>OY848926.1:3005000-3327500 GCA_963693285.1 Xestospongia muta
TCAAAAAAAGAATGTCTGTAGGTGAAAGGGGCCATTTTCAGATGCCCCCCCCCCAAAAAATATTTAATTTGATCTCAAGGTAATTATTTGCCAAAGTATAGATAGTTGTACTACCAATGTATGTAGCAAGCAGACGGATATGGATGATGTCATCATTGTAGAAGAAAGTGACAATAAAAAGTACTTGTCCTTATATACATATACCTGTACATACTTGTACAAATCTTTCATAAATTGTTTAAACTGTATCTATATCTATAGAACACAAAAGGATGATGATAATGATGTATGTATCGTGTCCATTCAAAAGAGGGAGAGTAAAAGGTATATACATGAATGCACATGTACAGTTATAACAATCAACTTTTCAATTCACAGAACACCAACAAGAGTTACGGTATGTATAGAGGTTATAAAAGTGTAACCACTTTGTGACAGGAGGACTATCAAAGTGGAGTAGTGGTCAAAGTCTAGCCAAGGTCCAACAAAGGCTTCCAAAATTATTCTAATACTATTTGTTGGATGAATAGTGTTTTGCAATTATTATGTTGGTGCCATCACTTTTGTGTGGTAAGTAAACAAATTCAAACTGTGGACATTTATAAAGCTTATAGGAATACCACACGACTTTCTGTCACCCATACAAGTTGAATTTTAACGAATACATTATGAAATTGAAAAATCAGTACAAAGTGCAGATACATTTACAGTTAGTGAAATTAGAACACATAAAAAATATGTATGTACATCTGCTCTATCAGGCTTTATTAACATCACAACAAGACAATCTAGTGTTTGGAGCAATGAATGATGCCTCAGAAGGTATTGCTTGTGTACTTTCAAAGCTAGTGGACACACTGCAGGTTATAATTTTATCATCTATGATTTTTGATTAACATTTAGTAAACAGGATGTTGACATTGTTCCCAATTTATTTAATATAACAATGAGTAATAGCAAGGAATGCTCTCATTGTCATACAGTACATTCTGATACCAATCACTTCTCTATACAATATGATTCCTAAAATTTTAGGTGACGACAAATACAGAATATCACTCCATTATTATGACAACAGTCAAAAAAGGGGTGGTAATCTAAAGGACCTGTGGTGCAATGCCATCTTCAATTGGGAAATGGATACATCACTTCTAAAGTAAGTTTTGCACACAATAGCATGAATGTTAATATATGACATGTCATTGAAGGTGTGACAAATGCAATCAGTATATGAAACGCATTGATACCACAGTCACTGCTCTCTCAGACTATCAAATTATTTCAATACAACATCATAATGACTTATCAAAATCAAAGTTGCTAACACCTGTAACAATACCAGAGTTAGTTTTCTCACTCCATTTGATCCCTAACTGAGTTATCTTTAGGAGAGTTATTATTGAAACATATTTGAGTCAAAAGTACAATTCAAGATCATATCATATTATTGGTATGATTGTGAGCATTAAAATATGAAAATTGATGGTAAACTTGTTCCACCTTTACTAAATTCATCATGGTGAAGCGACTCATACAGGACACTGTATGAAATCAATATATGCTTATCAATATGTATGTATATTTACTTAGACACTGCTTTGGTTAAAATTCAGAATAACTGGATAGAGTATAATGACAATCATGTGAACTGCAACTATGATTACAACAAAAACTGTCAATACATCTCAGTAAGGGATATGGACTTATAGTTACTACTGTGTCTCTATGCATTCCAATTAGAAAAACATTGTTTTGGCATTATACAAGTGAAATGAGAGGGTATGAAAACATTAGGCAATACTGAATTATGACATAAATGCTTTATGTAGGCTATACTGAAGACTTGTACAAAACCCCTATACTTGGATTGGGAAACTATAAAAACTAATAATTATTCTAGTAATTTAAAAATATATATTATATTCCATAGCATATATCTATAAGCAATTGTCAAGTTGATGATAAGGTGATGAACTTGCACAATTCTTTTTTTTAAATTTAGTTTTAATACAGGATTGGAATGATGTCAAGAAACATGAAAAGTATAGGTCTTTAGTCCCAGGAAATTGGCTGTCATCAGATGTAAGTAGTTTGTATAATTTATACTGTATATATTTATGTATGCACATAAGTCATAGTGGATTATCTGAAAGCAATTTCACAATTTGTCCAGAGAGTAATGTTTTTATTTTGACTGAATTATTTATTACTTAGTCTAAAACACAGCATGACATAAAGGTATGGGTAATCGATCCAACTTTCATACCAATTTTAAGAGCAAGAGGATATGATGCAGTTACTAATATGTCTAAGGTAATGCTCTCCATTGTATGCTGCATAGAATTTTCTTCCAACAGAATCAAGACGTATCATCATATGACTTTGTTCTATTTCCAGTTCATTTACCTCAGCACTGGATATTAATAGTAAATCAAAGCATTATAATATATGACCTCATAACTACAACATGCATACACAGGTTGTTGACATAAATGCTAAGACTATATATGAAATTGACAGTTTGCATCAATCTCGTCCTTATATTGTAAATAACATTTGGTTAGTCCATGTATGAACTACTGACATCACTGATGTTTTAGGTATTACATGTGTGGACCAAGCAATCATAAGCTACAAATTTATGATTGGAGTCATTGCAATTCCAAAGTAAGAACACATAAAGTTGAACACAAATTATAATGAAACTTTCTTTCCTTCAATTAGAAAATTAATAGTCCCATGCAATATAATGGAACAGACTGTGGAGTTTTCTTGTGCATGGTAATACATAATGTGGTAACCAGACTTGGGGTCAATTACAATTGTAATTGTAATTGATATGGATTTAAACTATTGACTGTAATTGTAATTGTAATTGTCAATGGTCAGAAATTACATAGTCCTTCCTTTTATTTTTTTGAAGGTGCATTTACACTAAAAATTTGATAATAAACATTTTAAACATAGCGCCTGTGTTTGAAGAGAAATGACCCTTTGTGGTTTATTTATTACACATTCCACCTGCACATGTCACCTGCAACTATCACTAGATGCTAGTCTACTGTTCTGATCTGTCATGGCAAAATCTCCTGTTTTTGAGCATTACAACCTACCTGAAACTCAGGCTGAAAATGATGCTACTCTTGTCAACTTTAAACCATTTTGTAAGCATTGTAATGCTACAGTGTCTGGCTCTCATAAGGCAACTTCTAACTTCATCACACATTTAAAGGTAAGATTACAGTTTTAGTCAGTGCCTGTCATTTTTATTTCAGAGAAAACATCCTGACATACATAAAAACCTTGGTAAGAGTAGTCAAGCAACCCAAGCAAAAGTTAATGAGTACACCACTGCCCTAAATAAATGGCAACACAATGATGACAGGCAAATATCTCTCACACAATCTATTGTAACCTTCATTGCTAAGGATTTGCTACCTGTTTCTCTCATGGAAAGTGCTGCTTTCAAGGAAGTCATGGAAAAGGCACAGCCAGCTTTTACAATGCCAAGCAGAAAGTATTTATGCACAAAGCTTCTTCCTGAAAGATACTCAAAAATTTATGACAACATCAAGTTAAAGTTACAAGAAGCACCTGCAGCTTGTCTAACAATGAATCTATCGTCAAGTAGGGATATGAGATCTTTTATTGGGCTGACTGGCCACTTTATTCTAAACTTCACTTTGATGTCTGTGTTGCTTACATGTAGAAGGTTCTATGAATCTCACACGGGAGAATCTATTTATCAATGCTACAACCAAATCGTTACAGAATTTGAGGTTGCTAATAAATCACAGGAGTCGTTACTGATAATGCTGCCAACATGATGAAAGCTTTTACTCTACCAGGATATGCTATTGATGAGGATGATGAAAAGGAGGAAACAGTAGTAGATTAAGAACCTATGACAGTGGACATGACAGAACTTGTTTAAGACAGTATCCTATGCAATGCTGCAGAAGTTGCACCAGTCCCATAAAGGGTACCTTGCTTTGCCCACAGACTTCAGTTGGCTGTTAAAGATGGACTCAAAGATGCAGGCCAGTTGAAGGCAGTCATCAGCAAAGTTTCAAGTTTTGTATCATTTGTTTGAAAATCTCATCACGCTTCTGAGCTTTTGGAGAAATGTAATAAGCTGCAACTTGCTAATGCTACCAGGTGGAATAGTCAACTCAAAATGATCAGATGTGTCCTCCAAGCTCTAGACGACATCATGGAAAAAATAAATTTTTTAGGTAAACCAAAAGCACATGAAATGAAATTGCTTCACGATTTGTGTGAGATTTTGAAGCTCTTTGAAGAAGTAACCAATCTTTCACAGGGACAAAACGTTGTTACAGCAAGTGAAGTGATCATTTGTATTCGCTCTCCTCGTGAACAACTAAGGTAACTTACAGTATATACAGTTTTTATATAATAGCAATTTGCTATTATAATTTATACAAACTGTATATACTGTATATCTTTTGGTGGCTACTTTTTTGTTGCTTGCATATGCAAATTTTGAAAATGAAGCCTTTATAAGGAGTGAGTTAGACTGTATTGTTATAGTAAATCTATAAAAATGGCTGAAGGTGTAAATATTTATGTGTATTTTAATGAGATATATCTATACATGAAAAGGAGAGCAAAAGAACAAAGCCACCATTGCAGGTAAATAGCAGAGAAGACACAAAAAAGATTGTCTATAGGAGAGAAGGGTCACTTTCAGACATGCCTCCCTCAAAAAATATTTCATTTGATCTTGAGGTACTTATTTTACCAGTGTATATAACATAGGTTGGCAGTAGCCAACATGTTCTTCAAAAAATTTCGTCAGATGGCTGAAGAGACCAATTACCACAATTCAATCTTGTAGCATCTCTTAAAAGTTCTAGACAGAGATCATAGAAGGTTACAAAAAGCATATGTGGGTACATTCAACAAATTATGGCAAAACCATTCAGTGTTTCCATTTTTACAAAAGGAGCGAGAATATGTCACAATTTCACCAAAAAACAAGTTTTATACCTGGATACAACAGTTTAAAGGACACCAACTATGAGTCAAACACATCATTATACTATGATATTGTCGTTGGACATCCAATGAAAGGCCAGGCCACCTGTCGCTGTTGCTGAGTTTATTTCAACTGAGCATTCAGTAATGGCCCTTTCCCTTTTCCACAAAAACTTTCATGTACATGAAGGATTGATATATGGGTATCAAAATATCCTTGATCCTTGATGAGGCTACTGACATCTCTGTTAATAAGCAGCTTTGACTGTGCATATAGTATCTCGTTGATGGAGGATTTACTCAAGTGCGTAATATTAGACTTAGGAGCAGATGTGATCTCAGAAGCTATTACATAGCATACAAAGGGAGTTCTGAAGGGGCTGGAGCGCCGTAATATTTTCATATAGGGGGCTCAGCCCCCCCAATAGTTATCAAACTTTTACAACTACAACAATGACACTTGCACTTCTAATTTGTGGTTATGCACACTTTCTTGTACAATGATCTAACAGATAAAAGTTTTACAACAATGACACTTGCACTTCTAAAGTGGTTATCACACTTTTTGTACACTGATCTAACAGATATGCACTTCAAAACAATAACTGTTATGATACAATAACTGTCACACAATACTCATGTGCTACTAGTACAGGTCATGTATGTACTAAAAGTACAATGCAGTATATAGATAGCTTAGAAGAATGACTGAGAGACTGAGATAATCCAGTATACTTGATTCTTTCTCAAAGTGGAGCTGTGAAGATTGGGATTTGATAAATTTATCAGATGATACTGATGAAGAGCAAGTTGACAATGAGGAGTCCCAGACACAAGAACAACAAAATTTATCAGATCATACTGATGACAGTGATGAAGAGCAAGTTGACAATGATGACCATAATGTTAGTGAGGCACTAGAGCATGAGGAGTCCCATACACAAGAACAAAAAACTGTTTGTGAGACAACAGAGTGCCTTTCCTGTTGCTTTGCTAATAAACCAAAGCCTATCAACCTACCGACAAGGCTATACTTTCAAGTATGGCTAATGGAGGTGAAATTTTATGGAAAGTTGGTATAAAATATATCTATGTGTACAGCCAGAAAAAAGTATTCTGCTTCTACTGCAGGATAGCTGATAGGCAAGGATTACTTAAAGCTGAGTCAACATTTACAACAATACGTTTTAACAACTGGAAAAAGGCCTTGGAAAAGTTTAAAACCACAGTCACTGCAGTGCTCATGGAGAGGCGTTAATGAAATGGCAGATGATTCAAACAGCACCAATAAGTGAACACTTAAACACTCGAGTTCTTTGCTTAAACAACTTCATTGTCTTCGATTTCTTCTGCGGCAGGGATTAGCAATTCGTGGGCATACTGAAATTGAGGGAAATCTACAGCAATTGCTAACAATGCTATCTACTTATGATCCATGTTTGAAGGTATGGCTGAAGGAAAACAAGTATATGTCTCCTGGTATTGTTAATGAACAGATTACTGCCATGGGGATAAGTGTGCTACGCTCACTACTGACTAAGATTAAACATTGTTCTCCTTCTTGGTATGCGATAATTGCTGATGAAGCAACTGACGTTGCAAACAGGGAGCAGTTGAACTTGTCTATCAGGTGGGTCAATGATAACTATGAAGTAAGTGAAGATCCAGTTGGACTTTACTGTCTCCCTGACACTAAATCTGATACTATACATTCTACAGTAGTCGATGTTCTAACACGCTGTGCACTTCCATTTGCAATGTGTCAGGCATATGACAGGGCTGCCAACATGCAAGGAACATGAAATGGTGTTGCAGCTAAGATTAAAAATGAAAATCCAGCAGCCCTTCATGTTCATTGTTTGGCTCATTGCCTTAATTTATGCTTGCAAGATGCTGGACAGAAACTTCCATTTTTATGAGATGCACTTGATACTGTCAAAGAGATAGCTAACTTATTTAAGTTTTCTCCTAAACGTTCACATTTATTAAAGGAAAAATTATCACAGCCTGAAGTAGTGATGGTGTTACAATCAAATCACTCTGTCCTACAAGGTGGACAGCTAGGACTGGAGCAGTTGGTGCTATTTTATCTGATTATAGTGTTCTAATGGAGACTTTAGATGAAATTCATCAGACAACAAGAGATGTATATGGGTTAAAAGCTGCTGGCCTTTTATCTGCTTTAGAAAAGTTTTCTATATTGTTTGGACTGAAACTAGGGTATGTTATTTTTGGAGCTTCTGAAACACTATCTAAAACATTACAAGGAAAAGACACTACCATTCAAGAAGCACTTTCAGCATTAAACCTTTGTATTTCATTTTATAAAAGACAAAGAACAAATGAAGCTTTCTGTTGTTTTTATGATGATGTAGTTAAGAATGCACAGAAAGTGAACATCAGTGGACCTCAATTACCTCGGTACAAGAGAAGGCCTAAATGATTGGATGATGGATGTCAACAACATAGGTATGAAACACCAAAAAAAAACTTTTGCCATCAATATTTTGAATCATGTGACTTACTCATACAAGAATTAGAAGAGAGATTTGATCAGCAACAATTACTACCACCTGTATTATCTCTTGAAAACCTTCTGTTGAAAGTCACCAATGGAGAAACATATGAAGGTGATCTTCAAGCTTTAAATCCTCTTGTTACAAAGATGACATAAATTTTGATAACTTGCAAAATCAACTTCCTTTGTGTGTTGAGTTGGTTAGAGAATCTCTACCTACTGTAAAACAAGTTACATCAGTGCAAACCATATGTGAAGCAATGAACTCTAACCCTGTGTATAAGTCATTGTTTTGTGAAGTACACAATCTTTTGCGATTGTATTGGACAGTTCCAATAACAACATGTACCTCAGAAAGATCATTTTCAGCCCATAGATGACTACTAACATATTTGCGATCTACTATGTCAGAACTAAGACTTAATAATTGCACACTACTTCATGTTCACAAAGCTTTAACGGACTCTCTAGATATTAAACAAATAGCAAAAGAATTTGTGTCCCATAAGCCTGAAAGGAAACACTATTTTGGGATATTCAATGATTAATAGTTATATTTCATATTTCAATATTACAATCATATCTTATCCCTGTCAGCCTCCCCCCCCCCAATAATAATAGTCCTCATACGCCTATGTATTATTCAAATACTTAACTTCCACAGCTCCAGTCACCCTTGATTTGAATTGCTTAGCTGGTACTTCAAGCGATGATACATCAGTTATGATTAGTAAAAAAGGGCTGATGACTTGGCTTAAAGAAGCAGCACCACAGAGTTTCATATCAACCCATTGTGTTTTTCACTGATAGCTTTGGCAGCCTCTGATGCCTGTAAGAATACATTGATAGTATTGAGATTTGAGCAAATAGTAAACCAGATTTATACGTTCTTTACTAAAAGTACTACACATACTGCTAAATCAAGGGAGATGCAAAAGTAATGAATAAGCCTAAATTGAAGATGAAAAGGGCAATTGAAACAAGGTGGCTATCCCATGAGAGTGCAGTGGATGCTTTAAGACAGTGTTTGAAAGGTGTCAAGGCTATCTAGAGCTGGAGACATGTGAAGGTGATGCTACTGCAATAGGTTTAGTATATCTGAAATTTCATGACCTACCTTTATAGCATTACTTTTGCTCCTATCTGATGTACTGTCTGTTCTAGGTCACCTTTCCAGATGTTTTCAAATAGCTACCCTTTACCTCCTTTCTGTAGAACTAAAGCAAAATCCATTGCAAGGAGGATTTATGCTTACACAAAATGTCATGCTGAAGGATACTGAAATTACTGAAGAAGTATCCTCCCAATTTCAGACAATTACTGCACAATACATAAATGCACTAATTGACAATATCAACAATTGCTTCCCACAGGTACATACCCTAACACTGTTGGGTTACATTGACCCAAGAAATGTTTCAAAGGCTACACGAGTAGTAATAAATGAATTAGGTGAGTTATTAGCAGTGGATGATAGGAAGTTGTGGCAAGAGTTCTTAGCCTACAGATCATTTGCAAAAAACCTGATCAGTCGGTTGAAGCAGCTGTTCAAGCCATTTTTGATCCAACTAATAAAGACATGCTGATTACTGCTTACCCTCTAACTTCTAGCATACTGGCACACATTGTAGTCTTACCTGCCTCAAGCACTTCAAGCACTCAAGTGGAACATTTATTTTCAATTGTAAAGACGATAAAGACAGTCGAGCATAATTGTTTAGCAACTGAAACACTGGACTGCCTAGTCAGATTTTCCTTTGAAGGACCACTTGTACAGCACTGGAATCCTATACCAGCACTGAGGAAATGGGAGTCACGGAAAAAAGAAAAATTACAACAACCTGACCACCAACTGGTGGTGAAACCACAATTAAATAACAACCTTTTTGTTGAATATACAAAGAATCTATATAATTATACTTAATTACTGTTATTATATACTATGTAATTAAAAGTGTCAAAATTTCAATGTATAGAAAATGAACCAATTTAGTTTATGAAGAGAAACAATCAGGAAAAATTTGAGGAATACCTGTAATAAAACAAATGGAAAAAATGGTAAAATCTGGTCATACATTAATTGAAATAGCTATCATTAACATGATATAACTACCATAAACATCTTTTTAAGGAAGTATAGTAATTAATTATACCTCTTGCATTTAGCAGTTATTACTGAGTTGCATGAGATCCAGTAAATGTACCCCCCACATCTAGAAAAAATTGAGATGTAAAACAAAACGCCATTAAATTTAATACAAAATGGACAAGACCAAGACTATGTGAGATTCATGGATATGTTGGTCAATGTGTTGCATCAAGTTGTAGCATAAATTAATGGTACAAACTAGAACCACAATGCTATTACTAACTCTACCAGTATAAGTCTGTACACAATTTTGTATAAATACTAATTCCAAAAATCATTACAACTATTGATTTTAACAAATATATTAAGTCAGTTGTGTTTTAGCAGTTGTAGAGATAGCACAGCAAAACAAACATGACCCTATACTTTGGAGGTCCAAACAATTCTGCCACATAGACAAGCTAATGGGGCCAGCAATTATACAAGGACATAAAATCTTCCACATAATATTATGAGAGATGGGAACAATTGTACCTCCTTTCATAAGATACTGTCTAATCTCAGCAGCCAATGACTTATTTTGAAGAGGTCCTTCCATAATCTTGATGATCTTTCTCCAAGTAGTTGGGGTTGGTTGATTATTGAGCCAAATCTGAAGTGTTTTTGACAACTTTATTTGATGAGAATCATTTGTAGCATACAAGCCATCAAGAGTATTATCATCAACTCCAAGTAAGCCACCAATTTCATACCATTTAGAAGAAACTGAAGATAGAAACTCTAACAGAACGTGTTTCTTTGGTTCTGAATCTGTGACAAAGTATAGAATATACTATATATTTATTTCGTTAGTACAGTTACTTTAATAGAGTTAGTGCAGCTCAAAAGAGTTTATGATCTGTTGCTGTTAACCTTACTAAACAAACAAGCTTCTGAAATGTGCACATTAAACTATTTCTTTAGGCAAGACATTAGCTGCATTAGTGTGTTTTAGAAAAGACCAAACAGAATTTATCCAAAAAAGAAGTGAATTAGTAATGGATTTGCAAGTTAAATAATTTTCTATATTGTTCTTAGACTGTATATAGGAGTGATACAACAACGTCAAAATTAGCCAATTTAACCATGTTAATACCATTAATTAAGTCAAGAATCATTAATTTCATAAAGATACCATGCACCTTGTGTGTAAGGACTTTTACATTAAAGAGATAAGGGAGTTGTATGTGTGTTAAAATAAAATAATTGTGTAAAACTGCTTAATAATTTTCAAACTCACCCAGATTAGATGTCTCATCTAACCTTTCAGACACTAATAGGAAATATTATTTAATAAAACAAGGAGCTACTAACACAATACACAAACCTTTAAAGAGTTGCTCAGATATCCTTACAATGTCACTTTCATTTAATGGTGGATAAGCAAGATCCTATAACAGAATGTGGTATAAGTATAATGCAGTACAAAATGTATGATACATGACATTACATTTATTGTATGCTTAATCTAACATATACTTACCAAAGGATTACGTCCAGCAAACATACTAAGTTGACTACAACGTTCCTTTACTGACATGTAACTTGATGATAAGGGTGATGATGAGTAATAAGAACACCTTTTCACTATGTGTTGAAGGTGGTCCTCTCGAAGTGACGATTCAGCACTAAAAAGTGCTTTTGTGACTGAAGGAGCAATGCAAAAAAAAGGGTCATGAACTCCCATAATCTCTTCAACACGCACCTTCTTGGTGCTGTTGTCATCTTTAACGATACCTTTTGTAAGCACTGATCGAGCAACATCTTTTATATTATAAAGTGTGCGTTCATCCATGAGAAGACTACGAGCTTTTCCTACATCACTAGGAGAAATGAGGTACTCCTCACATTCAAACGAGTGCATCTTACTCTTCAACATTAATATGGCCTGAACAACATCATTGAAAACTTTGTGGCTGTTTTCAATGTTGTTCACTGATGTAACTACTGTAATGCAACGATAGTGTTCTGTTACTTCGACTATAACTTCAACTTCATCATCATTCTCCCAATAAATGCCATTAGTCCATACATCACAACGACGAGCTAACATTAGGATTTGTGGATCACTATCAGCAATTTTTCCAGGTTTATTATGGCGTGGAAGACAAAAAATGTAGGAAAGGCTAAAAAGGAGAAGATGTAGAAATCGTGTTGAGAGAAATTGGTTAGGATCAGGACACCAAAGGCACCATCCTAACCCATTTTTTATTTCGATATCTGTAGGGGGTTTAGCATGAATGAGGGATGGAAAAAATAACAGCTCATCTAATGGCAGAGAAATTGAAGCTGATATATTGGTTTTGAACATTTGCAGTGTATTAGATTCTAAAACATGACAGAACTGAAGACTTCTAAGGAACCCAATTAACATATGAATATCATGCTTTGGAAATAATTTTTCCAGAACAGATGTAGACACAATGCCAGTATTACTAGCAATATCTTGATGGACATGTTTGATTTCTTTTGGAGCAAAAAGGACACCATTGACTTCAGTGAGAAGAGCAGCTCTGTCAATAACTACCCAACTTTGAGCATCATCCTCATTTTTAATGAATAAAATGAGACCTTTGTCACTTAAAGTGGTTAGAAATTGCAACAAGATCGACCTTTCTGAAGGAAGTGAAGGGTCATCACGCTCTCTTAATATGGTGCATAGCTTCATTAGGCTAATAGCTATAATATTTTCTTTGCTTCGAAGCAATTGCAAGAACGAGTATTGAACATGGCAGTAGAAACTGATTTTATCAGATCGATCAAGTACAGCCGTGCAGCTATAAGAAAGCATAGAAACAAACTTCTCGACACCTTTTCCACCTAGGCGATGACATTCCATAGGTAGGAACCCACCATATTCTTGTGAATGATCAGCTTTTTTAGCAACTTCATCAACTACTTTTGAAATTTTCTCACAACCATCAGTCATCTCATCAAGTCGACTTCCGATGACAAGTATTTGAGATGGCCTTGAGCCAGATAATTGAAGACTGACATTCTTTATAAAATTGAACCAGTAATATAAATCACATTTAATCGTGTAGAGATCGTTGGTCATCTTAGAAAGTATCACAAAAACAGCAGGAGTGCTTAGCATGAGATTTTCGAGAATTGCTGCATGGCCACTGTAATACTCTTCATGCCCTGCAAGATCATAAAGGACAATGTTTCCCACTTCGTGACTTGAAAAGGTATGTGCATTAATCCCAGCAGTAAGTAAATCTACTGGAATAGGATCAGATGTGTCAAACTTGTAGTTAGGTGGCTTTTTAGCTCGTTCCATAATGACTGCTGCAAGTGAACTTTTACCTGCACCAGTGTTACCACAAAAAAAGACTTTGCTGTAAGATTCTACAGGAAAGCCTTTTCGACATTGCTCAAATGGCTCAAACATCTTTAAAATACTGAAGCGAGTTTCATTGCTATAATAAACAAGCTCCATGGCTGTTTGATTACGTAAGTTCTTAGCCATTGGGTTGACCTTTCCAGATGACAAAAGGGATTTCACAACATCACCATAACAACCCTCGCAAGCAGCATGAAGGGGTGTATCACCAAACTAAAAAAATAAAATGTGTTTCCAGTAAACTGTAGTAATTGGCATTCTATTTATTTCAGATTAAAACATGACAATTATAATTACTTCATTTATACCTAGATTTGAAAGCATTTTGTGTGTATTTAAACCAGTTAATTATCATGTCACAAACCAATAATAATAATAATTTTGTACCAATTAAAACATTGGTAGAATTTTTTTGAAGTAATGAAAATTAGACATTTTTAAAAAAAAGCTCAACTCATCCATATATTCTTAATATACAAACATCTAAGCCTACATTTAAAGAGACTTTGTTCCACTTGACATTCTAATGGAAGTGTATCTACAGTGAGTGAAACTGACTGAAATCAGAGCAATTTTTTCAGAAAGCTCTAAAAACATATCTAATCAATTGTGCACCTACTTTCTATAATAGTGTTTTGAGTAAGTTGGTTAAATTGTTTTAGGACATAACATATTTTCTATATTAATCTTATTTAATGAATAAAGCATAAATGTATGTCACAACTTACATAATTAGCAATGTCAGGGTTAGGACTGTTTTTAAGAAGAAACTGAACACATTCATTATTGCCTTTCTCAGATGCAATGTACAAAGCAGTTTGGCCATCCTATGTAAATGTAAAAGGACAAACAACAAGTAATTGTTAGTGTATATGTATAAATGACATAAAAGTATTTCAATAAAATACTGCATCTTTACTTATAACTACTGAAATTATGAGAGAGAAGTTCTTTGACATAGTATTAAACAAATGTTAGACCAATATGTTATACATTTATTTATTTAATGAATAAACCATAAATGTATGTCACAACTTACATAATTAGCAATGTCAGGATTAGCACCATTATTAAGAAGAAGCTGAACACATTCATTATTGCCTTTCTTAGATGCAATGTACAAAGCAGTTTGGCCATCCTATGTAAATGTAAAAGCACAACAACTAATATTTGCTAGTGTATATATAAATAACATAAAAGTGTTTCAATAAAATGATGCATCATGCATGATGCACTAGACTACATAATAATTATTTATTGGAAAAAAAACTGATGTGGTCAATATTCAACTGCCATTACATGAAGTCATAAATGGTGTCTGACAAATATTTGTGAATTTGTCATTAAGTACTTATGACCCATTATGTAGTATACACCACTTATCAATAGGAAAAACATTAATGCATTGAATTGTCAGACTTTGTTGATATAAATTAGATGATCATTGTCTAAATTGTCATCCTTGGGCTGTTGTGTACTTACATAATGACCACAGTTAAGTCAAACTGTAACTATTATTAAGTAACAGAGGTTGTTTTTCTGTAACATGTCAGAGTTGACATGATATAAAGAAATTCAAAGTGTCAATAAACTGCTTCAATTTATTAAATGCACTGTATCAGCAACTTAGTAAATGCATTGTATCAGATATAGCATACACTTTATCAAATACAAGACTGTGATATCACTTTGAGTTTCCATGGTAATCACTTAAGCCACAAACACATTTTAATCATTTTAATATAACTTAGATCATACTGTATTGCACGTGTGCTTTGTTGTGACATTAACAACCCTTGGGTCTGTTGGCCGTTGGGTTTGTTTACATTAACGCACCTGTATCTGACATATAACCCTCATGGTTGTGTATGTATACTCAACACTATCAATTACAAGTCAGCATACTTTGTCTCCAATGTTAACATTGGCTCCCCTGGACAGAGCATCCTTAATACCTTCCAAATTTCTTTTTCTTGAAGACTCTAAAAGTAAAGTGTCCTAAATAAAAAGGTAAAGTTTCTTACTTTTAATATTAAAACAGAATACTCTTACAGAATTTTAGGATGTACATACACTCACATAGAACACTTATACTTTGAGTGTATATGAACTTTTAAATGTGATATTACCTTACTACACTAAAACATGTTCATTCATCATAATGTTCTTACTACTACCCAAACAATATTGACTAATAATTGTTTTACCTGTTTCATTTATAGGATATATATGTGGAAATTTATATATTGTGAATGTTATAATTACATAAACTCTATATCACAACAAGCACTACAAATATAGAGCAAGCGATTTGGTGCATAATACATAGAAATTTGTACAAACTCATAACATATGACTTACAGCCTGTACAGCTTCTAAATTGTTAGCATTAGCATTAACTAACATCTTTATAATGACATCATTTTTAGTCCAATAAGCTGCATGAAGTGCTGTACGTCCATACTAAATGATAATTGTGACAAAGATATGATGAGTCAAAATAAACAAATAAACAAAACATAGATATAAAGATCAAAGCTAAAGTATTAGATACCGCCCTGTCAAAAGTTTTTAAGCTAAACTATTGGCCAAAAATAGTCTTTCCTGAAGCTTCACCTAGTACCATAGTGCCACATGAAAGTTTTTTCTGTGCACCATGTGCTTATGGTTGTATTACAGATACAAGGTCTGCAATTTACCACCAAAAAACTAGTTAAGCCTAATGTTGATCATAGACAGCAAAGACCATGTAAAAGCTATAAAAGGTTGAAATTTATGTTCCTTCTAAATTTAAGTACTATTTGAGTTTAATTCCAAATTAATTATGAGACTATTATGTTGTATTAATTGGGAGATAGTGCGCATGCTGAAGTAGAAAAGAGAGCACATGTTCCTTGTTAACGCTTAGGTTAGTTTTGTAAAATTTATCAGTGTTTTTCCGTATATTTATCATTGAGTATAAGTCAGTTAAAGAAGATGACAAATGGCAACAAGCATGGTTACAGACGCTATCAACAAATTCAACCCTGATGTGGAAAGCATCACAGACTACCTTTAGCAAATGGACATCTATTTTAAGGTCAACAAAATAGAGGACAATATAAAAGACCTGGTTTTCTCAATGCTATCGGAGAAAAGAACTATACACTTTTGAGGAACAATTTAGCTCCAGAAAAACTCATGGATCAAATGTTGAAGAAACTGTCAGACATTTTCAGTATTTCAAGCTGAAGAAAGTAATTATGGCAGAGCGCTTTCATTACTACACATGGAACCAGTCTTCTTATGAGTAAATTGCACAGTATGTTGCTGAGCTAGGAAGACTAGCAACATATTGCAAGTTCAAGGATAACCTGGACAAAGCCATTAGGGACCAATTCATCTACGGTCTCAGAAGAGAAGAGAAAGAGGAGACTCCTCCTGGAGGCAGATCTACTACTGAAATAAGCCATTGAGCTACCAAAACGTTTTGAAACAGTCAACAAGAAACCCAACAATTTTGGTGCATTGACGCTATTCATAAAGTGAGAGGAAGTCCATTATATCAGTATAGCAGAGAGAAAGTGTGCTACCATTGTGGAGAAGGAAGCCACACTGCATAAACCTGTAGATATAAAAAACACAGAAAGTATTGGTGGCATGCCTTTTAACAAGCAATAACTTACTGTGAGCTTTTTATCAAGCTTGAACATGTAATGAAGAAAGGCTCCAACATTGACTTTAAACAATTATACCAATTCAAGGTCTTGATGATGACCCAAGACGTATTTTGAATTGCAATGAGAGTGTTTTTTACCTTTGGTCAAAGTCTGGCTAAATCCTTGCTCCTATAGGTGTCAAGAGAGTCTATACTTCGTGTTCAGTTTAGAACCAGGAAATAGTAACACTTGTTGTCATTAATAGAATTGGAGATGTGATTCCACCTATGCACACTTTTCCAGGTGAGATATTGGTATATTTTCCATTAGGAGGATCAGTTAAAGATGCATATTTAAGATGTTCACTAAATGGTTGGATTAACACTCAACTATTCTTTGGGGGTTAAAACTTTTTAACAAAAACATTGGGAGAGAGAGACCAGTATGTCTGCTGCTCAATAGCCACTCGAGTCATATTGATTTGGAAATCTCTAATTCTGCAAGCAAAAGGAAATTACTCTTTATTGTCTTCCATTCCATTCATCATGCATCGTTTAGCCTCTTGTGTAAGCTTTTTCTCACCTCTCAAAGCTAATTGGAAAAGAGCTATAGAGTATAGATGCATACAGAAAAGCTAACATAATAAAGACTGTTTTACAAAGGTTTTAGAAAAGCCTGGATTGACATAGTTAAAGTGTGAATCATAGTTAATGATTTTACCAGATGCATCCAAAGCACTCGAAGAAAAATAGCTACTTCAAAGATCTACTCAGACCTTCCACTTCTCACTTGTTCAACTAGAATACAACAGTCAACTCAAATTACCTAATCTATACCTTTTCCTTTGCATATATACAAGAATGTGAGAATATATCTAAGTTCTTTAAGTCAACAGACAAGACTATCTACAAAATACTTCAAAATAAAAATGACTTGGATTGTAGAACCAAAACCCTCATATTTATTGTGTGTGACTTTGTATCATTAATTTGCACCCATTACCATACAATGTTAATAACATATGTTTAATATGTTATAGGTATATAGTAAGTATATAGTAGACAGATAATTATATTTTATATATGAAGATGTCACTGACCATGTCTGAAACATTCACTTTTACACCAGCATCTAGAAGGACTTGAACAACCTTATCATCACCATTAAAACATGATATAGAGAGAACAGTTTCACCAATCTACATAAAGAAAAAAATCAAAATACATGTGATAATGATACTTAGTCATAAAGTCATTTGTCAATTTAAGTCAATTGATAAATAGTATGAAAAAGACATCAGAGGCAAAGGCATAATTATACTAGAGTATATGACAGAAGTATATAGGTGGTTTATTATCATAACAAAAATTAAAAATACAATCTACAACTACTATAACAATAGATTTTTTCTATTTATTGATACGATATGAATGATGTGATAATAAAGACAATTCATAATAAATTTAATATAACTTAAAATGATTGTAATGGTGTATCTAAAAAGGCCATTATCCATCATTAATGATCTACTTTATATTTTATTTAAAATTTAAATAGCAGTTGTAGTAAAACCACTTCAATTTGCATTGGACAATGACACTCATCTCAGATACTTAATATTTATTGATGTTTATAATTGTACAAGTACACAAAAAATTCTAGAAACTCTATGATGTAAGGATGATGATATAAACATCTCAAACGAGAACCAAATAGGAAGACAGTATAACAATCCCTACATAGCAACCACAGAACCAGAGAAAAGTATCATTAAACATATAAATACATACATACATACATACATACCGGTACATACATACATACATACATACATACATATATACATAGACGCATTATATTATATATAGGGCCTTATGTAGTGGTGGCTTACGTAAGGTTTCAATATTGCCATCCCTGCTGGTCAGATGTTTTATTGCCAACCCTAGATTTCATGTTTCTTATAGATTTTATGTACTTATTTGTCTCATGTGTACAATGGTGAAAAAATTTCATAAATTTGTGTTCGTGTACTTTTATGTGGCTATGATGTAAGGATGTCCATATTGCTACTCCTACGTTTGGCTTGTTGACTGCCAATGGCTACATTAAATGAAACTTTAAAAAAACTTTTATTTACTTGCTTTTGTTATTATTATTTGAATTATAAATTAGCTGAAATATCTTCATAATCAATGTCCTTTTGTTTATATTTATAGGTTAAATGAGTCTACTCAGATATACTATACAAGAGAGTTTTACTAAATTTATAATGCTTATTAAATAAACTTATGTATCAGATAGTGGATTTATGTATGTATGTGTAATCATACCAATAACAACAAACTAAAAACTAAACTGGCAATGGGCTGTAAATTTACCTGTTTCTTGACTACTAAAAGATAAGACTAATCTGATCTCATTAAAAATAGAAACATAGATTACTGACAAAAACTCAAGTTAATGCTACTTAGAACTGGCCTCATGGTAGAATAGAATTGATCTCCATTTTTGTTCCTGGATATAATTGTAACTCACAATAAGGTGTCTACCACTTGGTCCAAGTAAATCACTACTTTCATTACTAAAAGTGCTCAATATAGGACATCTAAAAGTGGACGTTAATGTCAAATCATGCCTTGCAGTGTAAATGCAATCTTTGAAACTCTGCTACTTTTGTAGTTATCATGTTTTAAACAGATCAAAGAGAGAAGAAAGAACATCATGTCATCTTTACATAGGCAGTGTTACTTTATATCAGACTAAAGAAAGCGAAATTGTCAACATATACTCATATGTCTTTATCATGACAAATGGTGGGACAAAAAAAGGTAAACAGGAACAAGTAAGCAAAGATTTGGTATAATAAATAAATTGTGGACTTACTTCTTAACGATAGTAAGAAGCATACCAGTTACAGCTGAGAAATATACTGGTGCTGTAATCATACTAAGGTTTAAATTCTTTAATACTGTCTAATTTTATAACAAGTTTAAATCATGATTGTTAGCCAATAGGATACAAATACTAGTAGTCTACATGACAATTCTATTTTATGTATGTTCACAGCACTTCTATTATTAAACAATTTTTAAACAATTTAAAATGAATAATTCAAAACTAAACAAATAATGCTTCAATTCATATTCTTTGCTGCTATTTTGGTGTGAGCACCTGAACTGATTGAGAAATTCATGAAAAATTGATATCTATACATCTAATGGTATCCAATATGAATAAGTAAGAAAATTGGTTAATACACATGTTATAAAAACAAGTTACACCTTCCCCCTAATATTGTGTCAAGTGGTTTGTATCTCCTTCTCCTTCCAATATCCATCATATTTGGAATATTCTTTAAAGACAATATTTCAACCTTTATTATATTAGCAAAATAACTAATAGTTTTCTTTAGAAAAAGAGTTACAAATCTTCAGGTATACAGCCTTTACTTTATAATATATATTCACATGAACACTTACTTCATTGACAAAGTCTAAATTGGCTTCTTTCTGTGTTAAAATAAAAACAACATCTTTGTGTCCATTCCTTGCTGCTAACATGACTGGAGTACATCCATCCTAAATATATTATAATAACCACAATAACATGAACCAAGAGAATAATATATCATAACATTAGAACATTACCTACATGAGCACAGTAGTAACATTACAAACTTAGAAAACATCATATCTAGTCAAAAAAGTTAAATAACTCTAAACAATCGGCAAAAATTGTGTTACTAATATAAATTTGACACTTCACATTAGTCTGCGACACTAATTTAAAAATAATTTTTAGTAGCACCTAGGAAGAGCCAACATTTCTCTAATTACATGTTTCCATAAAGGCTAGTAACAAATACTTATTCATTTTCTGATAAAAATAAATTTAGCGAATGGCTCACTTTACAATTATGAGAGAATGAATGTACAACAGTTGTCAATGCTACAAGCTCTTACCATAAAACAAGTAGGAAAAAGCACTCACTATGTACACATTTATATTAAATAGATTGTACAGGCTTAACATCTTCCACCATTACAAGCTAACAAGATAATACATCATCTTGGTAGTAACTTAATCAATATCATTTTTAAGACGCACAGTAATACAACAAACAATTTAGTAATTAGACAGCTAAAGTTTTGTAATGTTGCTAAAATCACTTCAACATTCAGTACAATTAATACTTAAGAGAATATTAAACGTTTTAAACAATGCTAAATACTGTAAAAAACAATGGATGAAATGTTTAAAAGTCAATAAAAGAGAAACAGGATTATAATTAAAATTTCTCCCATAATTTTCGAAAGATACCGATTTACACTGACTAGAGCTACATTGCATAATTAGCTACAGTGTCTATGAAAGAACATAGCTCTAAAATGATAGCATTATATCACACTTACCAACTATTATATTTTAAACAACATAACAAGTCATCACAGCAATATAAATGTGAGAAATAAAACAATAGAGTAAACAAAATCACAACAGCACATTATATATACTTTGAATTAATATTACATTATATCAAAATTGGAAACAAAAAGCAATACTCTGAATGAAATGACAAAAACATATTCAATATGCTCTGGAAACATTATTAGTGATAAATACCCAATGTCATAAAAATCACAGTTAGGGTTAATAAAATTCATTGCTGATATAGAAATAAGAAGTTAAAGGATGCACTTTAATGTCATTTGTGGCTCTCATAAGCTGTAATTACAATATAATGAATAAAATTGCAATAGTGAATACACATAGATACAACACAATTAAGAACAATTATAGTACAGTCTCACAACCTTCACATGTAAGCTATTAAACTATTAACGTCAATACAAACAATAGGATAAATAAAATAACAACATTCTATTCAAAACACTTAAATTCTTACTACATTATATCACACTTACCTCCTATTATATTTTAAACAACACATTCAGATAACAAGTCATCACAGCAATATAAATGTGAGAAAAACACAATAGAGTAAACAAAATCACAACAACACATTCAGTATACTTTGAATTAATATTACATTATATCAAAATTACATCCTATTATATTGTAAAGGACACATTCAAAGGATAAGTAATAACAGCAACATAAATGTGGAAACAAAAAGCGCAATACTGTGAATATATGACAACCCTATATTCAATATATTTTGAATTCATACTAGGCTAAACTATAAATTCTTAAAAATATATATAAAAAACATAGCAAGAACCTTCAACCATTATTAGTGATAAATACCCAATGTCATACCAATCACAGTTAGGGTTAACAAACTTTATCGCTGATATAGAAATAAGCAGTTAAAGGATGCACGTTAATGTTATTTGTGGCTCTCATAAGCTAAAATTACAATATCATCAATAAAATTCCAAAAGTGAATACACACAGATACAACACGATTAAGAACAATTATAGTACAGTCTGACAACCTTCACATGCAAGCTATTAAACTATTAACGTCAATATAAACAATAGAATAAATAAAATAACAACATTCTACTCAAAACACTTAAAATTCTTACTACATTATATCACACTTACCGGCTATTATATTTTAAACAACACATTCAGATAACAAGTCATCACAGCAATATAAATGTGAAAAATAAAACAATAGAGTAAACAAAATCACAACAACACATTCAATATATTTTGAATTAATGCTATATTATATCTAAATTACATCCTATTATATTGTAAAGGACACATTCAAAGGAAAAGTAATAACAGCAACATAAATGTGGAAACAAAAAGCAATACTCTGAATGAAATGACAAAAACATATTAAATATGCTCTGAATTCATACTAAGCTAGTGTTATAAAATCCTCAAAAAAAAATAAAAGTAGCAAAAACATTCTATCAATATTAGTGATAAATACCCAATGTCATAAAAATCACAGTTAGGGTTTTAACAAAATTCATTGCTGATATAGAAATAAGCAGTTAAAGGATGCACTTTAATGTCATTTGTGGCTCTCATAAGCTCTAATTACAATATAATGAATAGAATTGCAAAAGTGAATACACATAGATACCACACAATTAAAACAATTGTAGTACAGTCTCACAACCTTCACATGTAAGGTATTAAACTATTAATGTCAATACAAACAATAGGATAAATAAAATAACAACATTCTATTCAAAACACTTAAAATTCTTACTACATTATATCACACTTACCGGCTATTATATTTTAAACAACACATTTAGATAACAAGTCATCACAGCAATATAAATGTGAGAAATAAAACAATAGAGTAAACAAAATCACAATAACACATTCAATATACTTTGAATTAATATTACATCATATCAAAATTATATCCTATTATATTATAAAGGACACATTCAAAGGATAAGTAATAACAGCAACATAAATGTGGAAACAAAAAGCACAATACTGTAAATAAATGACAACACCATATTCAATATGCTCTGAATTCATACTAGGCTAGAGTTATAAAATCCTCAAAAAATATTTACAAAAAAAGAAGCAAGAACCTTCAACCATTATTCGTGAGAAATACCCAACGTCATACCAATCACAGTTAGGGTTAATAAAATTCATTGCTGATATAGAAATAAGCAGTTAAAGGATGCACTTTAATGTCATTTGTGGCTCTCATAAGCTAAAATTACAATATCATCAATAAAATTCCAAAAGTGAATACACATAGATACAACACAATTAAGAACAATTATAGTACAGTCTGACAACCTTCACATGCAAGCTATTAAACTATTAACGTCAATACAAACAATAGGATAAATAAAATAACAACATTCTATTCAAAACACTTAAAATTTTTACTACATTTTATCACACTTACCCACTATTATATTTTAAACAACACATTCAGATAACAAGTCATCACAGCAATATAAATGTGAGAAATAAAACAATAGAGTAAACAAAATCACAACAACACATTCAATATATTTTGAATTAATGCTATATTATATCAAAATTACATCCTGTTATATTGTAAAGGACACATTCAAAGGATAAGTGATAACAACAACATAAATGTGGAAACAAAAAGCAATACTCCGAATGAAATGACAAAAACATATTAAATATGCTCTGAATTCATATTAGGCTAGAGATATAAAATCCTCAAAAAATTTTTATAAAAAAGTAGCAAGAAACTTCAACCATTATTAGTGATTAATACCCAATGTCATACCAATCACAGTTAGGGTTAACAAAACTCATTGCTGATATAGAAATAAACAGTTAAAGGATGCACTTTAATGTCATTTGTGGCTCTCATAAGCTGTAATAACAATATAATGAATAGAATTGCTAAAGTGAATACAAATAGATACAACACAATTAAAACAATTATAATACAGTCTGACAACCTTCCCATGCAAGCTATTAAACTGCCAACGTCAATATAAACAATAGGATAAATAAAATAACAATATTCTATTCAAAACACTTAAAATTCTTACTACATTATATCACACTTACCCACTATTATATTTAAAACAACACATTCAGATAACAAGTCATCACAGCAATATAAATGTGAGAAATAAAACAATAGAGTAAAGAAAATCACAACAACACATTCAATATATTTTGAATTAATGCTATATTATATCAAAATTACATCCTATTATATTGTACAGGACACATTCAAAGGATAAGTAATAACAGCAACATAAATGTGGAAACAAAAAGCAATACTCTGAATGAAATGACAAAAACATATTAAATATGCTCTGAATTCATACTAGACTAGAGTTATAAAATCATCAAAAAATATCTATAAAAAAGTAGCAAGAACCTTCAACCATATCATTATTAGTGATAAATACCCAATGTCATAAAAATCACAGTTAGGGTTTTAACAAAACTTATTGCTGATATAGAAATAAGCAGTTAATGGATGCACTTTAATGTCATTTGTGGCTCTCATAAGCTATAATTACAATATAATGAATAGAATTGCAAAAGTGAATACACATAGATACCACACAATTAAAACAATTGTAGTACAGTCTGACAACCTTCACATGCAAGGTATTAAACTATTAATGTCAATACAAACAATAAGATAAACAAAATAACAACATTCTATTCAAAACACTTAAAATTCTTACTACATTATATCACACTTACCAACTATAATATTTTAAACAACACATTCAGATAACAAGTCATCACAGCAATATAAATGTGAGAAATAAAACAATAGAGTAAACAAAACCACAACAGCACATTCGATATACTTTGAATTAATATTACATTATATCAAAATTACATCCTATTATATTGTACAGGACACATTCAAAGGATAAGTAATAACAACAACATAAATGTGGAAACAAAAAGCAATACTCTGAAAGAAATGACAAAAACATATTAAATATGCTCTGAATTCATACTAGGCTAGAGTTATAAAATCCTCAAAAAATATCAATAAAAAAGTAGCAAGAACCTTCAACCATTATTAGTGATAAATACCCAATGTCATAAAAATCACAGTTAGGGTTTTAACAAAATTCATTGCTGATATAGAAATAAGCAGTTAAAGGTTGCACTTTAATGTCATTTGTGGCTCTCATAAGCTGTAATTACAATATAATGAATAGAATTGCAAAAGTGAATACACATAGATACCACACAATTAAAACAATTGTAGTACAGTCTCACAACCTTCACATGCAAGCTATTAAAATATTAACGTCAATACAAACAATAGGATAAATAAAATGACAACATTCTATTCAAAACATTAAAAATTCTTACTACATTATATCACACTTACCTCCTATTATATTTTAAACAACACATTTAGATAACAAGTCATCACAGCAATATAAATGTGAGAAATAAAACAATAGAGTAAACAAAATCACAACAGCACATTCAATATACTTTGAATTAATATTACATTATATCAAAATTACATCCTATTATATTGTAAAGGACACATTCAAAGGATAAGTAATAACAGTAACATAAATGTGGAAACAAAAAGCACAATACTGTAAATAAATGACAACACCATATTCAATATGCTCTGAATTCATACTAGGCTAGAGCTATAACTTCTTAAAAAAATATATAAAAAACATCGCAAGAACCTTCAACCATTGTTAGTGATAAATATTCAATGTCATACCAATCACAGTTAGGGTTAACAAAATTCATCGCTGATATAGAAATTAGCAGTTAAAAGATGCACTTGAATGTCATTTGTGGCTCTCATAAGCTAAAATTACAATATCATCAATAAAATTCCAAAAGTGAATACACATAGATACCACACAATTAAAAACAATTATAGTACAGTCTGACAACCTTCACATGCAAGCTATTAAACTATTAACATCAATACAAACAATAAAATAAATAAAATAACAACATTCTATTCAAAACACTTCAATTCTTACTACATTATATCACACTTACCTTCTATTATATTTTAAACAACACATTCAGATAACAAGTCATCACAGCAATAAAAATGTGAGAAATAAAACAATAGAGTAAACAAAATCACAACAACACATTCAATATACTTTGAATTAATATTACATTATATCAAAATTACATCCTATTATATTGTAAAGGACACATTCAAAGGATAAGTAATAACAGCAACATAAATGTGGAAACAAATATCGCAATACTATAAATAAATGACAACACCATATTTAATATGCTCTGAATTCATACTAGGCTAGAGCTATAAATTCTTAAAAATATAAATAAAAAACATAGCAAGAACCTTCAACCATTATTAGTGATAAATACCCAATGTCATACCAATCACAGTTAGGGTTAATAAAATTCATTGCTGATATAGAAATAAGCAGTTAAAGGATGCACTCTAATGTCATTTGTGGCTCTCATAAGCTAAAATTACAATATCATCAATAAAATTCCAAAAGTGAATACACATAGATACAACACAATTAATAACAATTATAGTACAGTCTGACAACCTTCCCATGCAAGCTATTAAACTATTAACATCAATACAAAGAATAGAATAAATAAAATAACAACATTCTATTTAAAACACTTACAATTCTTACTACATTATATCATACTTACCCACTAATATATTTTAAACAACACATTCAGATAACAAGTCATCACAGCAATATAGATGTGAGAAATAAACAATAGAGTAAACAAAATCACAACAACACATTCAATATATTTTGAATTAATACTATATTATATCAAAATTACATCCTATTATATTGTATAGGACACATTCAAAGGATAAGTAATAACAGCAACATAAATGTGGAAACAAAAACAAGTACCATGAATGAAATGACAACAAAATATTTAATGTATGCTATGTATTCATACTAGGCTAGAGCCGTAAAATCCTTAAAATATAGATAAAAAAGAAACGTAGCAAGAACCTTCATTTATCATTCGTGATAAATACCCAATGTAATACCAATCACAGTTAGGGTTTTAACAAAATTCATTGCTGATATAGAAATAAGCAGTTAAAGGATGAACTTTAATGTCATTTGTGGCTCACATAAGCTGCTATTACAATATAATCAATAAAATTGCAAATGTGAATACACATAGGTACCACACAATCAAAATCAATTATAGTACAGTCTGACAACCTTCCCATGCAAGCTATTAAAACCATTAACGTCAATACAAACAATAAAATAAATAAAATAAATAAAATAACAACATTCCATTCAAACACTTAAAATTCTTACTACATTATATCACACTTACCTTCTATTATATTTTAAACAACACATTCAGATAACAAGTCATCAATATAGATGTGAGAAATAAAACAATAGAGTAAACAAAATCACAACAACACATTCAATATACTTTGAATTACTACTATATTATATCTAAATTACATCCTATTATATTGTAAAGGACACATTCAAAGGATAAGTAATAACAGCAACATAAATGTGGAAACAAAAAGCAATACTGTCAATGAAATTACAACAACATATTCAATATGCTCTGAGTTCATACTAGGATAAAGCTATAAAATACTCAAAATATATATTAAAAGGAAACATAGCAAGAAACTTCAACCATCATTAGTGATAAATTCCCAATGTCATACCAATCACAGTTAGGGTTAACAAAACTCATTGCTGATATAGAAATATACAGTTAAAGGATGCATTTTAATGTCATTTGTGGCATTCATGTGCTGCAATTACAATATAATCAATAAAATTGCAAATGTGAATACAAATAGATACCACAAATTAAAAACAATTACAGTACAGTCTGACAACCTTCCCATGCAAGCTATTACAATCATTAACGTCAATACAAACAATAGGATAAATAAAATAACAACATTCCATTCAAACAGTTAAAATTCTTACTACATTATATCACACGTACCTGCTATTATATTTTAAACAACACATTTAGATGACACATCATTACAGCAATATAGATGTAAGAAATAAAACAATAGAGTAAAGAAATCACAATAACACATTAAATATACTTTGAATTAATACTATATTATATCAAAATTACATCCTATTATATTGTAAAGGACACATTCAAAGAATAAGTAATAACAGCAACATAAATGTGGAAACAAAAAGCAATACTGTGAATTAAATGACAAAACCGTATTCAATATGCTCTGAGTTCATACTAGGCTAAAGCTATAAAATACTCAAAATATGTATTAAAAGGAAACATAGCAAGAAACTTCAACCATCATTAGTGATAAATTCCCAATGTCATACCAATCACAGTTACGGTTAACAAAACTCATTGGTGATATAGAAATATACAGTTAAAGGATGCACTTTAATGTCATTTGTAGCATTCGTGTGCTGCAATTACAATATAATCAATAAAATTGCAAATGTGAATACAAATAGATACCACAAAATTAAAAACAATTATAGTACAGTCTGACAACCTTCCCATGCAAGCTATTACAATCATTAACGTCAATACAAACAATAGAATAAATAAAATAACAAAATTCCATTCAAACACTTAAAATTCTTACTACATTATATCACACTTACCTCCTATTATATTTTAAAGAACACATTCAGATGACAAGTCATCACAGCAATATAAATGTGAGAAATAAAACAATAGAGTAAACAAAATCACAACAACATATTCAATATACTTTGAATTACTACTATATTATAACAAAATTACATCCTATTTATTATATTGTAAAGACACGTTCAAAGGATAAGTAATAACAGCAACAAAAATGTGGAAACAAAAAGCAATACTGTGAATGAAATGACAACAACATATTCAATATGCTCTGAATTCATACTAGGCTAGAGTTATAAAATACTCAAAATATATATAATAAAGAAACATAGCAAGAAAATTTAACCATCATTAGTGATAAATACCCAATGTCATACCAATCACAGTTAGGGTTAAAAAAATTCGTTGCTGATATAGAAATAAGCAGTTAAAGGATGCACTTTAATGTCATTTGTGGCATTCATGTGCTGCAATTACAATACAATCAATAAAATTGCAAATGTGAATACACATAGATACCACACAATTAAAAACAATTATAGTACAGTCTGACAACCTTCCCATGCAAGCTATTAAAACCATTAACGTCAATATAAACAATAGGATAAATAAAATAACAACATTCTATTCAAAACACTTAAAATTCTTACTACATTACATCACACTTACCGGCTATTATATTTTAAACAACACATAAAGATGACAAGACATCACAGCAATATAAATGCGAGATATAAACAATAGAGTAAACAAAATCACAACAACACATTCAATATACTTTGAATTAATACTATATTATATCTAAATTACATCTTATTATATTCTAGATGATAATTTTAAAGGATAACTAATAACAGTAACAAAAATGTGGAAACAAAAAGCAATACTGTCAATGAAATGACAACAACATATTCAATATGCTCTGAGTTCATACTAGGCTAGAGTTATAAAATACTCAAAATATATATAATAAAGAAACATAGCAAGAAAATTTAACCATCATTAGTGATAAATACCCAATGTCATACCAATCACAGTTACGGTTAACAAAACTCATTGGTGATATAGAAATATACAGTTAAAGGATGCACTTTAATGTCATTTGTGGCATTCGTGTGCTGCAATTACAATAAAATCAATAAAATTACAAATGTGAATACAAATAGACACCACAAAATTAAAAACAATTATAGTACAGTCTGACAACCTTCCCATGCAAGCTATTACAATCATTAACATCAATACAAACAATAGGATAACTAAAATAACAACATTCCATTCAAACACTTAAAATTCTTACTACATTATATCATACTTACCAGCTATTATATTTTAAAGAACACATTCAGATGACAAGTCATCACAGCAATATAAATGTGAGAAATAAAACAATAGAGTAAACAAAATCACAACAACATATTCAATACACTTTTAATTAAAACTATATTATATCAAAACTACATCCTAATATATTGTCAAGGACACATTCAAAGGATAAGTAATAACAGCAACATAAATGTGAAAACAAAAAGCAATACTGTGAATTAAATGACAAAAACATATTCAATATGCTCTGAATTCATATTAGGCTAGAGTTATAAAATACTCGAAATATATATAAAGAAACGTAGCAAAAACCTTCAACCATTATTATTGATAAATACCCAAAGTCATACTAATCACAGTCAGGGTTAACAAAATCCATTGCCGATATAGAAATAAGCAGTTAAAGGATGCACTTTAATGTCATTTGTGGCATTCGTGTGCTGCAATTACAATATAATCAATAAAATTGCAAATGTGAATACAAATAGATACCACAAAATTATAAACAATTATAGTACAGTCTGACAACCTTCCCATGCAAACTATTACAATCATTAACGTCAATACAAACAATAGGATAAATAAAATAACAATATTCTATTCAAACACTTAAAATTCTTACTACATTATATCACACTTACCCGCTATTATATTTTAAACAACACATAAAGATGACAAGTCATCATAGCAATATAAATGTGAGAAATAAAACAATAGAGTAAACAAAATCACAACAACACATTCGATATACTTTGAATTAATATTATATTAATATTAAAATTACATCCTATTATACTGTAGAGGATAATTTCAAAGGATAAGTAATAACAGTAACAAAAATGTGGAAACAAAAAGCAATACTGTCAACGAAATGACAACAACATATTCAATATGCTCTAAATTCATACTAGGCTAGAACTACAAAATACTCAAAATATATATAAAAAAGAAACATAGCAAGAACTTTCAAACATTATTAGTGAGAAATACCCAATGTCATACCAATCACAATTAGGGTTAGCAATATTCATTGCTGATATAGAAATAATCAGTTAAAGGATGCACTTTAATGTCATTTGTGGCTCTCATAAACTGCAAATACAATATAATCAATAAAATTGCAAAAGTGAATACACATAGATACCACACAATTAAAAACAATTATAGTACAGTCTGACAACCTTCCCATGCAAGCTATTAAAACCATTAACGTCAATATAAACAATAGGATAAATAAAATAACAACATTCTATTCAAAACACTTAAAATTCTTACTACATTACATCACACTTACCGGCTATTATATTTTAAACAACACATAAAGATGACAAGACATCACAGCAATATAAATGCGAGATATAAACAATAGAGTAAACAAAATCACAACAACACATTCAATATACTTAGAATTAATACTATATTATATCTAAATTACATCTTATTATATTCTAGATGATAATTTTAAAGGATAACTAATAACAGTAACAAAAATGTGGAAACAAAAAGCAATACTGTCAATGAAATGACAACAACATATTCAATATGCTCTGAATTCATACTAGGCTAGAGCTACAAAATAATCAAAATACATTAAAAAAGAAATGTAACAAGAACCTTCAAACATTATTAGTGAGAAATACTCAATGTCATACCAATCACAGTTAGGGTTAGCAAAAATTATTGCTGATATAGAAATAATCAGTTAAAGGATGCACTTTAATGTCATTTGTGGCTCTCATAAACTGCAAATACAATATAATCAATAAAATTGCAAAAGTGAATACACATACATTCCACACAATTAAAAACAATTATAGTACACTCTGACAACCTTCCCATGCAAGCTATTAAAACCATTAACGTCAATATAAACAATAGGATAAATAAAATAACAACATTCTATTCAAAACACTTAAAATTCTTGCTACATTACATCACACTTACCGGCTATTATATTTTAAACAACACATAAAGATGACAAGACATCACAGCAATATAGATGCGAGAAATAAAACAATAGAGTAAACAAAATCACAACAACACATTCAATATACTTTCAATTAATACTATATTATATCAAAATTACATTCTATTATATTGTAGAGGATAATTTCAAAGGATAAGTAATAACAGTAACAAAAATGTGGAAACAAAAAGCAATACTGTCAATGAAATGACAACAACATATTCAATATGCTCTGAATTCATACTAGGCTAGAGCTATAAATTCTTAAAAATATAAATAACAAACATAGCAAGAACCTTCAACCATTATTAGTGATAAATACTCAATGTCATACCAATCACAGTTAGGCTTAACAAAATTCATTGCTGATATAGAAATAAGCAGTTAAAGGATGCACTTTAATGTCATTTGTGGCTCTCATAAACTGCAAATACAATATAATCAATAAAATTGCAAAAGTGAATACACATACATACCACACAATTAAAAACAATTATAGTACAGTCTGACAACCTTCCCATGCAAGCTATTAAAACCATTAACGTCAATATAAACAATAGGATAAATAAAATAACAACATTCTATTCAAAACACTTAAAATTCTTACTACATTATATTACACTTACCCACTATTATATTTTAAACAACACATTCAGATAACAAGTCATTATAGCAATATAAATGTGAGAAATAAAACAATAGAGTAAACAAATCACAACAACACATTAAATATATTTTGAATTAATATAATACTATATTATAACAAAATGACATCCTATTATATTGTAAAGGACACATTCAAAGGGTAAGTAATAACAGCAACATAAATGTGGAAACAAAAAGCAATATTGTAAATGAAATGACAACAACATATTCAATATGCTCTTAATTCATACTAGGCTAGAGCTATAAAATACTCAAAATATATTTAAAAAAAAGAAACATAGCAAGAAACTTCAACCTTTATTAGTGATAAATACCTAATGTCATACCAATCATAGTTAGGGTTAATAAAATTCATTGCTGATATAGAAATAAGCAGTTAAAGCATGCACTTTAATGTCATTTGTGGCATTCATATGCTGCAATTACAATATAATCAATAAAATTGCAAAAGTGAATACACATAGATACCACAAAATTAAAAAAAATTTTAGTACAGTCTGACAACCTTTCAATGTAAGCTATTAAACCATTAACATCAATACAAACAATAGGATAAATAAAATAACAACATTCTATTCAAAACACTTAAAATTCTTACTACATTATATCACACTTACTGGCTATTATATTTTAAACACCACATTTAGATGACAAGTCATCACAGCAATATAGATGTGAGAAATAAAACAATAGAGTAAACAAAATCACAATAACACATTCAATATATTTTGAGTTAATACTATATTATAACAAAATTACATCCTATTATATTGTAAAGGACACATTCAAAGGATAAGTAATAACAGCAACATAAATGTGGAAACAAAAAGCAATACTGTCAATGAAATGACAAAAACATATTCAATATGCTCTGAATTCATACTAGGCTAGAGCTATAAAATACTCAAAATATAAATTAAAAAACACAACAAGAACCTTCAACCATTATTAGTGATAAATACCCAATGTCATACCAATCACAGTTAGGGTTAACAAAATTCATTGCTGATGTAGTAATTAGCAGTTAAAAGATGCACTTTAATGTCATTTGTGGCATTCATGTGCTGTAATTACAATATAATCAATAAAATTGCAAATGTGAATACAAATAGATACCACAAAATTAAAAACAATTATAATACAGTCTGACAATCTTCCCATGTAAGCTATTACAATCATTAACGTCAATACAAACAATAGAATAAATAAAATAACAAAATTCCATTCAAACACTTAAAATTCTTACTACATTATATCATACTTACCCACTATTATATTTTAAACAACACATTCAGATGACAAGTCATCACAGCAATATAAATGTGAGAAATAAAACAATAGAGTAAACAAAATCACAACAACATATTCAATACACTTTCAATTAAAACTATATTATATCAAAACTACATCCTATTATATTGTCAAAGACACATTCAAAGGATAAGTAATAACAGCAACATAAATGTGGAAACAAAAAGCAATACTGTAAATAAAATGACAACAACATATTCGATATGCTCTGAATTCATACTTGGCTAGAGCTATAAAATACTCAAAACATATATAAAAAAGAAACATAGCAAAACACTTCAACCATCATTAGTGATAAATACCCAATGTCAAACCAATCACAGTTAGGGTTAATAAAATTCATTGCTGATATAGAAATAAGCACTTAAAGGATGCACTTTAATGTAATTTGTGGCATTCATATGCTCCAATTACAATATAATGAATAAAATTGCTAAAGTGAATACACATAGATACTACACAATTAAAACAATTGTAGTATAGTCTGACAACCTTCCAATGTAAGCTATTAACCCATTAATGTCAATATAAACAATAGGATAACTAAAATAACAACATTCTATTCAAAACACTTAAAATTCTTACTACATTATATCACACTTACCCGCTATTATATTTTAAACAACACATTCAGATAACAGGTCATCACAGCAATATAAATGTGAAAAATAAAACAATAGAGTAAACAAAATCACAATAACACATTCAATATATTTTGAATTAACAGTATATTATAACAAAATTACATCCTATTATATTGTAAAGGACACATTCTAAGGATAAGTAATAACAGCAACATAAATGTGGAAACAAAAAGCAATACTGTCAATGAAATGACAACAACATATTAAATATGCTCTGAATTCATACTAGGCTAGAGCTATAAAATACTCAAAATATATATATAAAGAAACATAGCAAGAAACTTCAACCACCATTAGAGATAAATACCCAATGTCATACCAATCACAGTTAAGCTTAACAAAATTCATTTCTGATTTAGAAATAAGCAGTTAAAGGATGCACTTTAATGTCATTTGTGTCATTTATGTGCTGCAATTACAATATAATCAATAAAATTGCAAACGTGAATTACCACAAAATTAAAAACAATTATAGTACAGTCTGACAACCTTCCCATGCAAGCTATTACAATCATTAAGGTCAATACAAACAATAAGATAAATAAAATAACATTCCATTAAAAACACTTAAAATTCTTACTACATTATATCACACTTACCTAATTGTGTAGATACTACACAATTAAAACAATTGTAGTATAGTCTGACAACCTTCCCATGTAAGCTATTAACCCATTAATGTCAATACAAACAATAGGATAAATAAAACAACAATATTCTATTGAAACACTTAAAATTCTTATTACATTATATCACACTTACCTTCTATTATATTTTAAACAACACATTCAGATGACAAGTCATCACAGCAATATAAATGTGAGAAATATAACAATAGAGTAAACAAAATCACAAGAACACATTCAATATACTTTGAATTAATACTATATTATATCTAAATTACATCCTATTATATTGTAAAAGACACATTCAAAGGATAAGTAATAACAGTAACAAAAATGTGGAAACAAAAAGCAATACTGTCAATGAAATGACAAAAACATATTCAATATGCTCTGAATTCATACTACGCTAAAGCTATAAAATACTTAAAATATATATAGAAAGAAACATAGCAAGAAACTTCAACCATTATTAGTGATAAATTCCCAATGTCATACCAATCATAGTTAGGCTTAAAAACTTCATTGCTGATATAGATATAAGAATTAAAAGTTGCACTTTAATGTCATTTGTGGCATTCTTGTGCTGCAATTACAATGTAATCAATAAAATTGCAAATGTGAATACAAATAGATACCACAAAATTATAAACAATTATAGTACAGTCTGACAACCTTCCTGTGCAAGCTATATACAATCATTAACGTTAATACAAACAATAGGATAAATAAAATAACAATATTCTATTCAAACATTTAAAATTCTTACTACATTATATCACACTTACCCGCTATTATATTTTAAACAACAAATTAAGATGATAAGTCATCACAGCAATATAGATGTGAGAAATAAAACAATAGAGTAAACAAAATCACAATAACACATTCAATATACTTAGAATTAATACTATATTATATCAAAATTACATCCTATTATATTGTAAAAGACACATTCAAAGGATAAGTAATAACAGCAACATAAATGTGGAAACAAAAAGCAATACTGTCAATGAAATGACAAAAACATATTCAATATGCTCTGAATTCATACTACGCTAAAGCTATAAAATACTCAAAATATATATATAAAGAAACATAGCAAGAAACTTCAACCATCATTAGTGATAAATTCCCAATGTCATACCAATCATAGTTAGGGTTAACAAAATTCATTGCTGATATAGAAATAAGCAGTAAAAGGATGCACTTTAATGTCATTTGTGGCATTCGTGTGCTGCAATTACAATGTAATCAATAAAATTGCAAATGTGAATTCAAATAGATACTACAAAATTAAAAACAATAATAGTACAGTCTGACAACCTTCCCATGCAAGCTATATACAATCATTAACGTTAATACAAACAATAGGATAAATAAAATAACAATATTCTATTCAAACATTTAAAATTCTTACTACATTATATCACACTTACCCGCTATTATATTTTAAACAACAAATTAAGATGATAAGTCATCACAGCAATATAGATGTGTGAAATAAAACAATAGAGTAAACAAAATCACAATAACACATTCAATATACTTAGAATTAATACTATATTATATCAAAATTACATCCTATTATATTGTAAAGGACACATTCAAAGGATAAGTAATAACAGCAACATAAATGTGGAAACAAAAAGCAATACTGTCAACGAAATGACAAAAACATATTCAATATGCTCTGAATTCATACTACGCTAAAGCTATAAAATACTCAAAATATAATAAAAAAGAAACATAGCAAGAAACTTCAACCATCATTAGTGATAAATACCCAATGTCATACCAATCACAGTTAGGGTTAACAAAATTCATTGCTGATATAGAAATAAGCAGTTAAAGGATGCACTTTAATTCATTTGTGGCATTCATGTGCTGCAATTACAATATAATCAATAAAATTGCAAATGTGAATACAAATAGATACCACAAAATAATAAACAATTATAGTACAGTCTGACAACCTTCACATTCAAGCTATTACAATCATTAACGTTAATACAAACAATAGGATAAATAAAATAACAACATTCTATTCAAAACACTTAAAATTCTTACTACATTATATCACACTTACCAACTATTATATTTTAAACAAAACATTAAGATGACAAGACATCACAGCAATATAAATGTGAGAAATAAAACAATAAAGCAAACAAAATCATAATAACACATTCAATATACTTTGAATTAATACTATATTATAACAAAATTACATCCTATTATATTGTAAAGGACACATTCAAAGGATAACTAATAACAGCAACATAAATGTGGAAACAAAAAGCAATACTGTAAATGAAATGACAACAACATATTCAATATGCCCTGAGTTCATACTTGGCTAGAGCTATAAAATACTCAAAATATATAAGAAACTTCAACCATCATTAGTGATAAATACACAATGTCATAAAAATCACAGTTAGGGTTAATAAAACTTATTGCTGATATAGAAATAATCAGTTAAAGGATGCACTTTAATGTCATTTGTGGCTCTCATAAACTGCAAATACAATATAATCAAAAAAATTGCAAAAGTGAATACACATACATACCACACAATTAAAAACAATTATAGTAAACTCTGACAACCTTCCCATGCAAGCTATTAAAACCATTAACGTCAATATAAACAATAGGATAAATAAAATAACAACATTCTATTCAAAACACTTAAAATTCTTACTACATTACATCACACTTACCGGCTATTATATTTTAAACAACACATAAAGATGACAAGACATCATAGCAATATAGATGCGAGAAATAAAACAATAGAGTAAACAAAATCACAACAACACATTCAATATACTTTGAATTTATACTATATTATATCAAAATTACATCCTATTATATTGTAGAGGATAATTTCAAAGGAAAAGTAATAACAGTAACAAAAATGTGGAAACAAAAAGCAATACTGTCAATGAAATGACAAAAACATATTCAATATGCTCTGAATTCATACTACGCTAAAGCTATAAAATACTCAAAATATATATATAAAGAAACATAGCAAGAAACTTCAACCATTATTAGTGATAAATTCCCAATGTCATACCAATCATAGTTAGGGTTAACAAAATTCATTGCTGATATAGAAATAAGAATTAAAGGTTGCACTTTAATGTCATTTGTGGCATTCGTGTGCTGCAATTACAATGTAATCAATAAAATTGCAAATGTGAATTCAAATAGATACTACAAAATTAAAAACAATAATAGTACAGTCTGACAACCTTCCCATGCAAGCTATATACAATCATTAACGTTAATACAAACAATAGGATAAATAAAATAACAATATTCTATTCAAACATTTAAAATTCTTACTACATTATATCACACTTACCCGCTATTATATTTTAAACAACAAATTAAGATGATAAGTCATCACAGCAATATAGATGTGTGAAATAAAACAATAGAGTAAACAAAATCACAATAACACATTCAATATACTTAGAATTAATACTATATTATATCAAAATTACATCCTATTATATTGTAAAGGACACATTCAAAGGATAAGTAATAACAGCAACATAAATGTGGAAACAAAAAGCAATACTGTCAACGAAATGACAAAAACATATTCAATATGCTCTGAATTCATACTACGCTAAAGCTATAAAATACTCAAAATATATATATAAAGAAACATAGCAAGAAACTTCAACCATTATTAGTGATAAATTCCCAATGTCATACCAATCATAGTTAGGGTTAACAAAATTCATTGCTGATATAGAAATAAGAATTAAAGGTTGCACTTTAATGTCATTTGTGGCATTCATGTGCTGCAATTACAATGTAATCAATAAAATTGCAAATGTGAATTCAAATAGATACTACAAAATTATAAACAATTATAGTACAGTCTGACAACCTTCCCATGCAAGCTATATACAATCATTAACGTTAATACAAACAATAGGATAAATAAAATAACAATATTCTATTCAAACAGTTAAAATTCTTACTACATTATATCACACTTACCTCCTATTATATTTTAAACAACAAATTAAGATGATAAGTCATCACAGCAATATAGATGTGAGAAATAAAACAATAGAGTAAACAAAATCACAATAACACATTCAATATACTTAGAATTAATACTATATTATATCAAAATTACGTCCTATTATATTGTAAAGGACACATTCAAAGGATAAGTAATAACAGCAACATAAATGTGGAAACAAAAAGCAATACTGTCAACGAAATGACAAAAACATATTTAATATGCTCTGAATTCATACTAGGCTAGAGCTATAAAATACTCAAAATATAATAAAAAAGAAACATAGCAAGAAACTTCAACCATCATTAGTGATAAATACCCAATGTCATACCAATCACAGTTAGGGTTAACAAAATTCATTGCTGATATAGAAATAAGCAGTTAAAGGATGCACTTTAATTCATTTGTGGCATTCATGTGCTGCAATTACAATATAATCAATAAAATTGCAAATGTGAATACAAATAGATACCACAAAATAATAAACAATTATAGTACAGTCTGACAACCTTCACATTCAAGCTATTACAATCATTAACGTTAATACAAACAATAGGATAAATAAAATAACAACATTCTATTCAAAACACTTAAAATTCTTACTACATTATATCACACTTACCAACTATTATATTTTAAACAAAACATTAAGATGACAAGACATCACAGCAATATAAATGTGAGAAATAAAACAATAAAGCAAACAAAATCATAATAACACATTCAATATACTTTGAATTAATACTATATTATAACAAAATTACATCCTATTATATTGTAAAGGACACATTCAAAGGATAACTAATAACAGCAACATAAATGTGGAAACAAAAAGCAATACTGTAAATGAAATGACAACAACATATTCAATATGCCCTGAGTTCTTACTTGGCTAGAGCTATAAAATACTCAAAATATATAAGAAACTTCAACCATCATTAGTGATAAATACACAATGTCATAAAAATCACAGTTAGGGTTAATAAAACTTATTGCTGATATAGAAATAATCAGTTAAAGGATGCACTTTAATGTCATTTGTGGCTCTCATAAACTGCAAATACAATATAATCAAAAAAATTGCAAAAGTGAATACACATACATACCACACAATTAAAAACAATTATAGTAAACTCTGACAACCTTCCCATGCAAGCTATTAAAACCATTAACGTCAATATAAACAATAGGATAAATAAAATAACAACATTCTATTCAAAACACTTAAAATTCTTACTACATTACATCACACTTACCGGCTATTATATTTTAAACAACACATAAAGATGACAAGACATCATAGCAATATAGATGCGAGAAATAAAACAATAGAGTAAACAAAATCACAACAACACATTCAATATACTTTGAATTTATACTATATTATATCAAAATTACATCCTATTATATTGTAGAGGATAATTTCAAAGGAAAAGTAATAACAGTAACAAAAATGTGGAAACAAAAAGCAATACTGTCAATGAAATGACAAAAACATATTCAATATGCTCTGAATTCATACTACGCTAAAGCTATAAAATACTCAAAATATAATAAAAAAGAAACATAGTAAGAAACTTCAACCATCATTAGTGATAAATACCCAATGTCATACCAATCACAGTTAGGCTTAAAAAATTCATTGCTAATATAGAAATAAACAGTTAAAGGATGCACTTTAATGTCATTTGTGGCATTCATGTGCTGCAATTACAATATAATCAATAAAATTGCAAATGTGAATACAAATAGATACCACAAAATTATAAACAATTATAGTAGAGTCTCACAACCTTCACATTCAAGCTATTACAATCATTAACGTTAATACAAACAATAGGATAAATAAATTACCAACATTCTATTCAAAACACTTAAAATTCTTACTACATTATATCACACTTACCAACTATTATATTTAAACAACACATTCAGATGACAAGTCATCACAGCAATATAAATGTAAGAAATAAAACAATAGAGCAAACAAAATCATAATAACACATTCAATATACTTTGAATTAATACTATATTATAACAAAATTACATCCTATTATATTGTAAAGGACACATTCAAAGGATAACTAATAACAGCAACATAAATGTGGAAACAAAAAGCAATACTGTAAATGAAATGACCACAACATATTCAATATGGTCTGAGTTCATACTTGGCTAGAGCTATAAAATACTCAAAATATATAAGAAACTTCAACCATCATTAGTGATAAATACACAATGTCTTAAAAATCACAGTTAGGGTTAACAAAACTCATTGGTGATATAGAAATATACAGTTAAAGGATGCACTTTAATGTCATTTGTGGCATTCATGTGCTGCAATTACAATATAATCAATAAAATTGCAAAAGTGAATACACATAGGTACCACACAATTAAAAACGATTATAGCACAGTCTCACAACCTTACATGTAAGCTATTAAACCATTAACGTCAACATAAACAATAGGATAAATAAATTACCAACATTCTATTCAAAACACTTAAAATTCTTACTACATTATATCACACTTACCTCCTATTATATTTAAACAACACATTCAGATAACAAGTCATCACAGCAAATTAAATGTGAGAAATAAAACAATAGAGTAAACAAAATCACAACAACATATTCAATATACTTTGAATTAATACTATATTATATCTAAATTACATCCTATTATATTGTAAAGGACACATTCTCAGGATAAGTAATAACAGCAACATAAATGTGGAAACAAAAAGCAATACTGTCAATGAAATGACAACAACATATTCAATATTCTCTTAGTTCATACTAGGCTAGAGCTATAAAATACTCAAAATATATATAAAAACGAAACATAGCGAGAAACTTCAACCATCATTAGTGATAAATAGCCAATGTCATAAAAATCACAGTTAGGGTTAATAAAACTCATTCCTGATATAGAAATAAGCAGTTAAAGGATGCACTTAAATGTCATTTCTGGCATTCATATGCTGCAATTACAATATAATCAATAAAATTGCAAATGTGAATACAAATATATACCACACAATCAAAAACAATTATAGTACAGTCTACCAACCTTCCCATGCAAGCTATTACAATCATTAACGTCAGTACAAACAATACGATAAATAAAATAACAATATTCTTTTCAAAACCCTTAAAATTCTTACTACATTATATCACACTTACCGGCTATTATATTTTAAACAACACATTTAGATAACAAGTCATCACAGCAATATAAATATGAGAAATAAAACAATAGAGTAAACAAAATCACAACAATACATTCAATATACTTTGAATTAATACTATATAATATCAAAATTACATCCTATTATATTGTAAAGGACACATTCAAAGAATAAGTAATAACAGTAACAAAAATGTGAAAACAAAAAGCAATACTGTAAATGAAATGACAACAACATATTCGATATGCTCTGAGTTCATAATAGGCTAGAGCTATAAAATCCTCAAAATATATATAAAAAAGAAACATAGCAAGAAACTTCAACCATCATTAGTGATAAATTTCCAATGTTATACCAATCACAGTTAGGGTTAACAAAATTCATTGCTGATATAGAAATAAGCAGTAAAAGGATGCACTTTAATGTCATTTGTGGCATTCGTGTGCTGCAATTACAATATAATCAATAAAATTGTAAATTTGAATACAAATAGATACTACAAAATTATAAACAATTATAGTATAGTCTGAATACCTTCCTATGTAAGCTATTACAATCATTAACGTCAATACAAACAATAGGATAAATAAAATAACAATATTCTATTCAAACACTTAACATTCTTATTACATTATATCACACTTACCGGCTATTATATTTTAAACAACACATTCAGATCACAAGTCATCACAGCAATATAAATGTGAGAAATAAAACAATAGAGTAAACAAAATCACAAGAACACATTCAATATACTTTGAATTAATACTATATTATATCTAAATTACATTCTATAATATTGTAAAGGACACATTCAAAGGATAAGTAATAACAGTAACAAAAATGTGGAAACAAAAAGCAATACTGTAAATGAAATGACAACAACATATTCAATATTCTCTGAGTTCATACTAGGCTAGAGCTATAAAATACTCAAAATATATATATAAAGAAACATAGCAAGACACTTTAACCATCATTAGTGATAAATACCCAATGTCATACCAATCACAGTTAGGGTTTTAACATAATTCATTGCTTATATAGAAATAAGAATTAAAGAATGCACTTTAATGTCATTTGTATCATTCATGTGCTGCAATTACAATATAATCAATAAAATTGCAAAAGTGAATACACATAGATACTACACAATCAAACAATTATAGTACAGTCTGACAACCTTCCCATGCAAGCTATTAAAACCATTAACGTCAATACAAATATAAAATAAATAAAATAAATAAAATAACAACATTCTATTCAAACACATAAAATTCTTACTACATTATATCACACTTACCTCCTATTATATTTTAAACAACATATTCAGATAACAAGTCATCAATATAGATGTGAGAAATAAAACAATAGAGTAAACAAAATCACAATAACACATTCAATATACTTTGAATTAATACTATATTATATCTAAATTACATCCTATTATATTTTTAAGGACACATTCAAAGGATAAGTAATAACAGCAACATAAATGTGGAAACCAAAAGCAATACTGTCAATGAAATTACAACAACATATTCAATATGCTCTGAGTTCATACTAGGCTAGAGCTATAAAATACTCAAAATGTATATAAAAAAAAACATAGCAAGAAACTTCAACCATCATTAGTGATAAATACCCAATGTCATACCAATCGCAGTTAGGGTTAACAAAATTCATTGCTGATATAGAAAAAAGCAGTTAAAGGATGCATTTTAATGTCATTTGTGGCATTCATATGCTGCAATTACAATATAATCAATAAAATTGCAAATATGAATACAAATAGATACCACAAAATTATAAACAATTATAGTACAGTCTGACAACCTTTCCATGCAAGCTATTACAATCATTAACGTCAATACAAACAATAGGATAAATAAAATAACAATGTTCTATTCAAACACTTAAAATTCTTACTACATTATATCACACTTACCAACTATTATATTTTAAACAACACAAACAGATAACAAGTCATAACAGCAATATAAATGTGAGAAATAAAACAATAGAGCAAACAAAATTATAATAACACATTCAATATACTTTGAATTAATACTATATTATAACAAAATTACATCCTATTATATTGTAAAGGACAGATTCAAAGGATAAGTAGTAACAGCAACATAAATGTGGAAACAAAAAGCAATACTATAAATGAAATGACAACAACATATTCAATATGCTCTGAGTTCATAATAGGCTAGAGCTATAAAATAATCAAAATATATAAGAAACTTCAACCATCATTAGTGATAAATACCCAATGTCATAAAAATCACAGTTAGGGTTAATAAAACTTATTGCTGATATAGAAATAAGCAGTTAAAGGATGAACTTTAATGTCATTTGTGGCGTTCATGTGCTGCAATTACGATATAATCAATAAAATTGCAAAAGTGAATACACATAGATACCACACAATTAAAAATGATTATAGTACAGTCTCGCAACCTTACATGTAAGCTATTAAACCATTAACGTCAATACAAACAAATAAAATAACACTTTAAAACACTTAAAATTCTTACTACAATATATCACACTTACCGGCTATTATATTTAAACAACACATTCAGATCACAAGTCATCAAAACAATATAAATGTGAGAAATAAAATAATAGAGTAAACAAAATCACAACAACACATTTAATATACTTTGAATTAATACTATATTATATCAAAATTACATCCAATTATATTGTCAAAGACACATTCAAAAGATAAGTAATAACAGTAACAAAAATGTGAAAACAAAAAGCAATACTGTAAATGAAATGACAACAACATATTCAATATGCTCTGAGTTCATAATAGGCTAGAGCTATAAAATACTCAAAATATATATAAAAAAGAAACATAGCAAAAAACTTCAACCATCATTAGTGATAAATAGCCAATGTCATAAAAATCACAGTTAGGGTTAATAAAAGTCATTGCTGATATAGAAAAAAGCAGTTAAAGGATGCACTTTAATGTCATTTGTGGCATTCATGTGCTGCAATTACAATATAATCAATAAAATTGCAAATGTGAATACACATAGATACCACACAATTAAAAACAATTATAGTAGAGTCTCACAACCTTCCCATGCAAGCTATTACAATCATTAACGTCAATACAAACAATAAGATAAATAAAATAACAACATTCTTTTCAAAACATTAAAAAATTCTTACTACATTATATCACACTTACCGGCTATTATATTTCAAACAACACATTTAGATAACAAGTCATCACAGCAATATAAATGTGAGAAATAAAACAATAGAGTAAACAAAATCACAACAATACATTCAATATACTTTGAATTAATACTATATTATATCTAAATTACATCCTATTATATTGTAAAGGACACATTCAAAGGATAAGTAATAACAGTAACAAAAATGTGAAAACAAAAAGCAATACTGTAAATGAAATGACAACAACATATTCAATATGCTCTGAGTTCATACTAGGCTAGAGCTATAAAATACTCAAAATATATAAAAAAAAGAAACATAGCAAGAAACTTCAACCATCATGAGTGATAAATTTCCAACGTCATACCAATCATAGTTAGGGTTAACAAAATTCATTGCCGATATAGAAATATACAGTTAAAGGATGCACTTTAATGTCATTTGTGGCATTCGTGTGCTGCAATTACAATATAATCAATAAAAATGCAAATGTGAATACAAATAGATACCACAAAATTATAAACAATTATAGTACAGTCTTAATACCTTCCCACGCAAGCTATTACAATCATTAACGTCAATACAAACAATAGGATAAATAAAATAACAATATTCTATTCAAACACTTAAAATTCTTACTACATTATATCACACTTACCAACTATTATATTTTAAACAACACATTCAGATAACAAGTCATCACAGCAATATAAATGTGAGAAATAAAACAATAGAGTAAACAAAATCACAACAACACATTCAATATACTTTAAATTAATACTATATTATATGTAAATTACATTCTATTATATTTTAAAGGACAAATTGAAAGGATAAGTAATAACAGCAACATAAATGTGGAAACAAAAAGCAATACTGTAAATGAAATGACAACAACATATTCAATATTCTCTGAGTTCATAATAGGCTAGAGCTATAAAATACTCAAAATATATATAAAAAAGAAACATAGCAAAAAACTTCAACCATCATTAGTGATAAATACCCAATGTCATAAAAATCACAGTTAGGGTTAATAAAACGTATTGCTGATATAGAAATAAGCAGTTAAAGGATGCACTTTAATGACATTTGTGGCATTCATATGCTGCAATTACAATATAATCAATAAAATTGCAAAAGTGAATACACTTAGATACCACACAATTAAAAACAATTATAGTACAGTCTGACAACCTTCTTATGTAAACTATTACAATCGTTAACATCAATACAAACAATAGGATAAATAAAATAACAATATTTTATTCAAACATTTAAAATTCTTACTACATTATATCACACTTACCCGCTATTATATTTTAAAGAACACATTCAGATGACAAGTCATCACAGTAATATAGATGTGAGAAATAAAACAATAGAGTAAACAAAATCACAACAACACATTCAATATACTTTGAATTAATACTATAGTATATCAAAATTACATCCTATTATATTGTAAAGGACACAGTCAAAGGATAAGTAATAACAGCAACATAAATGTGGAAACAAAAAAAGCAATACTGTAAATGAAATGACAACAACATATTCAATATGCTCTGAGTTCATACTAGGCTAAAGGTATAAAACACTCAAAATATATATAAAAAAGAAACATGGTAAAAAACTTCAACCATTATTAGTGATAAATACCCAATGTCATACCAATCACAGTTAGGCTTAATCTGAAAACCTTCCCATGCAAGGTATTAGAACTATTAACATCAATACAAAAAATAGGATAAATAAAATAACAACATTCTATTCAAATAACTTAAAATTCTTACTACATTATATCACACTTACCTCCTATTATATTTTAAACAACACATTCAGATGACAAGTCATCACAGCAATATAAATGTGAGAAATAAAACAATAGAGTAAACAAAATCACAACAACACATTCAATATACTTTGATTTAATACTATATTATATCAAAATTACATCCTATTATATTGTCAAGGACACATTCAAAGGATAAGTAATAACAGCAACATAAATGTGGAAACAAAAAGCAATACTGTAAATGAAATGACAACAATATATTTAATATGGTCTGAATTCATATTAGGCTAGAGTTATAAAATACTCAAAATATATATTAAATGGTAGCATAAACCTTCAACTATCATTAGTGATAAATACCCAATGTCATGCCAATCACAGTTAGGGTTAACAAAATTCATTGCTGATATAAAAATAAGCAATTAAATGATGCACTTTAATGTCATTTGATGCTCTCATAAGCTGCAATTACAATATAATAAATAAAATTGCAAAAGTAAATACACATAGATACCACACAATCAAACAATTATAGTACAGTCTGACAACCTTCCCATGCAAGCTATTAAAACCATTAACGTCAATACAAACAATAGCATAAATAAAATAACAACATTCCATTCAAACACTTAATATTCTTACTACATTATATCACACTTACCAACTATTATATTTAAACAACACATTCAGATGATAAGTCATCACAGCAATATAAATGTGAGAAATAAAACAATAGAGTAAACAAAATCATAATAACACATTCAATATACTTAGAATTAATACTATATTATATCAAAATTACATCAATTATATTGTAAAGGACACATTCAAAGGATAAGTAATAACAGCAACTTAAATTTGGAAACAAAAAGAAATACTGTCAATGAAATGACAACAACATATTTAATATGCTCTGAATTCATACTAGGCTAGATCTATAAAAGACTAAATATATATATATATATATATATATATATAAAAGAAACGTAGCAAGAACCTTTAACTATTATTAGTAATAAATACCCAATGTCATACCAATCTCAGTTAGGCTTAACAAAATTCATTGCTGATATAGAAATAAGCAGTTAAAGGATGCACTTTAATGTCATTTGTGGCATTCATATGCTGTAATTACAAAATAATAAAATTGCAAATGTGAATACACATATATACCACACAATCAAAAACAATTATAGTACAGTCTAACAACCTTCCCATGCAAGCTATTAAAACCATTAATGTCAATACAAACAATAGGATAAATAAAATAACAACATTCCATTTAACACTTAAAATTCTTACTACAATATATCACACTTACCTCCTATTATATTTTAAACAACACATTCAGATGATAAGTCATCACAGCAATATAAATGTGAGAAATAAAACAATAGAGTAAACAAAATCATAATAACACATTCAATATACTTAGAATTAATACTATATTATATCAAAATTACATCAATTATATTGTAAAGGACACATTCAAAGGATAAGTAATAACAGCAACTTAAATTTGGAAACAAAAAGAAATACTGTCAATGAAATGACAACAACATATTTAATATGCTCTGAATTCATACTAGGCTAGATCTATAAAAGACTAAATATATATATATATATATATATATATATAAAAGAAACGTAGCAAGAACCTTTAACTATTATTAGTGATAAATACCCAATGTCATACCAATCTCAGTTAGGCTTAACAAAATTCATTGCTGATATAGAAATAAGCAGTTAAAGGATGCACTTTAATGTCATTTGTGGCATTCATATGCTGTAATTACAAAATAATAAAATTGCAAATGTGAATACACATATATACCACACAATCAAAAACAATTATAGTACAGTCTAACAACCTTCCCATGCAAGCTATTAAAACCATTAATGTCAATACAAACAATAGGATAAATAAAATAACAACATTCCATTTAACACTTAAAATTCTTACTACAATATATCACACTTACCTCCTATTATATTTTAAACAACACATTCAGATGATAAGTCATCACAGCAATATAAATGTGAGAAATAAAACAATAGAGTAAACAAAATCACAACAACGCATTCAATATACTTTGAATTAATACTATATTATAACAAAATCACATCCTACTATATTGTAAAAGACACTTTCAAAGGATAAGTAATAACAGCAACATAAATGTGTAAACAAAAAGCTATACTGTAAATGAAATGACAACAACATATTCAATATGCTCTGAATTCATACTAGGTTAGAGCTATAAAATAGTCAAAATATTATAAAAAAGAAACATAGCAAGAAACTTCAACCATCATTAGTGATAAATTCACAATGTCATACCAATCACAGTTAGGGTTAACAAAACTCATTGCTGATATAGAAATATACAGTTAAAGGATGCACTTTAATGTCATTTGTGGCATTCATGTCCTGTAATTACAATATCATCAATAAAATTGCAAACGTGAATACAAATACCAGAAAATTAAAAACAATTACAGTACAGTCTGACAACCTTCCAATGTAAGCTATTACAATCATTAACGTCAATACAAACAATAGGATAAATAAAATAACAACATTCAATTCAAACACTTAAAATTCTTACTACATTATATAACACTTACCCGCTATTATATTTTAAACAACACATTCAGATTACAAGTCATCACAGCAATATAGATGTGAGAAATAAAACAATAGAGTAAACAAAATCACAACAACACATTCAATATACTTTCAATTAATACTATATTATATCTAAATTACATCCTATTATATTGTAAAGGACACATTCAAAGGATAAGTAATAACAGCAACATAAATGTGGAAACAAAAAGCAATACTGAAAATCAAAAGACAATAACATATTCAATATGCTCTGAATTTATACTAGGTTAGAACTATAAAATACTCAAAATATATATAAAAAAGAAACATAGCAAGAAACTTCAACCATATTAGTGATAAATACCCAATGTCATACTAATCACAATTAGGGTTAACAAAATTCATTGCTGATATAGACATAAGCCGTTAAAGGATGCACTTTAATGTCATTTGTGGCATTCATGTGCTGCAATTACAATATAATCAATAAAATTGCAAATGTGAATACAAATAGATACCACAAAATTAAAAACAATTACAGTACAGTCTGACAACCTTCCCATGTAAGCTATTACAATCATTAACGTCAATACAAACAATAGGATAAATAAAATAACAACATTCTATCCAAAACACTTAAAATTCTTACTACATTATATCACACTTACCTCCTATTATATTTTAAACAACACATTCAGATAACAAGTCATCGCAGCAATATAAATGTGAGAAATAAAACAATAGAGTAAACAAAATCACAACAACATATTCAATATACTTTGAATTAATACTATATTATATCTAAATTACATCCTATTATATTGTAAAGGACACAATCAAAGGATAAGTAATAACAGTAACAAAAATGTGGAAACAAAAAGCAATACTGTCAATGAAATGACAAAAACATATTCAATATGCTCTGAATTCATACTAGGCTAGAGTTATAAAATACTCAAAATATATATAATAAAGAAACATAGCAAGAAACTTCAACCATCATTAGTGATAAATACCCAATGTCATACCAATCACAGTTAGGGTTAATAAAATTCATTGCTGATATAGAAATAAGCAGTTAAAGGATGCACTTTAATGTCATTTGTGGCTCTCGTAAGCTGAAATTACAATATAATGAATAAAATTGTAAAAGTGAATACACATAGATAACACACAATTAAAACAATTATAGTACAGTCTCACAACCTTCCTATGCAAGCTATTAAAACCATTAATGTCGATACAAACAATAGGATAAATAAAATAACAACATTCAATTCAAACACTTAAAATTCTTACTACATTATATTACACTTACCGACTATTATATTTTAAACAACATATTAAGATGATAAGTCATCAATATAGATGTGAGAAATAAAACAATAGAGTAAACAAAATCACAATAACACATTCAATATACTTTGAATTAATACTATATTATATCTAAATTACATCCAATTATATTGTAAAGGACACATTCAAAGGATAAGTAATAACAGCAACTTAAATGTGGAAACAAAAAGCAATACTGTAAATGAAATATACAGTTAAAGGATGCACTTTAATGTCATTTGTGGCATTCATATGCTGCAATTACAATATAATCAATAAAATTGCATATGTGAATACAAATAGACACCACAAAATTAAAAACAATTATAGTACAGTCCGACAACCTTCCCATGCAAGCTATTACAATCATTAATGTCAATACAAACAATAGGATAACTAAAATAACAACATTCCATTCAAACATTTAAAACTCTTACTACATTATATCATACTTACCCACTATTATATTTTAAACAACACATTCAGATGACAAGTCATCACAGCAATATAAATGTGAGAAATAAAACAATAGAGTAAACAAAATCACAACAACATATTCAATACACTTTCAATTAAAACTATATTATATCAAAACTACATCCTATTATATTGTCAAAGACACATTCAAAGGATAAGTAATAACAGCAACATAAATGTGGAAACAAAAAGGAATACTGTCAATAAAATGACAACAACATATTCAATATGCTCTGAATTCATATTAGGCTAGAGCTATAAAATACTCAAAATATATATTAAGAATGGTAGCAAGAACCTTCAACTACCATTAGTGAAACATACCCAATGTCATACCAATCACAGTTAGGGTTTTAACAAAATTCATTGCTGATATAGAAATAAGCAGTTAAAGGATGCACTTTAATGTCATTTGTGGCTCTCATAAGCTGCAATAACAATATAATCAATAAAATTGCAAAAGTGAATACACATAGATACTACACAATCAAACAATTATAGTACAGTCTGACAACCTTCCCATGCAAGCTATTAAAACCATTAACGTCAATACAAACAATAAAATAAATAAAATAAATAAAATAACAACATTCCATTCAAACACTTAAAATTCTTACTACATTATATCACACTTACCTTCTATTATATTTTAAACAACACATTCAGATAACAAGTCATCAATATAGATGTGAGAAATAAAACAATAGAGTAAACAAAATCACAAAAACACATTCAATATACTTTGAATTAATACTATATTATATCTAAATTACATCCTATTATATTTTTAAGGACACATTCAAAGGATAAGTAATAACAGCAACATAAATGTGGAAACAAAAAGCAATACTGTAAATGAAATGACAACAACGTATTTAATATGCTCTGAGTTCATACTAGGCTAGAGCTATAAAACCTCAATATATATATAAAAAAGAAACATAGCAAGAAATTTCAACCATCATTAGTGATAAATATCCAATGTCATACCAATCACAGGTAGGGTTTTAACAAAATTCATTTCTGATATAGACATATACAGTTAAAGGATGCACTTTAATGTTATTTCTGGCATTCATGTGCTGCAATTACAATATAATCAATAAAATTGCAAATGTAAATACAAATAGATACCACAAAATTATAAACAATTATAGTACAGTCTGACAACCTTCACATTCAAGCTATTACAATCATTAACGTCAATACAAACAATAGGATAAATAAAATAACAACATTCTATTCAAACACTTAAAATTCTCACTACATTATATCACACTTACCCGCTATTATATTTTAAACAACACATTCAGATAACAAGTCATCACAGCAATATAAATGTGAGAAATAAAACAATAGAGTAAACAAAATCACAATAACACATTCAATATACTTTGAATTAATACTATATTATATCTAAATTACATTCTATTATATTGTAAAGGACATATTCAAAGGATAAGTAATAACAGCAACATAAATGTGGAAACAAAAAGCAATACTGTAAATGAAATGACAACAACATATTCAATATGCTCTGAATTCATACTAGGTTAGAGCTATAAAATACACAAAATATATATAAAGAAACGTATCAAGAAACTTCAACCATCATTAGTGATAAATTCCCAATGTCATACCAATTATAGTTAGGGTTAACAAAATTCATTGCTGATATAAAAATAAGCAGTTAAAGGATGCACTTTAATGTCATTTGTGGCATTCGTGTGCTGCAATTACAATATAATCAATAAAATTGCAAATGTGAATACAAATAGATACCACAAAATTTAAAACAATTACAGTACAGTCTGAAAACCTTCCCATGTAAGCTATTACAATCATTAACGACAATACAAACAATAGGATAAATAAAATAACAACATTCTATTCAAACACTTAAAATTCTTACTACATTATATCACACTTACCCGCTATTATATTTTAAACAACACATTAAGATGACAAGTCATCACAGCAATATAAATGTGAGAAATAAAACAATAGAGTAAACAAAATCACAACAACACATTCAATATACTTTGAATTAATACTATATTATATCTAAATTACATCCTATTATATTATAAAGGACACATTCAAAGGATAAGTAATAGCAGTAACAAAAATTTGGAAACAAAAAGCAATACTGTAAATGAAATGACAACAAAATATTCAATATGCTCTGAATTCATACTAGGCTAGAGCTATAAAATACTCAAAATATATATAAAAAAGAAACATAGCAAAAAACTTCAACCATCATTAGTGATAAATACCCAATGTCATACAAATAACAGTTAGGGTTAACAAAATTTTATTGCTGATATAGAAATATACAGTTAAAGGATGCACTTTAATGTCATTTGTGGCATTCATGTGCTGCAATTACAACATAATCAATAAAATTGCAAATGTGAATACAAATAGATACTACACAATTAAAAACAATTATACTACAGTCTGACAATCTTTCCATGCAAGCTATTACAATCATTAACGTCAATACAAACAATAGGATAAATAATATAACAACATTTTATTCAACACTTAAAATTCTTACTACATTATATCACACTTACCTCCTATTATATTTTAAACAACATATTCAGATGACAAGTCATCACAGCAATATAGATGTGAGAAATAAAACAATAGAGTAAACAGAATCACAACAACATATTCAATATACTTTGAATTATTATTATATTATATCAAAATTACATCCTCTTATATTGTAAAGGACACATTCAAAGGATAAGTAATAGCAGTAACAAAAATTTGGAAACAAAAAGCAATACTGTAAATGAAATGACAACAACATATTCAATATGCTCTGAATTCATACTAGGTTAGAGCTATAAAATACTCAAAATATATATAAAAAAGAAACATAGCAAGAAACTTCAACCATCAATAGTGATAAATTCCCAATGTTATACCAATCACAGTTAGGGTTAACAAAACTCATTGCTGATATAGAAATAAGCAGTTAAAGGATGCACTTTAATGTCATTTGTGGCATTCATGTGCTGCAATTACAATATAATCAATAAAATTGCAAACGTGAATACAAATAGATACCACAAAAATAAAAACTATTATAGTACAGTCTGACAACCTTTCCATGTAAGCTATTACAATCATTAACGTCAATACAAACAATAGAATAAATAAAATAACAAAATTCCATTCAAACACTTAAAATTCTTACTACATTATATCACACTTACCTCCTATTATATTTTAAACAACATATTAAGATGACAAGTCATCACAGAAATATAAATGAGAAAAATAATACAATAGAGTAAACAAAATCACAACAACATATTCAATATACTTTGAATTAATACTATATTATATCTAAATTACATCCTATTATATTGTAAAGGACACATTCAAAGGATAAGTAATAACAGCAACAAAAATGTGGAAACAAAAAGCAATACTGTCAATGAAATGACAACAATATATTTAATATGCTCTGAATTCATACTAGGCTAGAGCTATAAAATACTCAAAATATACATAAAAAAGAAACAGCAAGAAACTTTAACCATCATTAGTGATAAATATCCACTGTCATACCAATCACAGTTAGGGTTAATAAAATTCATTGCTGATATAGAAATAAGCAGTTAAAGGATGCACTTAAATGTCATTAGTGTTTATTTGTACCAGGTAAGCTTAAGAGGATGTTTCAAGTTTGAATTGTTAAGTTAGATAGGAAATTACAATTTTCATTTGGGGATGAGTGCAAAACATACAAAAACATTTTTAATAAATGAAAATAAGAATAATTTTGAAAAACAAAGTAATAGTATACATGAGCATAACAGGAAAGTAGCTGGGAATCTGGAATTATTTCATCATTCATCACTTCCAGACAACAAGGAAATTTGATGCATCATAGCTAGATTTACAGTCACTAGCTTACCAAGCATCATGAATCTTCTTTTAATCTAAATATCAAAGTAAGAAATAGTCTATACTTACTGCCAGAAGTATGAGACAGTTAAGCTACAATGAAATAGCATTCTCTCTTCGCATCCATTTCTTTTCCTTTATATTAACTATTCATAAAAAATGGCTTCATAGGAGAAGGTCTTAAAAGTAACTGCTGAAATCACTAGTTTGGTTTATGAAGTGCTCAAAACCACAGAAACAAAAGGCTATACTTTTTACTTTAGCATGCTAACCTCTGTAAATTGATTGCCCAAACTGTTTATGGTTATCAAATTATTGGAAACTATAAAGCAGAAGTATAATCAAAGCAGGCAAAAAATGAACAAATTTAACATTTTACCTATTCTGTCTGTCATACAATGTAACTTAACTTATAACTAAGTCGATAATGAAAGAATTATCATAGAAAGAAATACTGCAAAGAATGAAAAGTTTTGATCAATTTTCAGTGACAAATTCATTCTTTTCTACCAATACATCTCAATGAACAATCTGGGCCATATCTACTTCACCACTGCTACTACATCCATGATAAATATTATGTTTAAGAGTGTCAATGTGGATATATACAATGTAGGGATGTCCACATTGTCATACACATTTTGGACTTGTTTTACTGCCACTCTAATATTAAAAGAACTTTAAGACTTTTTATTTACTTGTTTCTTTTCATTTCAGTTATAATTACATAAAAACTTGCTCACAATATCTGTTTTTCATTATTATCTTGGCACAATTACAACAATAAGAAGAATGAAGAAAACATCGTCCTACCCTTATACTGGTGCTACCACCTGTTTTATATGCTTCTTAGAGTTAGGTAGTGTAGTCTTATATCATTACAATATCTATGCTATGTCTTCACCAATAGTTACTATCCTATCACACAATTAAAACAATACAGTTCATTCTCATGATCTCAATTACCTCAGTAACAACATTGATATCAACATTATGGTTGAGTATTACTTCAACAATGTCTCCGTGTCCTTTAGAACTTGCATAATGAAGAGCTGCCCGTCCTTTCTATTAAAAAACACACAAACAATCAACCGTAAAGTGAAACTGCTAACACTATATATTTCTTATTCTTCTGCACTTTGTCATTAACATTATAATGTATTATGTACATATATTGTCTACATGTATGTATTGTTGTATATGTAGGATATGGCTACATCTATTACTACTAAGTCTTTATTTCTTAAATAAGTTAAACTCTAATTCATGCAAGATGGGTTAAAGTATATACAATGTAATATGAGGGACTGATAAACAAGATGCAAACAGAAAATTATTTAAATCTAGGCCTATACTATTAAGTAAACAGTCCTGCAATGGACAAAAATATAATATCTAGCTTCTTATGTGCTTAGTATATCAGCTTTGTCTTTCCATATGACTCTCTAATTGTATTATTCACAAGTCTAACCAACATACCACTTTCTGACAATTATTGCATCTCACAAACTATAAGTACATAACAGTCTGTACAATAAAAATGATCAGCATTTCAATTGAGGACTTGTTAATAATAGCAAAAAGCATATCAGTAACAGAAATATACCATTTTTATAATCACTATGACCTTTAAATTCTTCAATACTATCTAGTTTTATAACCAGTTGAAATCTTGTTATAATCACTGTCACAAAACCTACAAATAATCTCACATATTTATTTAGTACCCAGTTAGATACAAATTCAAGTAGTCTCATGACAATTCTTGTCCTATGTATGTACACAACAATTCTATTTTTAAACAATGTAAAACGAAAAATTAAAAGTTAAACAAATGATGCTTCCATTCATAACAATCACTGCTATTTCTGTGTGTGCATCTCAGCTGATTATTGAAACATTTGTGAAAAAGTCATGTCTATACATCCGATGGTGTCCAATAAGAATATGTAGAAAAACTGGTTAACAAACATGTTATAAAAACAAATGACATTTTTCAAATATTCTAATAAGGTCTTTGCATCCTTTTCTACTTCCAATATTCATCATATTAGGCATATTCTTAAAAGGCAATTTTCAACCATTATTATGATAGTAAAACAACCAATACTTCTTTTTAAGGAAAACGATTTATATTTTCCCTTCTGTTATACTGACTTTTTCATATAACATGTGCACATGAACACTTACTTTGTCAACAAGATCTAGATTGGCTCCTTTCTGTGTTAAAATAAAAACAACATCTTTGTGTCCATTGTCTGCTGCTAACATGACTGCAGTCAATCCATCCTAAATATATATTAAGTACCAGATCAACATGAATCATAACATCAGTACATTACCTATACAACACTTAGATGTATCAGTACACTAGTAACATTATAAACCTAGACAATATTATATATAGTCAAACAAAACATGAGTCAAATAACTCTTAATAATTGGACATCATAAACACAAATTTGAAACTTCACACTAGTTTTGTTACTATAAAAATGTATTTTTCAGTAGCATAGAGGAGCAATTCACTCAAACTTTTTCTAAATATTTTTGAAAAACGAAGTAATAGTATACATGGGCATAACAGGAAAGTAGCTGGGAATCTGGAATTATTTCATCATTCATCACTTCCAGACAACAAGGAAATTTGATGCATCATAGCTAGATTTACAGTCACTAGCTTACCAAGCATCATGAATATTCTTTTAATCTAAATATCAAAGTAAGAAATAGTCTATACTTACTGCCAGAAGTATGAGACAGTTAAGCTACAATGAAATAGCATTCTCTCTTCGCATCCATTTCTTTTCCTATATTTTAACTATTCATAAAAAATGGCTTCATAGGAGAAGGTCTTAAAAGTAACTGCTGAAATCACTAGTTTGGTTTATGATATGCTCAAAACCACAGAAACAAAAGGCTATACTTTTTACTTTAGCATGCTACTTCTGTGAATTGAGTGTCCAAACTGTTTATGGTTATCAAATTATTGGAAACTATAAAGCAGAAGCATAATCAAAGCAGGCAAAAAATGAACAAATTTAACATTTTACCTATTCTGTCTGTCATACAATGTAACTTAACTTATAACTAAGTCCATATTGAAGGAATTATCATAGAAAGAAATACTGCAAAGAATGAAAAGTTTTGATCAATTTTCAGTGACAAATTCATTCTTTTCTACCAATACATCTCAATAAACAATCTGGGCCATATCTACTTCACCACTGCTACTACATCCATGATAAATATTATGTTTAAGAGTGTCAATGTGGATATATACAATGTAGGGATGTCCACATTGTCATACACATTTTGGACTTGTTTTACTGCCACTCTAATATTAAAAGAACTTTAAGACTTTTTATTTACTTGTTTCTTTTCATTTCAGTTATAATTACATAAAAACTTGCTCACAATATCTGTTTTTCATTATTATCTTGGCACAATTACAACAATAAGAAGAATGAAGAAAACATCGTCCTACCCTTATACTGGTGCTACCACCTGTTTTATATGCTTCTTAGAGTTAGGTAGTGTAGTCTTATATCATTACAATATCTATGCTATGTCTTCACCAATAGTTACTATCCTATCACACAATTAAAACAATACAGTTCATTCTCATGATCTCAATTACCTCAGTAACAACATTGATATCAACTTTATGGTTGAGTATTACTTCAACAACGTCTCTGTGTCCTTTAGAACTTGCATAATGAAGAGCTGCCCGTCCTCTCTATTAAAAAAAAAACACACAAACAATCAACCGTAAAGTGAAACTGCTAACACTCTATATATTTCTTATTCTTCTGCACTTTGTCATTAACATTATAATGTATTATGTACATATATTGTCTACATGTATGTATTGTTGTATATGTAGGACATGGCTACATCTATTACTAGTAAGTCTTTATTTCTTAAATAAGTTAAACTCTAATTCATGCAAGATGGGTTAATGTATATACAATGTAATATGAGGGACTGATAAACAAGATGCAAACAGAAAATTATTTAAATTTAGGTCTATACTATTAAATAAACAGTCCTGCAATGGACAAAAATATAACATCTAGCTTCTTATGTGCTTAGTATATCAGCTTTGTCTTTCCATATGACTCTCTAATTGTATTATTCACAAGTCTAACCAACATACCACTTTCTGACAATTATTGCATCTCACAAACTATAAGTACATAACAGTCTGTACAATAAAAATGATCAGCAATTCAATTGGGGACTTGTTAATAATAGCAAAACGCATATCAGTAACAGAAATATACCATTTTTATAATCACTATGACCTTTAAATTCTTCAATACTATCTAGTTTTATAACCAGTTGAAATCTTGTTATAATCACTGTCACAAAACCTACAAATAATCTCACATATTTATTTAGTACCCAGTTAGATACAAATTCAAGTAGTCTCATGACAATTCTTGTCCTATGTATGTACACAACAATTCTATTTTTAAACAATTTAAAACGAAAAATTAAAAGTTAAACAAATGATGCTTCCATTCATAACCATTACTGCTATTTTGGTGTGTGCATCTCAGCTGATTATTGAAACATTTGTGAAAAAGTCATGTCTATACATCCGATGGTGTCCAATAAGAATAGGTAGAAAAACTGGTTAACAAACACGTTATAAAAACAAATGACATTTTTCAAATATTCTAATAAGCTCTTTGCATCCTTTTTTACTTCCAATATTCATCATATTAGGCATATTCTTAAAAGGCAATTTTCAACCATTATTATGATAGTAAAACAACCAATACTTCTTTTTAAGGAAAACGATTTACATTTTCCCTTCTGTTATACTGACTTTTTCATATAACATGTGCACATGAACACTTACTTCGTCAACAAGATCTAGATTGGCTCCTTTCTGTGTTAAAATAAAAACAACATCTTTGTGTCCATTGTCTGCTGCTAACATGACTGCAGTCAATCCATCCTAAATATATATTAATTACCACATCAAAATAAATCATAACATCAGTACATTATCTATACAACACTTAGATGTATCAGTACACTAGTAACATTATAAACCTAGACAATATTATATATAGTCAAACAAAACATGGGTCAAATCACTCTTAATAATTGGATATTATAAACACAAATTTGAAACTTCACACTATCTAGCATTCCTTATGAAACAATTCATTCAAACTTTTTCTGAAAAGATTACTAACGAACACTTATTCATTTTTCTGATAAAAACAATTTCACCAAATAGCTTCTTCACATGTACAACAGTTTTCAATACTACAAATGCTTACCATAAAATAAGTAGGAAAAACCGCTCACTATACTCTCACTTATATTAAATTTATTCTACAATCTTAACATTTTCACTATTACTAGCTAATAATATATTGATAAAAATATTTTATTAGAAATACAATATATTGGTAGCAACTTAATCAATATCATTCTTAAGATTCACAGTAATAAACAAACTTATTTATTAATACACATTATTATAACAGTTTTGCAACAATACTAAAATCATAAATCACTTAGTAATAATAAACTCTTAGGAAGATAATAAGACAATTCTAAACAATACTACACACTGTCAACAAACAATGAATATAAAGCATAATGGCTAAAGTTACAATGAATTATTAGCTACAATGACTATGGAAGATTATAGCTCTAAAATAATAAAATGATAGGCAGAGGAACAAGCTAGAAAGAAGCATCCAAAGAAAACTCTAATGTCCTTACACTCACTAATAGGGTAAACAAACTTTATTGGCTGCTATAAAAATCTTCAATTAAAGGATGCACTTTATATGTCATTTGTGACTCTCAAGCTGCGATTACAATATAATGAATAATATTACAAAAGTAAATACACATAGATACCACACAATCAAAAACAACTATAAACCTTCCCATGAAAGGTATTAAAACTCCTAACGTCAATACAAACAATAGGATAAATAAAATAACAACATTCCATTCAAACACTTAAAATTCTTACTACATTATATCACACTTACCCGCTATTATATTTTAAACAACACATTCAGATAACAAGTCATCACAGCAATATAGATGTGAGAAATAAAACAATAGAGTAAACAAAATCACAACAACACATTCAATATACTTTCAATTAATACTATATTATATCAAAACTACATCCTAATATATTGTCAATGACACATTCAAAGGATAAGTAATAACAGCAACATAAATGTGGAAACAAAAAGCAATACTGTAAATGAAATGACAATAACATATTCAATATGCTCTGAATTCATACTAGGCTAGAGCTATAAAATACTCAAAATATATATAAAGAAACATAGCAAGAACCTTTAACTATCATTAGGGATAAATACCCAATGTCATACCAATCACAGTTAGGCTTAACAAAATTCATTGGTGATATAGAAATAAGCAGTTAAAGGATGCACTTTAATGTCATTTGTGGCTCTCGTAAGCTAAAATTACAATATAATGAATAAAATTGTAAAAGTGAATACACATAGATACCACACAATTAAAACAATTATAGTACAGTATGACAACCTTCCCATGCAAGCTATTAAAACCATTAACGTCAATACAAACAATAGGATAAATAAATAACAACATTCCATTCAAACACTTAAAATTCTTACTACATTATATCACACTAACCCACTATTATATTTTTAACAACACATTCAGATGATAAGTCATCACAGCAATATAGATGTGAGAAATAAAACAATAGAGTAAACAAAACCACAACAACACATTCAATATACTTTAAATTAAAACTATATTATATCAAAACTACATCCTATTATATTGTCAAGGACACATTCAAAGGATAAGTAATAACAGCAACATAAATGTGGAAACAAAAAGAAATACTGTAAATGAAATGACAATAACATATTCAATATGCTCTAAATTCATACTAGGCTTGAGCTTTAAATACTCGAAATATATATAAAGAAACATAGCAAGAACCTTCAACTATCATTAGTGATAAATACCCAATGTCATACCAATCACAGTAAGGCCTAACAAAATTCATTGGTGATATAGAAATAAGCAGTTAAAGGATGCACTTTAATGTCATTTGTGGCTATCATAAGCTGGAATTACAATATAATGAATAAATATGTAAAAGTGAATACACATAAGTACCACACAATTAAAAACAATTATAGTACAGTATGACAACCTTCCCATGCAAGCTATTAAAACCATTAACGTCAATACAAACAATAGGATAAATAAATAACAACATTCCATTCAAACACTTAAAATTCTTACTACATTATATCACACTTACCCACTATTATATTTTTAACAACACATTCAGATGATAAGTCATCACAGCAATATAGATGTGAGAAATAAAACAATAGAATAAACAAAACCACAACAACAACATCAATATACTTTGAATTAATACTATATTATATCAAAATTACATCCTATTATATTGTCAAGGACATATTCAAAGGATAAGTAATAACAGCAACATAAATGTGGAAACAAAAAGCAATACTGTAAATAAAATGACAACAACATATTCAATATGCTCTGAGTTTATACTAGGCTAGAGCTATAAAATACACAAAATATATATAAAGAAACGTAGCAAGAACCTTCAACTATCATTAGTGATAAATACCCAATGTCATAAAAATCACAGTTAGGCTTAACAAAATTCATTGGTGATATAGAAATAAGCAGTTAAAGGATGCACTTTAATGTCATTTGTGGCTCTCATAAGCTGAGGGTATAATATAATGAATAAAATTGCAAATGTGAATACACATAGATACCACACAATTAAAACAATTATAGTACAGTCTTACAACCTTCCCATGCAAGCTATTAAAACCATTAGGTCAAAACAAACAATAGCATAAATAAAATAACAACATTCTATTCAAAACACTTAAAATTCTTACTACATTATATCTCACTTACCAACTATTATATTTTAAACAACCATTCAGATGACAAGTTATCACAACAATATAGATATGAGAAATAAAACAATAGAATAAATAAAATCACAATAACACATTCAATATACTTTAATTGAAAAGTATATTATATCACAATTACATCCTACTATATTGTAAAGAACACATTCAAAGGATATGTAATAACATCAACATAAATGTGGAAACAAAAAAGTAATAGCGTGAATGAAATAACAATATATTCCATATGCTCTGAATTCATAATAGGCTAGAGCTATAAAACATCAAAATATATACTTAAAAAAACGTAGCAAGAACCTTCAACCATTTTAAGTAATAAATACCCACAGTCATACCAATCACAGTTATGGTTAATAAAATTAATTGCTGGTATAGAAATAAGCAGTTAAAGGATGCACTTTAATGTCATTTGTTGCTCTCATAAGCTGCAAGCAAAAGTGAATACACATACATACCACACAATCAAAAACAATTATAGTATAGTCTGAAAACCTTCACATGCAAGGTATTAAAACTATTAATGTCAATACACACAATAGGATAAATAAAATAACAACATTCTATTCAAAACACTTAAAATTCTTACTACATTATATCTCACTTACCCACTATTAAATTTTAAACAACACATTCAGATGACAAGTCATCACAGCAATATAGATGTGAGAAATAAAACAATAGAATAAACAAAATCACAATAACACATTCAATATACTTTAATTGAAAAGTATATTATATCAAAATTACATCCTATTATATTGCAAAGGATACATTCAAAGGATAAGTAATAACAGCAGCATAAATGTGGAAACAAAAACCAATACTATGAATGAAATGACAACAACATATTCAGTATGCTCTGAATTCATACTAGGCTAGAGCTATAAAATCCTCAAAAAAATATATAAAAAAGGAACGCAGCAAGAACCTTCAAGCATCATTAGCGATAAAATACCCATGTTATATCAATCACATGTTAGGCTTAACAAAATTCATTGCTGATATAGAAATAGCAGTTAAAAGATTCACTTTAATGTCATTTGTGGCTCTCATAAAAAATAAGCTGCAATTACAATATAATTAATAAAATTGCAAAAGTGAATACACATAGATATCACACAATCAAAAACAATTATAGTACAGTCTGACAAGCTTCCCAGGCAACTGATGCAAGGTATTAAAACCATTAACATCAATACAAACAATAGGATAAAAAATAACAACATTCTATTCAAAACACTTAAAATTCTTACTACATTATATCACACTTACCGACTATTATATTTTAAACAACACATTCAGATGACAAGTCATAACAGCAATATAGATGTGAGAAATAAAACAATAAAGTAAACAATATCACAACAACACATTCAATATACTTTGAATTAATATTACATTATATCAAAATTATATCCTACTATATTGTAAAAGACAATTTCAAAGGATAAGTAATAACAGCAACATAAATGTGGAAACAAAAACCAATACTGTGAATGAAATGACAACAACATATTCAATATGCTCTGAATTTAAACTGGGCCTAGAGCTATAAAGTCCTCAAAATATATATAAAAAACGAAGCAAGAACCTTCAAGTGTTATTACTGATAAATACCCAATGTCATATCAATCACAGTTAGGCTTAGCAAAATTCATTGCTGATATAGAAATAAGCAGTGAAAGGATGTACTTAAATGTCATTTGTGGCTCTCATAAGCTGAAATTACAATATAATAAATAATATTGCAAAAGTGAATACACATGGATACCACACAATCAAAAACAATTATAGCACAACCTGACAAGCTTCCCATGCAATGTATTAACAACCATTAATGTAAATACAAACAATAGGATAAATATAATAACAACATTCTATTCAAAAGACTTAGAATTCATACTACATTATATCATACTTACCTCCTATTATATTTTAAACAACACATTCAGATGACAAGTAATCATACCAACATAAATGTGAAACAAAACAAAAGTAAAGAAAAGCACAACAATTTATTCAATATACTTAGAATAATAATATCAAAATTACATCCAATTATATTGTAAAGGACACATTCAGATGATAAGTAATAACAGCAATATAAATTTGGAATCAAAAATTGAGTAGACTAAACAACAACATTCCATTCAATATATTTAGAATATTTGCCATATAAAGAATATATCCCAACTATTACATTGAAAAGGACACATTCAGATGGCAAGAAGTCACAGAACATATATGTGGAATGAAATAATAATAGACTAACAAAGTAATAACATTGCAGTCAATACATTTAAATTCATTCTTGACTATGGATATAGAATCCTGAAAATATAGGCACACAAACAACCAAGCACGAAGCATTATTACAAACTCCTCAACTATCTGCTCCAATTAGCCTCTCTTCCTTAATATTAATTGTTATCATGAATAGATTATCATATCAACCAATTAGCATTTTAAATGTTTTCATTGGTTATAATCTCTATTTTATTAGTAGACTTTGGCTAGGTAAACTTGAATTTCAAAGATTAGAAGTATCACTGTATTACAACTGACTACAGCATTGTATAACTTAGGTATAGGACTTGGGATTCTATCAACCCAGAAAAATAGGAAAAGTCTCAATAAACATCTCATTGATGGCATAAAAAGAAGTCAAATCTTATAAAAGATTTATCAGTATATGCCTTAAAAATAGAAGTCTACAATACAAGATTGGATTTTTGATGTGAATCACTTCACACAGAGAGGTGAGGATATTAATTAGATCAACATCAAATTAACATCATTTTCTTAATTCGCCTATTTTCTATTATTAACTATTTTATGTAAATCTGAATAAGAAAATCTACTCCTTTAGACTACTAACTCAATGTCATGATACAATTGTAGTATATAATTGAAACTTCTCATTAAATGTAGGAATGGTACTAAAATGACAGCATTAACATCTACTCATAGCAGCCACAATATGAAGACAATGAGGGTTATTTCTTGTAGTGTTTATTTGTACTAGGAAAGCCCAATAAGATGTTTCAAGTTTACATTGTTAAGTTAGATAGGAAATTACAACTTTCATTTAAGAATGAGTGCAAAACATACAAAAACATTTTAAATAAATGAAAATAAGAATATTTTTGAAAAACGAAGTAATAGTATACACAGGTATAACGGGAAAGTAGCTGGGAATCTGGAATTATTTCATCATTCATCACTTCCAGACAACAAGGAAAGTTGATGCATCATAGCTAGGTTTACAGTCACTAGCTTACCAAGCATCGTGAATCTTCTTTTAATCTAAATATCAAAGTAAGAAATAGTCTATACTTACTGCCAGAAGTATGAGACAGTTAAGCTACAATGAAATAGCATTCTCTTTTTGCCTCCATTTCCTTTCCTATATATTAACTATTCATAAGAAAATGGCTTCATAGGAGAAGGTCTTCAAAGTAACTGCTGAAATCACTAGTTTGGTTTATGATATGCTCAAAACCACAGAAACAAAAGGCCATACTTTGTACTTTAGCATGCTACCTCTGTGAATTTAGTGTCCAAACTGTTTATGGTTATCAAATTATTGTGAATTATAAAGCAGAAGCAGAATCAAAGGAGGCAGATAATGAACAAATTTAACATTTTACCTATTCTGTCTATGATGCAATGTAAATTTGTCTTAACTTATAACTAAGTCCATAATGAAGGAATTATCATAGAAAGAAATACTGCAAAGAATGAAACATTTTGATCACTTTTCAGTGACAAATTTTTTTTTTTTGCCAACATATTTCAATGAACAATCTGGGCCATATCTACATAGCCACTGCTACTCCATCCATGATAAATATTATGTTTAAGTGTGTCAATATGGATACATACAATGTAGTGTTGTAATTGTTTAACTATAACTAAAACTAAAATTATTTTTTGTAATGGCCAAATCATTATTGTTAACAATAACAAACTATAACTAAAAGTAACCAGCTGTTGATTTACAATTAATAACAAAAAATAAAATTGCACAAAAGTAGTTGTGAATTTTAGCCATTTCATTTGAATTGCATGTATTGGAAAAAGAAATCAGCTAAGTGGCAATAACCTTGAAAGAGAAGTATTGATCAAAAATAACAAGGATTACTTGCATATTTAGCATGTAATAAATTTATTATCTTCTTTGGTTTATTCATTTATAATAGCAATAACTAAAAACCTATTACTATAAGTAAAATTAAAATTCTTGGAGTTTTTGTGAACAATTAATAACTAAAACAATAATTATTACGAATGCTTTACAATAACAATAACAACAACTACAATACAAATCCATTACTTTTACAACACTAAAATTACAATGTAGGGATGTCCAACTGTTAAACACATTTTGGGCTTGTTTTACTGCCATTCTAACATTAAAAGAACTTTAAGACTTTTTATTTACTTGTTTCTTTTCATTTTTATTATAATTACCTAAAAACTTGCTCACGATGTCTGTTTTTCATTATTATCTTGGCACAATTACAACAATAAGAAGAATAAAGAAAAGATTGTCCTGCCCTTATACTGGTACTACCATCTGTTTTATATGCTTCTTAGAGTTAGGTAGTGTAGTCTTATATCATTACAATATCTATGCTATGTCTTATCCAATAGTTACTATCCATTCATACAATTAAAACAATATGGTTCGTTCTCATGATCCCAATTACCTTAGTAATAACATTGATATCAACTTTATGGTTGAGTAATAGTTCAACAATATCTTTGTGTCCTTTAGAACTTGCATAATGAAGAGCTGCCCATCCTCTCTATTAAAAAACACAAACAATCAAATGTAAATTGAAACTGCTAACACTTTATATATTTCATATATTTCTGTACTTTGTCATTAATATTACAACATATTATGTGCATATATTGTCTACATGTAAGTATTGTCGTATATGTAGGACATGGTTACATCTATTACTAGTAACCCTTTTTTTCTGAAATAAGATTAAAAACTCTAATTCATGCAAGATGGGTTAAAGTATATACAATGTAATATGAGGGACTGATAAACAAGATGCAAACAGAAAATTTTTTAAATTTAGGTCTATACTATTAAGTAAACAGTCCAGCATTGAACAAAAATATAACATGTAGCTTCTTATGTGCTTAGTATATCAGCTATATCATCTTTGTCTTTCTATATGACTCTCTAACTATATTATTCACAAGTCTAACCAACATATCTCTGTCTGACAACTATTGCATCTCACAAACAATAGGTCTATAACAGTCTGTACAATAAGAAAGGTCAGGATTTCAATTGGGGACTTGTTAATAATACAAGGAAGCATACCAGTAACAGAAATATACCATTTTTATAATCATTATGACCTTTAAATTCTTCAATACTATCTAGTCTTATAACCAGTTGAAATTCCGTCATAATCACTGTCACAAACCTACAAATAATCTCACATTTTTATTTAGTACCCAGTTAGATACTAAATCAAGTAGTCTGCACGGGAATTGCTGTTCTATGTATGTACACAACAATTCTATTTTTTAACAATTTAAAATGAAAAATTAAAAGATAAAGAAATGATACTTCCATTCATATCCATCACTGCTATTTTGTTGTGTGCATCTCAACTGATTATTGAAAAATTTATAAAAAAGTCATGTCTATACATTTGATGGCGTCCAATAAGAATAGGTAGAAAAACTGGTTAACAAACACGTTATAAAAACAAATGACATTTTTCAAATATTCTAATAAGCTCTTTACATCCTTTTCTACTTTCAATATTCATCATATTAGGCATATTCTTAAAGGCAATTTTCAACCATTATTATGATAGTAAAACAACCAATACTTCTCTTTAAGGAAAATGATTTACATTTTCCCTTCTGTTAAACTGACTTTCTCATATAACATGTGCACATGAACACTTACTTTGTCAACAAGATCTAGATTGGCTCCTTTCTGTGTTAAAAAAACAACAACATCTTTGTGTCCATTGTCTGCTGCTAACATGACTGCAGTCAATTGACCCTAATATATATTAATTACCACATCAAAATAAATCATAATATCAGTACATTACCTATACAACACTTAGATGTATCAGTACACTAGTAACATTATAAACCTAGACAATATTATACCAGTATATAGTCAAACAAAATATTAGTCAAATCACTCTCAATAATTGGACATTATAAGCACAAATTTGAAACTTCACACATGTTTTGTCGCTATAAAAATTTATTCTTCGGTAGCATAGAGGAAGAGCTAGCATTCCTTATAAAACAATTCATTCAAACCTTTTCTGAAAAGGTTACTAACAAACACTTATTTATTTTTCTGATAAAAACAATTTCACCGAACAGCTTCTTCACATGTTCAACAGTTTTCAATACTACAAATGCTTACCATAAAATAAGTAGGAAAAACCGCTCACTACAGTCTCACTTATATTAAATTTATTCTACAATCTTAACATCTTCACTATACTAGCTAACAATATATTGATAAAAATATTTTATTAGAAATACAATATATAGGTAGCAATTTAATCAATATCATTCTTAAGATTCACAGTAATAAACAAACTCATTTATTAATACACATTATTATAACAGTTTTGCAACAATTTATACTAAAATCATTTTAACCACTTAGTAATAATTAACTCTTAGAAAGATAATAAGAAAATTCTAAACAATACTACACACTGTCAACAAACAATGAATATAAAGCATAAATTCAATAAAAAGTAACAAGATTATAATTCAAATTCCTCCCATAATTTTTTGGGAGACACTGACTTACAATGACTAAAGTAACATTAAATTATTAGCTACAATGACTATGGAAGATTATAGCTCTAAAAAAATAAAATGATAGGTAAAGGAACAAGCTAGAAAAAAGCATCCAAAGAAAACTCTAATGTCCTTACACTCACTAATAGGGTAAACAAACTTCATTGGTTGCTATAAAAATCTTTAATTAAAGGATGCACTTTAATGTCATTTGTGGCTCTCATAAGCTGAAATTACAATATAATGAATAAAATGGCAAACATGAATACACATAGATACCACACAATCAAAACAATTATAGTACAGATGACAATCTTCCCATGAAAGCTATTAAAACTATTAACGCCAATACGAACAATAGGATAAATAAAATAACAACATTCTATTCAAAACACTTAAAATTCTTACTACATTATATCTCACTTACCCGCTATTATATTTTAAATAACACATTCAAATGACAAGTCATCACACCAATATAGATGTAAAAAATAAAACAATAGAGTAAACAAAATCACAATAACACATTCAATATACTTTGAATTAATATTACATTATATCAAATTTACATCCTGTTATATTGTAAAGGACACATTCAAAGAATAAGTAATAACACCAACATAAATGTGGAAACAAAAGTCAATTATTGTGAATGTAATGACTAAAACATATTCAATATGCTCTGAATTCATACTAGGCTAGAGCTATAAAATACTCAAAATATATATAAAGAAACGTAGCAAGAATCTTCAACTATTATTAGTGATAAATACCCAATGTCATACCAATCACAGTTAGGCTTAACAAAATTCATTGCTGATATAGAAATAAGCAGTTAAAGGATGCACTTTAATGTCATTTGTGGCTCTCATAAGCTGAAGTTACAATATAATGAATAAAATTGAAAAAGTGAATACATATAGATACCACACAATCAAAAACAATTGTAGTACAGTCTGACAACTTCCCATGCAAGCTATTAAACTATTAACGTCGATACAAACAATAGGATAAATAAAATAACAACATTCTATTCAAAACACTTAAAATTCTTACTACATTTTATCACACTTACCGGCTATTATTATTTTAAACAACACATTCAGATGACAAGTCATCACAACAATATAAATGTGAGAAATAAAACAATGGAGTAAACAAAATCACAACAACACATTCAATATACTTTGAATTAATATTACATTATAACAAAATTACATCCTGTTATATTGTAAAGGACACATTCAAAGGATAAGTAATAACAGCAACATAAATGTAGAAACAAAATCAATACTGTGAATGAAATGACAATAACATACTCAATATGCTCTGAATTCATACTAGGCTATAGCCATAAAATACTGAAAATGTATATTAAAAAAAGTAGCAAGAACCTTCAACCATTATTAGTGATAAATACCCAATGTCATACCAATCACAGTTAGGCTTAACAAAATTCATTGCTGATTTAGAAATAAGCAGTTAAAGGATGCACTTTAATGTCATTTGTGGCATTCATATGCTGCAATTACAATATAATCAATAAAATTGCAAATGCGAATACATATAGATACCACAAAATCAAAAACAATTATAGTACAGTCTGACAACCTTCCCATGAAAGCTATTAAACCATTAACGTCAATACAAACAATAGGATAAATAAAATAACAATATTCTGTTCAAAACACTTAAAATTTCTTACTACATTATATCTCACTTACCTCCTATTATATTTTAAACAACACATTCAGATGACAAGTCATCACAGCAATATAAATGTGAAGAAATAAAACAATAGAGTAAACAAAATCACAATAACACATTCAATATACTTTGATTTAATACTATATTATATCAAAATTACATCCTATTATATTGTAAATGACACACTCAAAGGATAAGTAATAACAGCAACATAAATGTGGAAACAAAAAGCAATACTGTAAATGAAATGACAACAACATATTTAATATGCTCTGAATTCATACTAGGCTAGAGCTATAAAAGACTAAATATATATATATATATATATATATATATAACGTAGCAAGAACCTTCAACCATTATTAGTGATAAATAATGTCATACCAATCACAGTTAGGCTTAGTCTGAAAACCTTCCCATGCAAGGTATTAAAACTATTAACGTCAATACAAACAATAGAATTAATAAATAACAACATTAAATTCAAAACACTTAAAATTCTTACTACATTATATTACACTTACCCACTATTATATTTTAAACAACACATTCAGATGACAAGTCATCACACCAATATAGATGTGAGAAATAAAACGATAAAGTAAACAAAATCACAACAACACATTCAATATACTTTGATTTAATACTATATTATATCAAAGTTACATCTTATTATATTGTAAAGAACACATTCAAAGGATAAGTAATAACAGCAACATAAATGTGGAAACAAAAAGCAATACTGTAAATGAAATGACAACAACATATTCAATATGCTCTGAATTCATACTAGGCTAGAGCTATAAAAGACTAAATATATATATATATATATATATATATATATATATATATATATATATAACGTAGCAAGAACCTTCAACCATTATTAGTGATAAATAATGTCATACCAATCACAGTTAGGCTTAACAAAATTCATTGCTGATTTAGAAATAAGCGGTTAAAGGATGCACTTTAATGTCATTTGTGGCTCTCATAAGCTGAAGTTTACAATATAGTGAATAAAATTGCAAAAGTGAATACACATAGATACCACACAATAAAAAACAATTATAGTACAGTCTGACAACCTTCCCATGAAAGCTATTAAACCATTAACGTCAATACAAACGATAGGATAAATAATTAACAACATTCCATTCAAACACTTAAAATTCTTACTACATTATATCACACTTACCTCCTATTATATTTTAAACAACACAATCAGATGACAAGTCATAACAGCAATATAAATGTGAAAAAATAAAACAATAGAGTAAACAAAATCACAACAACACATTTAATATACTTTGATTTAATACTATATTATATCAAAATTACATCCTACTATATTGTAAAGGACACATTCAAAGGATAAGTAATAACAGCAACATAAATGTGGAAACAAAAAGCAATACTTAAAATGAAATGACAACAACATATTCAATATGCTCTGAATTCATACTAGGCTAGAGCTATAAAATATTCAAAAAATATATATAAAAAAAGAAACATGGTAAGAACCTTTAACCATTATTAATGATAAATACTTAATGTCATACCAATCTCAGTTAGGCTTAACAAAACTCATTGCTGATTTAGAAATAAGCAGTTAAAGGATGCACTTTAATGTCATTTGTGGCTCTCATAAGCTGAGGGTATAATATAATGAATAAAATTGCAAATGTGAATACAAATAGATACCACACAATAAAAAACAATTATAGTACAGTCTCACAACCTTCCCATGCAAGCTATTAAACCATTAATGTCAATACAAACAATAGGATAAATAAATAACAACATTCCATTCAAACACTTAAAATTCTTACTACATTATATCACACTTACCTCCTATTATATTTTAAACAACACATTCAGATGACAAGTCATCACAGCAATATAGATGTGAGAAATAAAACAATAGAGTAAACAAAATCACAACAACACATTCAATATACTTTGAATTAATACTATATTATATCAAAATTACATCTTATTATATTGTAAAGGACACATACAAAGGATAAGTAATAACAGCAACATAAATGTGGAAACAAAAAGCAATACTGTCAATGAAATGACAACAACATATTTAATATGCTCTGAATTCATACTAGGCTTGAGCTATAAAAGACTAAATATATATATATATATATAAAAGAAACTTAGCAAGAACCTTCAACCATTATTAGTGATAAATACCCAATGTCATACCAATTTCAGTTAGGCTTAACAAAATTCATTGCTGATTTAGAAATAAGCAGTTAAAGGATGCACTTTAATGTCATTTGTGGCTCTCATAAGCTGAAGTTACAATATAATAATAAAATTGCAAAAGTGAATGCACATAAATACCACATAATTAAAAACAATTATAGTACAGTCTGACAACCTTCCCATGCAAGCTATTAAACCATTAACGTCAATACAAACAATAGAATAAATAAATAACAACATTCCATTTAAACACTTAAAATTCCTACTACATTATATCACGCTTACCCACTATTATATTTTAAACAACACAAACAGATAACAAGTCATCACAGCAATATGAATGTGAGAAATAAAACAATAGAGTAAACAAAATCACAACAACACATTCAAAGTACTTTGAATTAATTCTACATTATATCGAAATTACGTCCTATTATATTGTAAAGGACACATTCAAAGGATAAGTAATAACAACAACATAAATCTGGAAACAAAAAGCAATACTGTAAATGAAATGACAACAACATATTTAATATGCTCTGAATTCATACTAGGCTAGAGCTATAAAATACTCAAAAAATATTTACAAAAAAAGAAGCAAGAACCTTCAACCATTATTCGTGAGAAATACCCAATGTCATACCAATCACAGTTAGGCTTAGTCTGAAAACCTTCCTATGCAAGGTATTAAAACTATTAACGTCAATACAAACAATAGAATAAATAAAATAACAACATTTTATTCAAAACATTTAAAATTCTTACTACATTATATCACACTTACCTGCTATTATATTTTAAACAATGCATTCAGATGACAAGTCATCACAGCAATATAAATATGAGAAATAAAACAATAGAGTAAACGAAAACACAACAACACATTCAATATACTTTGAATTAAAACTATATTTTATCAAAATTACATCCTATTATATTGTAAAGGACACATTCAAAAAATAAGTAATAACACCAACATAAATGTGGAAACAAAAAGCAATACTGTCAATGAAATGACAACAACATATTCAATATGCTTTGAATTCATACTAGGCTAGAGCTATAAAAGACTAAATATATATATATATATATATAGATATATAAAAGAAACTTAGCAAGAACCTTCAACCATTATTAGTGATAAATACCCAATGTCATACCAATCTCAGTTAGGCTTAACAATATCATTGCTGATTTAGAAATAAGCAGTTAAAGGATGCACTTTAATGTCATTTGTGGCTCTCATAAGCTGAATTTACAATATAATAATATAATTGCAAAAGTAAATACACATAGATACCACACAATCAAAAACAATTATAGTACAGTCTGACAACCTTCCCATGCAAGCTATTAAACCATTAACGTCAATACAAACAATAGAATAAATAAATAACAACATTTCATTTAAACACTTAAAATTCTTACTACATTATATCTCACTTACCCACTATTATATTTTAAAGAACACATTCAGATGACAAGTCATCACAGCAATATAAATGTGAGAAATAAAACAATAGAGTAAACAAAATCACAATAACACATTCAATATACTTTGATTTAATACTATATTATATCAAAATTACATCCTATTATATTGTAAAGGACACATTCAAAGGATAAGTAATTACAGCAACATAAATGTGGAAACAAAAAGTAATACTGTAAATGAAATGACAACAACATTCAATATGCTCTGAATTCATACTAGGCTAAAGCTATAAAATACTCAAAAATATATATAAAAAAGAAATGTGGTAAGAACCTTTAACCATTATAAGTGATAAATACCCAATGTCATACCAATCACAGTTAGGCTTAGTCTGAAAACCTTCCCATGCAAGGTATTAAAACTATTCACGTCAATACAAATAATAGAATAAATAAAATAACAACATTTTATTCAAAACACTTAAAATTCTTACTACATTATATCACACTTACCTCCTATTATATTTTAAACAACACATTCAGATGACAAGTCATCACAACATATAAATGTGAGAAATAAAAAAAATAGAGTAAACAAAATCACAACAACACATTCAATATACTTTGAATTAATACTACATTATATCAAAATTACGTCCTGTTATATTGTAAAGGACACATTCAAAGAATAAGTAATAACACCAACATAAATGTGGAAACAAAAAGCAATACTGTAAATGAAATGACAACAACGTAATCAATATGCTCTGAATTAATATTAGGCTTGAGCTATAAAAAACTAAATATATATATATATATATAATAAAAACGTAGCAAGAACCTTCAACCATTATTAGTGATAAATACCCAATGTCATACTAATCACAGTTAGGCTTAACAAAATTCATTGCTGACATAGAAATAAGCAGTTAAAGGATGCACTTTAATGTCATTTGTGGCTCTCATAAGCTGAAGTTACAATATAATGAATAAAACTGCAAATGTGAATACACATAGATACCACACAATTAAAAATGATTATAGTACAGTCTGACAACCTTCCCATGCAAACTATTAAACCATTAACGTCAATACAAACAATAGGATAAATAAATAACAACATTCCATTCAAACAATTAAAATTCTTACTACATTATATCACACTTACCTCCTATTATATTTTAAACAACACAATCAGATTACAAGTCATCACAGCAATATAAATGTGAGAAATAAAACAATAGAGTAAACAAAATCACAACAACACATTCAATATACTTTGAATTAATACTACATTATATCAAAATTACATCTTATTATATTGTAAAGGACACATTCAAAGGATAAGTAATAACAGCAACATAAATGTGGAAACAAAAAGCAATACTGTCAATGAAATGACAACAACATATTCAATATGCTCTGAATACATACTAGGCTAGAGCTATAAGAGACTAAATATATATATATATATATATATATATATATAAAAGAAACTTAGCAAGAACCTTCAACCATTATTAGTGATAAATACCCAATGTCATACCAATCTCAGTTAGGCTTAACAAAATTCATTGCTGATTTAGAAATAAGCAGTTAAAGGATGCACTTTAATGTCATTTGTGGCTCTCATAAGCTGAAGTTACAATATAATGAATAAAATTGCAAATGTGAATACACATAGATACCACACAATAAAAAACAATTATAGTACAGTCTGACAACCTTCCCATGAAAGCTATTAAACCATTAACGTCAATACAAACAATAGGATAAATAAATAACAACATTTCCATTTAAACACTTAAAATTCCTACTACATTATATCACACTTACCCACTATTATATTTTAAACAACACATTCAGATGACAAGTCATCACAGCAATATAAATGTGAAGAAATAAAACAATAGAGTAAACAAAATCACAACAACACATTCAATATACTTTGATTTAATACTATATTATTTTAAAATTACATCCTATTATATTGTAAAGGACACATTCAAAGGATAAGTAATAACAGCAACATAAATGTGAAAACAAAAAGCAATACTGTCAATGAAATGACAACAACATATTCAATATGCTCTGAATTCATACTAGGCTAGAGCTATAAGAGACTAAATATATATATATATATATATATATATATATATATATATATATATATATATATATATATAAGAAACTTAGCAAGAACCTTCAACCATTATTAGTGATAAATACCCAATGTCATACCAATCTCAGTTAGGCTTAACAAAATTCATTGCTGATTTAGAAATAAGCAGTTAAAGGATGCACTTTAATGTCATTTGTGGCTCTCATAAGCTGAAGTTACAATATAATGAATAAAATTGCAAATGTGAATACACATAGATACCACACAATAAAAAACAATTATAGTACAGTCTGACAACCTTCTCATGCAAGCTATTAAACCATTAACGTCAATACAAACAATAGGATAAATATATAACAACATTTCCATTTAAACACTTAGAATTCCTACTACATTATATCACACTTACCCACTATTATATTTTAAACAACACATTCAGATGACAAGTCATCACAGCAATATAAATGTGAAGAAATAAAACAATACAGTAAACAAAATCACAACAACACATTCAATATACTTTGATTTAATACTATATTATTTTAAAATTACATCCTATTATATTGTAAAGGACACATTCGAAGGATAAGTAATAACAGCAACATAAATGTGGAAACAAAAAGTAATACTGTAAATGAAATGACAACAACATATTCAATATGCTCTGAATTCATACTAGGCTAGAGCTATAAAATACTCAATATATATATATATATATATATATATATAAGAAACTTAGCAAGAACCTTCAACCATTATTAGTGATAAATACCAAATGTCATACCAATCTCAGTTAGGTTTAACAAACTTCATTGCTGAATTAGAAATAAGCAGTTAAAGGATGCACTTTAATGTCATTTGTGGCTCTCATAAGCTGAAGTTACAATATAATGAATAAAATTGCAAATGTGAATACAAATAGATACCACACAATTAAAAATGATTATAGTACAGTCTGACAACCTTCCCATGCAAGCTATTAAACCATTAACGTCAATACAAACAATAGGATAAATAAATAACAACATTCAATTCAAACACTTAAAATTCTTACTACATTATATCACACTTACCTGCTATTATATTTTAAACAACACATTCAGATGACAAGTCATCACAGCAACATAAATGTGAGAAATAAAACAAAAGAGTAAACAAAATCACAACAACATATTCAATATACTTGGAATTAATACTATATTATATCAAAATTACATCTTATTATATTGTAAAGGACACATTCAAAGGATAAGTAATAACAGCAACATAAATGTGGAAACAAAAAGCAATACTGTAAATGAAATGACAAAACATATTCAATATGCTCTGAATTCATACTAGGCTAGAGCTATAAAATACTCAAAAATATATATATAAAAAAAGAAACATGGTAAGAATCTTTAGCCATTATTAGTGATAAATACCCAATGTCATACCAATCACAGTTAGGCTTAGTCTGAAAACCTTCCCATGCAAGGTATTAAAACTATTAACGTCAATACAAACAATAGGATAAATAAATAACAACATTTTATTCAAAACACTTAAAATTCTTACTACATTATATCACACTTACCGGCTATTATATTTTTAACAACACATTCAGATGACAAGTCATCACAGCAATATAAATGTGAGATAATAAAACAATAGAGTAAATGAAATCACAACAACACATTCAATATACTTTGAATTAAAACTATATTTTATCAAAATTACATCCTATTATATTGTAAAGAACACATTCAAAAGATAAGTAATAACACCAACATAAATGTGGAAACAAAAAGCAATACTGTAAATGAAATGACAACAACATATTTAATATGCTCTGAATTCATACTAGGTTTGAGCTTTAAAAGACTAAATATATGTATATATATAAAAGAAACGTAGCAAGAACCTTCAACCATTATTAGTGATAAGTACCCAATGTCGTACCAATCACAGCTAGGCTTAACAAAACTCATTGCTGACTTAGAAATAAGCAGTTAAAGGATGCACTTTAATGTCATTTGTGGCTCTCATAAGCTGAAATTACAAAATAACGAATAAAATTGTAAAAGTGAATACACATAGATACCACACAATCAAAAAAAATTACAGTACTGGATGACAACCATCTTGTGCAAGTATTAAAACCACTAACGTCAATACAAACAATAGGATAAAAAAATAACAACATTCTATTTTAAACACTTAAAATTCTTACTACATTTTATCACACTTACCCGCTATTATTATTTTAAACAACACATGCAGATGACAAGTGATCATGACAATATAAATGTGAGAAATAAAACAATAGAGTAAACAAAATCACAACAACACATTCAATATACTTTGAATTAATATTACATTTTATCAAAATTACATCCTATTATATTGTAAAGAACACATTCAAAAGATAAGTAATAACACCAACATAAATGTGGAAACAAAAATCAATTCTATGAATGAAATGACAACAACATATTCAATATGCTCTGAATTCATACTAGGCTAGAGCTATAAAAGACTAAATATATATATATATATATATATATATATAAAAGAAACTTAGCAAGAACCTTCAACCATTATTAGTGACAACTATCTTGTGCAGGTATTTAAACCACTGACATCAATACAAACAATAGGATAAAAAAATAACAACATTCTATTTTAAACACTTAAAATTCTTACTACATTTTATCACACTTACGTCCTATTATATTTTAAACAACACATTCAGATCACAAGTCATCACAGCAATATAAATGTGAGAATAAAACAATACAGTAAACGAAAGCACAACAACACAATCAATATACTTTGAATTAAAACTGTATTTTATCAAAATTACATCCTATTATATTGTAAAGAACACATTCAAAAGATAAGTAATAACACCAACATAAATGTGGAAACAAAAAGCAATACTGTAAATAAAATAACAACAACATATTAAATATGCTCTGAATTCATACTAGGCTATAGCCATAAAATACTGAAAATATATATTAAAAAAAGAAATGTAGCAAGAACCTTCAACCATTATTAGTGATAAATACCCAATGTCATACCAATCACAGTTAGGCTTAACAAAATTCATTGCTAATATAGAAATAAGCAGTTAAAGGATGCACTTTAATGTCATTTGTGGCTCTTATAAGCTGAAATTACAAAATAATGAATAAAATTGTAAAAGTGAATACACATAGATACCACACAATCAAAAAAAATTACAGTACTGTCTAACAACCATCTTGTGCAGGTATTAAAACCACTGACGTCAATACAAACAATAGGATAAATAAAATAACAATATTCCATTCAAAACACTTAAAATTCTTACTACATTTTATCACACTTACCGGCTATTATTATTTTAAACAACACATTCAGATGACAAGTCATCACAACAATATAAATGTGAGAAATAAAACAATAGAGTAAACAAAATCACAACAACACATTCAACATACTTTGAGTTAATATTACATTATATCAAATTTACATCCTGTTATATTGTAAAGGACACATTCAAAGGATAAGTAATAATAGCAACATAAATGTGGAAACAAAAATCAATACTGTAAATGAAATGACAACAACATACTCAATATGCTCTGAGTTCATACTAGGCTATAGCCATAAAATACTGAAAATATATTTTTTTAAAAAATGTAGCAAGAACCTTTAACCATTATTAATGATAAATACCCAATGTCATACCAATCACAGTTAGGCTTAACAAAATTCATTGCTGATATAGAAATAAGCAGTTAAAGGATGCACTTTAAAGTTATTTGTGGCTCTCATAAGCTGAAGTTACAATATAATGAATAAAATTGCAGATGTGAATACACATAGATACCACACAATCAAAAACAATTATAGTACAGTCTGACAACCTTCTCATGCAAGCTATTAAACCATTAATGTCAATACAAACAATAGAATAAATAAAATAACAATATTCTGTTCAAAACACTTAAATTCTTACTACATTATATCTCACTTACCCACTATTATATTTTAAACAAGACATTCAGATGACAAGTCATCACAGTAATATAGATGTGAGAAATAAAACAATAGAGTAAACAAAATCACAACAACACATTCAATATACTTTGATTTAATACTACATCATATAAAAATTATATCTTATTATATTGTAAAGGACACATTCAAAGGATAAGTAATAACAGCAACATAAATGTGGAAACAAAAAGCAATACTGTAAATGAAATGACAACAAATATTCAATATGCTCTGAATTCATACTAGGCTAGAGCTATAATTTCCACAAAACATATATTAAAAAACGTAGCAAGAATCTTCAACCATCATTAGTGATAAATACCCAATGTCATACCAATCTCAGTTAGGCTTAACAAAATTCATTGCTGATATAGAAATAAGCAGTTAAAGGATGCATATTAATGTCATTTGTGGCTCTCATAAGCTGAAATTACAATATATTGAATAATATTGCAAAAGTGAATACACATAAATACCACACAATCAAAAACAATAATAGTACAGTCTGACAACCTTCCCATGTAAGCTATTAAAACAATTAACGTCAATACAAACAACAGGATAAATAAAATAACAACATTCTATTCAAAACACTTAAAATTCTTACTAAATTATATCAAACTTACTGGCTATTATTGTTTTAAACAACAAATTGAGATGACAAGTGATCACAGCAATATAAATGTGAGAAATAAAACAATAGAGTAAACAAAATCACAACATTCTATTCAAAAAACTTAAAATTCTTACTACATTATATGTCACATACTGGCTATCATATTGTAAACAACACATTCAGATGAATAGTCATCACAGCAATATAGATGTGAGAAATAAAACAATAGAGTAAACAAAATCACAACAACACATTCAATATACTTTGAATTAATATTACATTATATCAAAATTACATCTTATTATATTGTAAAGGACACATTCAAAGGATAAGTAATAACAGCAACATAAATATGAAAACAAAAAGCAATACTGTAAATCAAATGACAACAACATATTTAGTATGCTCTGAATTCCTACTAGGCTAGAGCCATAAAATACTGAAAATATATATTAAAAAAAGAAATGTAGCAAGACCCTTCAACCATTATTAGTGATAAATACCCAATGTCATACCAATCTCAGTTAGGCTTAACAAAATTCATTGCTGATATAGAAATAAGCAGTTAAAGGATGCACTTTAATGTCATTTGTGGCTCTCATAAACTGTAATTACAATATAATGAATAAAATTGCAAAAGTGAATACACATAGATACCAAACAATCAAAAACAATTATACTACAGCCTGACAACCTTCCCATGCAAGACAATAAAACATTGCTGATATAGAAATAAGCAGTTAAAGGATCCACTTAAATGTCATTAGTGTTTATTTGTACCATGTAAGCCCAATAAGATGTTTCAAGTTTAAATTGTTAAGTTAGATAGGAAATTACAAATTTTATTTGAGAATGAGCGCATAACATACAAAAACATTTTTAACAAATGCAAATAAGAATATTTTTGAAAAACGAAAGTAATAGTATACACGGGCATAACAGGAAAGTAGCTGGAAATCTGGAATTATTTCATTATTCATCACTTCTAGACAACAAGGAAATTTGATGCATCATAGCTAGGTTTACAGTCACTAGCTTACCAGGCATCATGAATCTTCTTTAATCTAAATATCAAAGTAGGAAATAGTCTATACTTACTGCCAGAAGTAGGAGACAGTTAAGCTACAATGAAATAGCATTCTCTCTTTGCATCCATTTCTTTTTCTATATATTAACTATTCATAAGAAAATGACTTCAAGGAGAAGGTCTTCGAAATAATTGCTGAGATCACTAGTTTGGTTTATGAAGTGCTTAAATCCACACAAACAAAAGGGTATACTTTGTACTTTATAACAGCAACAAAAATGTGGAAACAAAAAGCAATACTGTGAATGAAATGACAACAACATATTCAATATGCTCTGAATTCATACTAGGCTAGAGCTATAATTTCCACAAAATATATATATATAAAAAGAAATGTAGCAAGAACCTTCAACCATTATTAGTGATAAATGCCAAATGTTATACTAATTACAGTCAGAGTTAACAAAATTCATTGCTGATATAGAAATAAGCAGTTGAAGGATGCACTTTAATGTCATTTGTGTCTCTCATAAGCTCATATTACAATATAATAAATAAAATTACAAAGGTGAATACACATAGATACCACACAATTAAAAACAATTATAGTACAGTCTGACAATCTTCCCATGCAAGCTATGACAATCATTAACGTCAATACAAACAATAGGATAAATAAAATCACAACATTCTATTCAAAACAGTTAAAATTATTACTACATTATATCACATTTACCTCCTATTATATTATAAACAACACATTCAGATGACAAGTCATCACAGCAATATAGATGTGAGAAATAAAACAATAGAGTAAACAAAATCATAACAACACATTCACTATACTTTGAATTAATACTATATTATATCAAAATTATATCCTATTATTATATTGTAATGGACACATTCAAAGGATATGTAATAACACCAACATAAACGTGCAAACAAAAACCAATACTGTGAATTAAATGACAACAACATATTCAATATGCTCTGAATTCATACTAGGCTAGAGCTATAAAATACTCAAAATATTATATTAAAAAACGTAGTAAGAACCTTCAACCATCATTAGTGATAAATACCCAATGTCATACCAATCACAGTTAGGCTTAACAAAATTCATTGCAGATATAGAAATAAGCAGTTAAAGGATGCACTTTAATGTAATTTGTGGCTCTCATAAGCTGAAATTGCAATATATTGAATAATATTGCAAAAACGAATACACATAGATACCACACAATCCAAAAAAATTATAGTATAGTCTGACCCTTCCAATGCAAGCTATTAAAACTATACATAGCAGACACAATATGAAGTTAATGAGGGTTATTCCTTGTAGTGTTTATTTGTACTAGGAAAGCCCAATAAGATGTTTCAAGCTTAAATTGTTAAGTTAGATAGGAAATTACAAATTTCATTTGAGAATGAGTGCAAAACATACAAAAAACTTTAAATAAATACAAATAAGAATATTTTTGAAAAACGAAGTAATAGTGTACACGAGCATAACAGGAAAGTAGCTGGGAATCTGGAATTATTTCATTATTCATCACTTCTAGACAACAAGGAAATTTGATGCATCATAGCTAGGTTTATAGTCACTAGCTTACCAGGCATCCTGAATCTTCTTTTAATCTAAATATTAAAGTAGGAAATAGTCTATACTTACTGCCAGAAGTAGGAGACAGTTAAGCAAAAATCAAATAGCATTCTCTGTTTGCAGAAAATGGCTCCATAGGAGAAGCTCTTCAAAGTTAACTGATGAAATCACTAGTTTGGTTTATGAAGTGTTCAAAACCACACAAACAAAAGCTCATACTTTGTACTTTAGCATGCTACCTCTGTGAATCTAGTGTCCAAACTGTTTTGGTTATCAAATTATTGTGAACTATAAAGCAGAAGCAGAATCAAAGGAGGCAAAAAATGAACAAATTTAACATTTTACCTATTCTGTCTGTCATACAATGTAACTTTGTCTTAACATATAACTAAGTCCATAATAAAGGAATTATCATAGAAAGAAATACTGCAAAGAATTAAAGGTTTTGATCACTTTTGAATCTCAAATTCACTCTTTTCTGCCAATACATTTTAATGAAAAATCTGGGCCATCCCTACATAACCACTGATACTACATGCATAATAAATATTATGTTTAAGAGTTTCAATATGGATACATAACATAAAAAAACACTATGACTTTTCAAAGCAGGAAATACTCCTACATCTGTAAATTTAGTGCCCAAACTGTTTATGGTTATTAAATTAATTAATTAATTAAGGCATTCAAACGGCTTAATCTCATAAAAACACTACTTCAAGCTCCTTAAAAATTTGTACATTAATTCTTAAAGTACTTGTAATAAAACTTCAAAAACCATTTAAATTATGTAAAACATAAATTTCTGTATAAAATTATCTTTAAAGTCTTCTAGTTTTATAAATATTTTGGCACAAACAAAACAATAAGAAAAGTGAAGAAAAACATCATGCTACCCTTACACTGGTGCTACCACCTGCTTATATACTTCTTAAAGTTAGGTAAAGTAGTCTAATGTCATTACCATATTTTTGCTAGGTCTTCAAAATAGTTACTATCCATTCACACAATTTAAACAACACAGTTCATTCTCATGATCTCAATTACCTTAGTAATAACATTGATATCAACATTATGGTTGAGTATTACTTCAACAATGTCTCTGTGTCCTTTAGAACTTGCATAATGAAGAGCTGCCCATCCTCTCTATTAGAGAAAACACACAAACAATCAACTGTAAAGTGAAACTCCTAACACTCTATATTTCTTATATTTCTGCACTTTTTCATTAATATTATAACATATTACGTACATATATTGTCTACATGTAAGTATTGTATAAAAAATTTTTAAAGTCTAATTCATGCAAGATGGATTAAAGTATATATAATGTAATATGAGGGACGGATAAACAAGATGCAAACAGAAAATTATTACAATTTAGGCCTATACTATTAAGTAAACAGGCCACCATCTGACAAAATAGTAACAAGGAGCTCTTTATGTGCTTAGTATATCAGCTATCATCATCTTTCTATTTCCATATGACTCTCTAATTGTATTATTCACAAGTCTAACCAACATATCACTGTCTGACAATTATTGCATCTCACAAACTATAGGTCTATAACAGTCTGTACAATAAAAAGGTCAGCAATTCAATTGGGAACTTGTTAATAATAGCAAGAAGCACACCAGTAACAGAAATATACCATTTTTATAATCACTATGACCTTTAAATTCTTCAATACAGTCTAGTTTTATAACCAGTTGAAATCTTGTTATAATCACTGTCACAAAACCTACAAATAATCTCACATATTTATTTAGTACCCAGTTAGATACAACTTCAAGTAGTCTCATGACAATTGTTGTCCTATGTATGTACACAACAATTCTATTTTTAAACAATTTAAAATGAAAACTTCAAAGCTAAACAAATAATGCTTCCAATCATGTTCAATACTGCTATTTTAGTGTGTGCATCTCAACTGATTATTGAAAAATTTATAAAAAAGTCATGTCTATACATCTGAAGGCGTCCAATAAGAATAGGTAGAAAAACTGGTTAACAAACATGTTATAAAAAACAAATGACATTTTTCAAATATTCTAATAAGGTCTTTGCATCCTTTTCTACTTCCAATGTTCATCATATCTGGCATATTCTTAAAAGACAATTTTTAACCTTTATTATGATAGTAAAACAACTAATACTTCTTTTTAAGGAAAACGATTTACATTTTCTCTTCAGTTAAACTGACATTCTCATATAACATGTGCACATGAACACTTACTTTGTCAACAAGATCTAGATTGGCTCCTTTCTGTGTTAAAATAAAAACAACATCTTTGTGTCCATTCTCTGCTGCTAACATGACTGCAGTCAATCCATCCTAAATATATTATTAATCACCACATCAATATAAATCATAACATCAGTACATTACCTATACAACACTTAGATGTATCAGTACACTAGTAACATTATAAACCTAGACAATATTATATATAGTCAAACAAAACATGAGTCAAATCACTCTCAATAATTGGACATTATAAACACAACTTTGAAACTTCACACTAGTTTTGTAACTACCGTTACAGCTGGGAAATATACCAGTGCTATAATCATCATGAGCTTTAAATTCTTCAATACTATCTAGTTTTATAACCAGATGAAATCGTGCTCTCGTCATAGTCAGAAAACCTACAAAAAATCTCATATTTATTAATTAGCCTGTAAGATACAAATTCAAGTAGTCTACATTTCTAATATTGTGATAAGGGAATGGTATCATCTTCTCTTTCTAATATTCATCATATTTGGCATATTCGTAGATCTTAATAATAAAATAGACTTACTTTATTTGTGGTATTTAAATCGGCTCCTCTAACAAGAATGTTTTTTACACCTGACAAATCTCCTTCCTTAGCAAATTCAATTAGACTGTTATTCTATTGCAAAAACAAAAACACTAAATGTATTACTAAATGTAAACTAGCATTTCAATAAACCTAAAGAGACTTTTAAAGAAACATTCCTAACAACTTTTTATTTTATTTATTTCAATGATATCTTGCAGTATAAAATTTGTACAAAAAAAGCATGCTGTACACATATTCATTTAGTAATGAAAAGTTCGTGTATTATATCAAGAGAAACATTTTCAATAATGTGCAATATCTGCTTGACTCAGGTATATATATCAGGCTAAAAGCAAGCTAACTTACATCATTCAATTACCTCATTATATCATTTAACGTATAAAAACTTGTGGCAATATCTTTACATATTCCATATAAATAATGTTCCATAATTGGTTGTTGTCTTATCCAGTATAGATATGTGTATCATTTATATACTTTACAAACTGTAAAAAGATAGTAAACAGTGTCTTAAAACAATAATAACTAATACAAAAAAATTAAAAACAGGATATAGTGGTCACAAATCTCATGTATTTTTTTCCAATTGGGACAAAAGTTACTCTTTTCTGTGTGTCACATTATTAGTTTCTCTAGCACTGTTTATTTGATAAAAGAGAGATAGTAGGTCAGTTAATTAAGCAAAACTTATAGGCTTATACACATAACTACATATCAAATTTATATAGAAAGACAAAAACTTTGTAATAATCAGAAAAAGTAATCATCAACTCCAATTTATACATTAACACCCATCCCTAATAATAATACTATAGTACTATGACGTTTCATGAACCACAACCTGTAATGTGAATTCCTGCCTAGCACATAGATCAGTATATTTGAGACAGCTTTTTACTCATTTATGATCCTGTGCCTTCTCTCATATTACTTTTATATATGTATTGTACTTCTGAGTTAATAAATCGTTTGACAGTTTACTTTAACACATGACAAAAAACTAGTTAATACCTTAATTACATACTTCGGGTTATCATTCAAATGAATAACAAAGCAAAAGCAGTTTGACTATTGTAGCGCTATTGTGTTACTTTATAGTCAATGAAGTAGTGTGTATGTCTACCTATCATTCTATATATAGATATAAATATAGATATAGATAGATAATAGATAGATATAGATAGATAAGATATAGATACAGATAGATATAGATATAGATATTGATATATATATATATAGATATATTATGTATATACGCAATGTACGCATTGCTTGAGGCTAACCAGGGCATTGATCAGGCATAATACCAATGTTTTCAATCACAGTGAAATAAAGATGGCAAGCATTACATTTCATAAACTCCAAGTTTGCTTGTTTAAGTACTTTGATGATACTACAGTACAAATATTTAGACTTGACTCGCTTGGGACAAATGTTATACACATCATAGAATGAAATCTTGGAATGTGCATTAGCTACACAGATAATTCATGTTTATAGTAAAATCGGCTAAATCTATGTGCAATGTAGTCTCGTCCTCAGACCTACTCGCAAGCTACAGTAGGTCTGGTCACACAGCTTGAGTTTTGTGTCCCCAGTAAGGAATGTGGCCCGGGTGTTGGTATTGCAATTAGAGGTAGTGTGAAATATGAATATCATCAAATTGAAGTATGTGTGAACTGAGAAAGTGTTAAGATATGTCTACTGCAAATGTTGTCTCTAAAATCGATGAAGTTGCCAAAGAATTTGGATTTACTCTCAAAGAGAAACAAAAAGAAGTAATTTGTGCATTTATTTCTGGGAATGATGTTTTCTGTTGTCTTCCAACCGGATATGGGAAGTCACTATGCTATTCCATTCTACCAAAGGTTTATGTTCGTATTCGTAATGTTAAAAGGTTATCAATTGTATTATGTGTATCAGCACTAGTAGCATTAATGATGGAACAGAAAAAAAATTTATTGAGAATGGGATATCTGCTGAGTTTATATCTGAAAGTCATTGTGATATTGAAAGAATTCGAGGCATCAAGAAAGGTACCAGGCAGTTAATTTTTATGAGCCCAGAGTCCTTACTAAATAACAGGCAGTGGAGAGATGTACTACTAAGTCAAGTTTTCACAGATAATCTTGTTTGTATTGCTATTATGAGTAATAGTAGTGAGTGCTGGACAATGGGTTTTAATCTCTAACCACACACGTTCTCATGTGAATCTTTTGTTTTCATTTGTAAATTTGATGAATGTTTATCAGATGTTAACATTTTCATCTCATTTTTTAATTCAATGGCAACAAGACTAAAAATGTGTTTCCTTAGTGTGAGATTCTCCATTACTGATCTAGCAATAGATAGCCGTTTGCCTCAACTGATACTTTTTCCAAGCTTTTTTAAGGAATTACTAAGCTCTGACACTTTTGGCTTAGACTGATATCCAACTAAATCTGTAAAATAACAATATAACTAGTCTATGAAGGACACATAAAACTCATAGCAACTCGGGGCGAGTGTTGCTTTTCTCTTAGAAAGTCATCACAGGCTCTCTTAGTTGCCTTCATGAATGGACTATTAAAATTCTTTCTTTGAGGAGTTTATACACAAGCAATCTCATTATTTTCAACAACTTTCTATATGTTGTAAGACTTTACCAACACTTAAAACTTAGTATCTTACCAGAGGTGTATACAATTCCTCAGGAGGATTAGGTGGCCTCTTTTTAGGAGAATTTGCCATAGCAACATCTTCATTATTTCTACTTCGTTTCTATAGCAAAAAGTAACATTGATTTCCCTATAATATTTATAATTTATAATGTTGTTTTACCTGTGGCGCATGATATTGAGTGGTGTCTACTCTTACATCTTCAAAGATTGACTGAGATGATACCTGAGTTGCATTATGCAATTCTAAAGGAGGGTCAGGTGTTATTTTTTGGGGTGAAGTCTGCAAAATAATGTCTTCTGCATCTCTAGCTCTTTTCTACAAAAAGGTAATTGTAATTATGACAACAAAACTTTAACCTTTTTACACCTATCATGCATGACAGTGAGGTGAGTCTACTCTTGCTTATTAAAAAGTTGACCTAGATGATTAACACCATGTTTGTTTGTTTTTGGATGTTAAAAATGAATATGATAATCAATACTAAACTCATTCAGGAACAGAAGCTTTATACGATTCTTCAATGGTTCAATTGTCTTCAGTGCATTTGAATATCTATTGAGAGTTCCCCAGTAAGATTTACAAAAGACTTTGTCTATTTCTGGTCAATCTTCTCTGGTTCCATTTCAAGTTTCTCATTCCTTAGCACATCTACAACTATGGAGTATAGACAAGAATATTCATTGTTCTTGTTTCTTATAATAACACAATCTTTGGTTTACTGCTTAGGTCAGAGCAGCAGGAGTAGCAGATTTCATGTAGAGTAGCCATGCATTCACTTTCACACATACTTCAATTTGATAATATTCATATTTCACACTACCTCTAATTGCATACCAACACCCACGCCACATTCCTTACTGGGGACACAAAACTCAAGCCGTGTGACCAGACCTACTGTAGCTTGCGAGTAGGTCTGGGGACGAGACTATGTGCAATGTAAATCTAAATTATTCTAGGCTAGTGTATCTTTATTGCTATTATCATAGTCTTCTAATAGAATACTGTATGCCTACTGTCTAGGTATGTACACATAGCCAGTCTGATAGGCCACTGATAGTTATCAACTATGATATAACAAATATTTTCATTGACAACCTTTAAGCTTTACATGCAGTTGTTTTGAGTACTAACCATAAGTTATAAGAGTATACAAGTACCATACATAGAAGTATGACAATGTTGTATTACACAGCAGATAATCCATAAGAATCATTAGCTTTGAAAGCTTTGTAACACTTGGTATGGGATTCTTTCACACAAGGTAAATTCTGAAGTCCAATCCAATTATTATAATAGCTGGAGCAACAAGTACATTTTAAAAAAAGGTTTGTTTGTGGCTTTTTACTTTATAAAACAGGAACTACAAACTTTCTATTCACCTGCAAGGTTACATGCATGTATAATAGAGCTCTTAGAGAGACTGAAGCATACTCTCTTCTAATGTTGTTAGGTAAAATTATAATTAGACTAGACAGTTTGACACAACTATTAATATGATTAGAATACAAAAACATGCAGTAATATCATAGGGACCACAGTAATGTACATGGAGTGATCCATCCACTATGATGTACTTACCAATCTCTTCTTGTTCATGATAACAGCTAAAATGAGTAAATACAAAGACGACAATAATCAATGAATCCGTTATGCAGGGAGATAACAATGAACTTTGACCTCACGTGACGACAAAAGTAGGCAGGACTGACTGACTGATAGATATCTATTATCACTCTTATTACTATAACGATTGTTGTGCTGGTGTCTTGCACAGAAATTAAAGTTTTGCTTATAAGTGATCAGTATATACTAGGTTTGCATTATCACTTATTAAGCCAGTTTATTCATTGTTTTGTTATTGCTTTATGTCTAATAGTATTTATATTTTGTTTAAGCTTTTGTTGATTTATTTATTTCTTTGAGTACATTTAAGCAGGACTTACATAGAAAGTTTAAACGTATTCAAAGAAATAAACAAATCAACAGAAGTACTAGTTTAAGCAAAACGTGAAAGCTATAACAATATATCTCAATAAAGATTATTGCATATTCAGTCCATACATAGTCTCTTTGATTTATTATCATTCCAACATCTATATTATTATTTGCCAGTGTTACTTAGTTTGTTAACTCAACCTGGGGCATTTGTGATCATTAATTTAGATGTATTTATGCTACCAGTTCATCTATTAATAAGTTTTGAATATGGAATTTCATATTGTCATTCCTACTCTAGTCATTACACTACTATATAAATTCTTTTAAAAGATACAGTAAGGTCAATAGGTTGTGTTCATGGTCAATTCAAGCATAATAATTAAATAGTGATAAAGTGTTATGAAATAGTAGGAGTTTGCAAATTTTCTACTTATGTAGAGTAGACAATAACTTCATAATTACAATTAGAATTCCAATTAGTTTTAAATACTTAGTGATTACTATTTACTAATCAATTAGAATTAGAATTGTATCAAACCTGCTATGTAGCAATAATACACTGGATTCAACTTTCCTTAATTTGTAAACAATATTATTTATAACTTAAATTAAAAGAAGTAGGCTCCTTGTTGAAATTCCATATTCAAAACTTGTTAATAGATGAACTGGTAGCATAAATACATCTAAATTAATGATCACAAATACCCCAGGTTGAGTTAACAAACTAAGTAACACTGGCAAATAATAATATAGATGTTGGAATGATAATAAATCAAAGAGACTATGTATGGACTGAATATGCAATAATCTTTATTGAGATATATTGTTATAGCTTTCACGTTTTGCTTAAACTAGTACTTCTGTTGATTTGTTTATTTCTTTGAATACGTTTAAACTTTCTATGTAAGTCCTGCTTAAATGTACTCAAAGAAATAAATAAATCAACAAAAGTTTAAACAAAATATAAATACTATTAGACATAAAGCAATAACAAAACAATGAATAAACTAGCTTAATAAGTGATAATGCAAACCTAGTATATACTGATCACTTATAGGCAAAACTTTAATTTCTGTGCAAGACACCAGCAAACAATCGTTATAATAATAAAAGTGATAATAGATATCAGTCAGTCAGTCCTGCCTACTTTTGTCGTCACGTGAGGTCAAAGTTCATTGTCATCTCGCTGCGTAACGGATTCATAATCAATAAGTCACAAGTTCTGAAGATCATTAGCAATAATGTCGTGTTACAACAATTGTCACATAATATACATTAAAACATTCGTGCCTCATAGATACCGTGGGCGGTTACCGGACAGTTAAGAGGCGTGGTCATGTTCAGACGTTACAAATATGCTTGCCTCTTCGATCACTTCTATTACTGTTCTACATAATTGATACAATATTATCTTTAATTTATTTGACTACTTTTAATGGCAGACAGTTAATGATGACATATATCGTCGGCAGCTAACAGACAGTGGAAGTAGTTTCCAAACAGTAGAGTATTCTGATTTTTCACATGCAAAGATGGCTGTCTAAAGGTAAAGATAATATCTACTGTTATTTAGTACAAAGAGGTGTCTTATATTTACACTGAAACAATATGATAAAATTGCACAAATTGTTGATATCTCAATACCACTAATAAGAATGATTAAAATGATTGAAATTAAACAATTTGAAGTCAGAGTTAAATGTGCATTGACTATAATTTAAGCTTAAATACAAAGTTTGCAAACAAAGTCAATTTCTTCTAAGTTATCATTAAATTGGAGTGTTGCACAATTAAGGTGGTACCATTTGTAGCATGACTCACATTCAATCCATACCTCGCTACTCTTACATTCATATACTCCTCACCACATTCAGGGAACCTACATACATCACTGTCTCCATTTTCTCAACTTCTCTCTTCTTTTTGTGCTTTTTTGTCAACATTGTTCTTGTTGCTCCAGCTTTTCAATTTTTTTGGTTTTCATTTTTGTCTAATTTTATTTCGACTTAGCTTTCTCCTCTTCCTCTATTGCTTTCTTTAGTTTCTACTCTTCTAAAGATCATATTACTTCTGTATCTGAAGAATGCTTGGAAAATACTGAAAAGATCTCATAGGCTTCTTGTGAGACTTTTCTGGTAGCTGTAATATCTCTTTGAAAGCTATTGTTGAGCTCTTCTATATTCTGTGTTGTTATTTGTAAGATCTGACAGAGGTAAACGAGCACTTTTTTCTTTAAGCACTTTCCATGTGTTATACAAAATGTACATGTCTTCCTCAAAATCATAGCCTTAATGAAATCAAACTTTAAATTGTTTCATTGTTTCTTCACCCAGTTCTTCTAGTGTTGTTAGTGTTAGCTGTTTGGCAATGGACTGTTCTGTTGTCAAAGTCTCTCCATTTGTAGGCATACTAATTTGTGGTGGTAGCAACATTTGCTCATCAATAGCTGTCCTATTTGGTGCATAATGCCTGCTTTCTTGAATACATTGACAATGATACTTGCTTTTAAAGAAGACAGATATGCTGTTCTTAAAACTTTGCAAAATAGTGTAGTAAACATCTTTGGCTCCACAAGAAGCTAGCACCTTCCCAAATTTGGGGCACAATGAAAAGCCACTTTCGTCACAGTTCAAATCTCTAGCTGGGTTATTGATGGCTAAAATTTGCTTAAAGACTTTTAGCAAATCCTATAAACAACCAAGAAAAAACTGCACAAGTTCTTCTTCTTCAACATCGCTAAGGTATTTTGTTGGTCCACTGACAGATCCAAACATCACTTTTCCAGTGAGGCAATCACATAAAGTACTTTTCAGGTACATTGTATTCTTTGACTACTCTTCAGACAGACATGCCACCCAATACTGCTTAATAAGCTTAAAGTAAATTATGCTTTATGCAAAGCTTGTATTGTGAGGGGTGCTCAGATGTGATTCATAGGAAAAGCCTATGACTACTACATGATTGAAAGGATCTGTCAGCTAAAGGCAGATATTGATGCGATGACAGCTGCATTAGAAAAATATTATATTAATAAATAGCAACAGATAAATTGGTTATACACATAAAATAATCTCAATTAGTTTAACTTGTCTTTAACAAGTTGTGACTTCATTTATCACATTATGAAATTTGGCCCACATCTTAATGTTTACAGTATCTTCAAACAACAATTAAATGGCAGTTTTTGTTCCTTTCAAAATGAGCATGTGTTCGTTCATCACATCATTACAAACATGCAGACATACCACCCAATACTGGTTCATTACAAATTAATTCACTCTACATTCAGTTTAAGAAGTTAGCATTAACAGTTACAAACTAAAATAATTCACTATTGAATTGATACAGACAATAGTGGTGAATAAATCAAGACCATCATAAAAACACACTGTCTGACGGGGAGGTCATTTTAATTTGTAGCTTAGAAAGAAACAAATTGACTTACCATAACAAATCGTGATAAAAGTCAGGATAATTGCAGTTTTAGTCTGTGGTCGTGGCAATAGATCCAATTCAGACTCTCCTTGATGTCAAAAAACAGTAGGAGTAGTTGAATAGTTGTAAAACGTGTTGATTTCGTACTGCAGGTAGAAATAGAGAACTCTAAAAATGCGACTGAGCAAAGACTATCTCGACGTTTTCACTCAGCATGTGCAAAACTCGTGTTTAATACGAACAAAAGAATCAATTACTTATATAGTACATAAAACAATTCTAAAAAGTTCTACAGTAACATGTGCAAAGAAACCTTCTAGACTTAATCATACAAAGGTTAAGTACTATCAAAACAATAATAAGTGACAAACAATCAGTTAACAAGTGTCTATTTCCAATATCCTGGTGACTTCTTCATCAACCATTGCTTGTTTCAGACACTTTGGTCAAATATTACAAGGGTGACATGCAATATCCAGCAGTGTTACCAGATCCAAGAACTGTAATCTGTGTTTTATTTCCAGTTTTTATTGCTTTTGGATGCACAACACCTTTAGTACTCAGAGCCTTTGGAGGTTTTAGATTTAGTGGCATTCCAGTTTCATCGCAGTTGAACAATCGAGTGGGCTTTGAAACAAGGTTGTTTTCCTGAATTGTTTGCTCTAAAACATCGTAATAAATACTCAAGACATCTGGGTGCAGGCTGAAGAGTGATTGTTAGCAAGTTCCTCAGCAATGTGGAGAGAAAGCTCTGAATGTCGTTTCCTGAATCCCTGCCACCAACCTCTAGAAAACTGTCTTATTCCTCACTTTTTGATCAACTGTAGCTTGTACTATCAATATCACTTTCTTCCTTGTAATTGGAAATCCTATTTTGATGATGAGAGTGATAGGAAATTCATGAAGATTTCCATTTGCAAATACTCACACAGAGGCTATTCATGAAAATATTCTTCCTTGAAAATTTTGGCAGTGTATGGTGTTATTCTGCTGTAATCTCGTCAGTGCTGGTAACCACAATACCAAAAGCCCTTTTTGGGATAAATGTTACTAAAACGTCATAGAGGGAAAGTCCCAAGCTATTAATACGAAAATTGTATCTTGGTGATGCACTTTTTGGTTTCCAATGGCAACCACTACAAAAAGTAAAAGACATTAACTTATGATTTTTCCACAAATGCAAGTCTGATGAAACTACTAATACCTTTTAGCACTTGAATCCTGTATATCTAAAAAAAGAAAGCAGATATCAACAATCTGTAAGTTTATTAGCCTCAACTCTATCAGATGGCTATTCTAGTTTTCCTCTAAAGTTATGGGAACAGTGTCATAGTTAGGTACTTTGCTATATACAGAAAGTGTTCTTTGAATTATGCTAAGGTAATGAGTAAGAACATAATAGCATCTTGAATATGCATACAAGAGAGATAAGAAAATTTCCAAGGTGTCTTATGTCATTTTTATGCTGTGGAGACAATGAACATCCAGATAGTTTTGTCAAAAAATGTTAATTTTAATTGTCACTTAAGCTTCAGCACTAATTGGACAAGCCAAGGTAGTGCAGTAGTACTAGTATTATAGACCATGTGACATGCTACAAATAAATCTATTAAGTATCTAGTCTTATCGTACCTTTCAGAATGCCTATGATAATAACGCTTAGTAGTCTTCACTGACTTCTTTTGACTGACACGTGCAACTATATGGTTGAATAATCATAGCCGCACCTACTTAGGACATTTTCTCTGAAAAACAATAAATGTTTTAGCAGATTTAAAAAGTTTGATTGTACTGTTGTAGTTCCATCGTTACTTGATAACAACGGCCATAGCCTTCTCACTTTGCACGGTTCTTGAAGGAATTTTGGCGATTGAACGATTTTGCATTATAATCGTCCGCAGGAGCAATTCTTACAGCGCCCAATGGTATCACACAGGCAGTATACAGGAATGCTGTAAGATGTAATTTAGTTTTTTCTCCTAGTGTCACTCCAGGGAGATGTATGTTTCCTTACTGTAGTCTCGTGTGTCAGTATACTACAATTGACGTGAGCATCATTCTTATAGTGATATTCAGACAGAGTAAAGTTATTGATGCTCGGAAACGAACGTATATTAGGACGTTTCCCTCATCAATAGAAAATAGAAACAGTGAAACTGACGCATACAAATGCAGCTCATAGATAGATAAAACTCTAGATGTTTTTAACTTTGTTCTTAGCCACTGCACAACGATCAGAAAACGAAGAATTTTGGACCAGCCTAAGTTTGGATAAAATATTTTATTGTCGTATACTTGGTTATTTTCATTGAAGGTGGAACAAAACTGTTGGAAACTACTAGTGAACAATTGTCCTACTAAATCTCTACAGATTCTATTGAATTTATTATAGTGGGTTTCGCAGTCTTCCCTGATCTTAAAGTAGGAGGCGTGGCATTATATTCGTCCGTTGTTGTTCTCTCTCATACGCTGTCTCTTATTGTTTTTCATTCAAGATACTTTGAGTTTGTTCTAGTCATTCACCGCTGTAAGCTCTAACAGGTTATGAGCCCAGTTCGCTAGGATGGCAACAGAATCTAAGATTGTCAGTGTCGTTCCTCTTAAAGACAGCAATTACGCAACTTGGAAACTACAGTGTCAAATGGCACTAATGAAAGAGGATCTCTGGAGTATTGTCAATGAAACAGAAACACCTCCAGCTGAAGATGCAACTGCTGCTACTATTGCAAAGTATCGTACAAGAAAGGATCGAGCGTTAGTTACAATTGTGCTATCTATCGACCCATCATTGTTGTATCTGATAGGTGACCCCAAAGAACCCCTGTTGAGGTATGGAAGAAACTGAAAAGCCAGTTCCAAAAGAAAACCTGGGCTAATAAACTGGTGTTACGCCGTAAACTTCACTCCTTACATTTGAAAGAAGGAGAGTCGGTCCAGGAACATATCAAGAAAATAACCGAAATATGTAATGAGCTTGCAGCAATTGAAGCTCCAATGGACGAGGAAGATCGAGTGGTACAATTACTGGCCAGTCTATCCGAATCCTACGATACACTTGTTACGGTATTAGAGGCCAATGAAAAGGTTCCCTCCATGGAAACAGTAATTGAACGTCTACTGTATGAGGAGAGAAAAGCTAAAGCTCGTCAGGCAAAGACAGAAATTGAGAGAGAAGCGTTGACTGTTAAAAGTAAGGTGAAGTGAAAACGAGGAATACGCTGTCACAATTGTGGAAAACTTGGACATATTCAGAAGGACTGCTATGAACGTGGTGAAAGGAGGAATGAGAAATCTAGGAAGTCTCAACAGAGATATAGTGCTAAACAGAAGAATGAAGACAGTACTCGTATTGGATTGCTAGCATCAGCACATGCACTAGCAGCTGACAGTGACTGTCAAAGAAATAACTGGTTTATAGATTCTGGTGCAACATGTCACATATGCTGTAATAAGACAATGTTTGACAAGATGGAGGATATGGATACACCGCAGGTTGTTACATTAGGAGATGGAAGAAGTATAGAGACCCACAAACAAGGAACAGTTAAACTGAGTTGAAACAAAGTGACGGATCATACAGAAGTGGTACTCTTCATGATGTTCTCTATGTACCAGAGTTATCGTATAACTTGTTGAGCATTGCTAAAGCAACATCACTTGGGAAAATAGTCGGATTTGATGAGTCTACTTGTAAGATTCTCAATAAAGCTGAAGAAGTAATTGGTGTAGCTACAAAATATGGAAGTCTCTATTACCTGAGCTGTCAAGTAAACACTCCACAGCAAACTATCAATGTAAACACAGTGAAGAATCATAGTCGCATTATAATATGGCATCATCGTTATGGACATTTGAATGTAACAAGTTTGAAAAAGTTAGCAAATAAACAGTTGGTAAAAGGTTTAAGTCGTAGTGATGTATCTGATGAGATGGCACTGTGTGAGTCATGCGTTCAGGGAAAAATCCACCGAAGCCCATTTCCGACTAGTGAGGTTAAACGAGCAGAAGCACCACTAGAATTGATTCACAGTGATGTATGCGGAAAGATAAATTCAAAGTATCTGAGTGGAGCAGAGTATTTTCTTACCTTTGTAGATGATAAGACCAGGTACATATGGATCTACATATTGAAATGCAAGAGTCAAGTGTTTCAGTATTTCCAAGAATGGAAAGCCATGGTTGAAAGGTCAACAGGACATAGAATAATATATCTTCGTACTGATAATGGAGGTGAATATACCTCACTTGAGTCCCAGTCCTATCTAAAGAGAGAAGGTATTAAACACGAGCTGACTGTTCCAAGATCACCCGAACAAAATGGTGTAGCAGAGCGTCTTAATCGCACGTTAATGGAAGCAGTTAGATCAATGCTAGTTAGAGCTCAATTACCACAAAGGTTTTGGGCAGAAGCCTTAGCAACAGCTGTGTACCTAAGAAATAGAAGCCCAACAAAAGCTGTCAGTGGTTTAACACCATATGAAGCCTGGACAGGCAGGAAGCCAGCTGTTAATCATCTCAAGGTGTTTGGCTGTGTGACATATGCACACATACCAAAAGAAGAGAGAAAGAAGTTAGATCCGAAAGCCAAACGATGTATAATGTCAAGGGTTATCGCCTGTACTGTTCGCAAGAGAGAAAAATCATCTATAGTCGTGATGTCGTTTTTGATGAGACCAAGTATGGACTTGAAAAGGAGCAGGTGGAAAATGAAAGTGAAACTGACACATTAGTGGAAGTTGACTTACCTGATGATGAATGTGAAATCTCACAAAACATTCAAGAGGTAGTTGATCAAGTTGAAGGTGAATCAAGTAATGAGGTTACAAGAGATGAATCAACTGAGACCAACACTGGTTTACGACGTTCCAATCGAGAAAAGCGCCAACGGGTTTACTATGGGGTGTGGGTCAATTCTACTCAGACCAAAGAACAGTATCACGAACCCTGTACTTTTGAGGAAGCATCTATGTGTCCTGAGAGAGACAAATGGATGGAAGCTATGAAGAGAGAGATGGCATCCCTGAAAGCGAATGATGTGTATGACCTAGTAGAACTTCCAAAAGACAGAAAAGTTGTGGGAAGTAAATGGGTATACAAACGAAAAGTTAAGGCTGATGGATCAGTTGAGAGATTTAAGTCAAGACTGGTTGCTCAAGGGTTCTCACAAAAAGCTGGACAAGACTATGATGAAACACTTTTCAGAACTTTTCTAACAATTGCTTCGACCAACGGCCTTCTGTTTTGCTGATGCGTATTCATCTAAGATTCTCTACAGCATACTAAAAAATCTCCACATTAAGTTTTTTACTTTTCGAGAAACGGCACTTTGACTGTGCAGCCTGAAAATTCTTTTGCGAGTTTTAAGCTTTTGTTTTCCTTGACGATGTTCTTGATACTACTATTGTAAAGTCCACATGTTTTTCTATTCATTGCTAAACGTTGGTAGCTGCTAAGGCTTCGCTTTCCAAGTTATAGTAGTTCAAAGGTAACAGGCAGTGCAGACACACACACACACACACTGAAAGACTACAGTACCCTTGCTTTGCGCCCACGCACAGCAAGGTTAAAAATTAATAAATATAATTTCATTATGAATAGAGTAGAGTTGCAGATGGGGAAATACAATAAGTTCTGAACCAAGATTCAGTAATGATCTCAAAAGCAATCACATGATCTAATTAAATGGGCAAATAAGTACCAGTGAAGAACTACTATTGCACCTTACAAGCATGGACAATTTTATTAGCCACACTTGGTCAACTAATTTTTGTTGAGAAACTATGATAAGTTAATAGAACTTAATGTTGTAGTTCAGTCAGTACTTGGTAGTAACGACCATAGCTTTCTCGCTCAGCTTTGTTCTTCAAGGAGTTTGAGGAACTGCATCTTGTCTGCGCACATATGCTTCCAATTTTTTTGAAAGCTTTCTGTATCGAAAATTCCTTCAATGTGTTTCGAACTACGTATCAGTAAACTAAAAATGGCAATTCTAATGTCATTTCTACTAGCTGCAGCCAAAAGTTGTACGTCTGTTCTTGTATAATCTACTCTTGTATCCTATTGGTTTTGAAACTTGAAAGTTGCCTGTTTAACGAAAATACCTATTTTGTTAAAATAGCACTTGGTATATTAATTGACTGAGGATTGGTTAAGTGTGTTATAAATATTAATTTCTTCCTAGGCTAAGTTGACCTACTATACATTATGTCAATTTCCCCAACTCAGCTCATCCAATGAATACTGTGACAGTCTATAATTATAATTAACATGGTGCTAACTTCCACAGTTATTATAGTACTGTATCAACCAGACTATATTCGCATGTAAATAAACTGACAATCTTACATAACATTATATTATTAGAGTCCATTCTTATTATATACACTTATGATAATATCATTTATTGTTATTTAGTTGGTCATTGAAGAAGACAATGTTGTCACTGAAATTGCTGTCTACTTCCAAATAAGGAGCTAAACAGGTCACACCTACAAGAAGTGAAAAAATAAAAAGTTAACTTTATATAATTTATGCTACATGTACAAATCAATTTTCAAAAAGTATAATACATAAACAATAAAGAAACTCTTTCTTTCTATGTAGAGAACACAAGTGAACAACCACAATACTATATGCTACTGGTCATACCATCATAGTTGGGACATTCTACACTAGTACTAATTATTATACTATATATGCTACTGTATTGTCATACAGTTACAGTTGGGACATGCTACACTAGTACTGATTATTATACTATATTATGCTAAGACAAAGCTATATAACACTTGCAAAAGCCTTCAAGATAGTTCAAAGGAATAGAAACAGCCACTAAGAATGCTAACACTTGAGTCAAGATGCAAAGCTTGGCAGACTAAAAAGCCACAAGTAGGAGATGTAGATGCTCCATCAAAAACTAAAACCACAATAACTAACTGGTACTGTTGTAGTAAAATGTCACTTGCAAACCATTACTAAGTCTAATAAATAAGTCTATGTGCTTCAACTAAAATTCAGAGACAGACACCTGACATAAGATCGCACTAAAATAATCCAAATATCTAAGTCAGAATTTGGTCTATTTTCTTTCTGTTGGTCCATACTCCCATAAAATGTTTACATGTACTTTGATATGTTTACATGTATCCAAGAAGAGATTAGGCCAATTGGGTCAATGCAACTATTTCTAATGATATCAAAAGTGCTCTAAATCCAACAGAATCAAATATTGAACTCCTGTTAATCTTTTCACACTTTCTTTTACCATTAGCTTCACAATATTATTTAGCCAAAAGACAATGTTCAATATCAGTACAAGATTTCTATTGATGGCAATCAAAACCAAAATAATTTGTGCAATTGCTAACTCTCTTAAATATTTGCAGTATCCATGGCATCACATAGCAACATGAATACCCACATGACCACAGAGTGTTTGCCAGTATCCATGTCATGCCATAGCAACATGAATACCCACATGTCCACAGAGTGTTTGGACAGCTGGAATATCTGAATATATTCCTAGGAGTCTAGTGGTTATTATTATACCTGCACCCAGTCATAAATATCACATAAGAAACCTTGACATAGCTAATGAGACCATCAATATTAGTCAAGCTGTGACTACCAATGTGTCAAAACTCAACAACAGCTATATGAGTAACATTCTAATTTTATTATAATAGGGTATGAGGAGAGAGACCCGACAGAATTTGCAGGATCACGTGATGACATGACATAGACCTCAATAATGACCAAATCCACCCACACCTACCCAATAACTGGAGTAGACAATCTCGTTAACCAGATGCCCTAGTAAATACATCTTAACCAGGATGTTGGAAGGTTCCAATGTAAGAGTGTTACAAGCATAAGACAGCCTTATGACACCATATGGACTGTTATCTGTTTTGTGTTATGCCCTTTATTCTGACAAAGGAGCTCCAGAGACCTTCCAGAGAATGATGAATCATGTACTACAAGCACTGAACCACAGTGTGACAAGACTTTCAACCATCTCAAAAGTATCATATGCAGCTATTAATAAGAAAATGGCTTCTAAGAGTAACTTGATAGTAAACTGCTGAGCATAATTGGAATTCTTAAACTATTATTGTGAGTTTATCCCAAATCTTTCAACAAAATTAGGACCCTTCTACATCTTGCTCAAGGCAGACTGAGAATAGAAATAGACCAAAACAAAAACCACAGCCTATCAAGCATCAAAATATTTCCTGACATTAACATAATGAAACTCTATACAAATTCAAACTTTTAGAAGCACAAGTAACTATGTCATCATTAACTATTAAGTCGATATGTAGCAAAATGTGCAAGTTTTTTTGGATGTGTAAAGTTCAAATTCCAATGGATAACAAACTTTTAGCTAAGTTGACTAACCATAAAAGCATTTAGTCACTACATCAATATGAAATAAAATAGCCACTAACAAACTGATAATTAAAATTTATAACACACACACTAATTTCATACAGCATGTTATCAGAATTGTACTATTATAGAATGGAAGTCCCTTTGATTTATTTACACATCAAATTTTGGAAAGTAATACAGTATAGTGGGAAATTTTATGTGGTGAAACTTTTGTGCTTCTTGTGATTCAATTGATTTTCCCAAAAGGAATATCTGAACAAATGCTACCATGTGATCTAAAACAAAGAAGAAATTGCTTTGAGTCTTTAATTTTTTACTGAGACTACCAAGTCCTCAAAGAACAATCAATGGCTACATACCACAATTTTTAACCTAATAATGGATTATTTCCTCGTCATATTAATCAAAAACACACAAAAATAATCACAAAATTTGAATGTAAATATCTTAAGATAGCTTTTGCAAAAATTTGCTATAGTAAAAATTCAGGCTATACAATAAATACAAGTGCCACTGTATAATAGAAATTAAAGCATGAGAGGTGTGGCCAAGTGATTAATAAAGCACGAGGCAAAGCTCAATGATGCCTCAAGAACTTTTTCTATAATACACAAGTAAAAACAGCTAGCCTAGCTTCTAACAAAGTAATGCTTGGAGACCACACCCATCACAATAAAAAACAGAATATAATGCTTTTCCTGCATTGCACAAGTACAAACAAAACTGGGAGGTGACTTTGATACACCTATACATTACTTACTAATGCTCAAATTTAGTCTGTTAATATACATTTAGTGCTTGGGATGTCAAGGGGTGATCACTTGTTCTATCCAATTACTAATAAAAGCATCATACCTGGCAGTGTCACTGAGACCTCCTTTTTCCTCAATAGGAGCCATGAACTCAACCAACTTCTGATGAACCTGATATCTACAAATTAAGAGCATACTATTATACAAGCTACATGATATGAAAATACTACATATAACTTTAAAATGATACAATGACTACAATGTTGATTTCTGATCATGAATACATTTTTGTTAATTGCCACATTCAATTTTTATTTTATTTTATCATTAGTAAAGTACAAAGAATTGTAGAACATTGTAATTAAAAGTTCTACTTGAAATTAAGGAGATAAAAGTTATTCAACTAATCATTAAATTAATACACAAGTTACATTCAAGAAAACCAAAGTATTAGTATAATATGAATACATTGTATATACCTTAGTTTTCTTCCTTTGCTGGCTTTAGTATCAACAGTCTTTTTTACTTTATTGCGAAGTGACTGAAGTTGCATCCAATGTCTGTAAAATCAATAAATATTAATATACATGTTAAACAAAATAAAATAATCTATTTATAAAAATTGTCCTGAGATTGTCAGATGGTATTGATACCACAATAGTATTGTAATTCACTCAATAATAGAAAAGATAAAATATAAAAAGCTAGTTATAGCTATCATTTTTTCATAAGAAAGAAAACAAGATTATAATTTGAAAAAGTTGTTAGATTTCTTGATAATACTGTTACGGACCATACTTCATCAAATCTGAAGACTTGCAATAGCAATATTTAAATTCTTTAACTGAATAAGCATTGGGAGTTACTCGTGGGTTAATGTCATTTATTAATTCATCCTGAGAATTGAAATATGTGTAGCTGCTGAAAATTGTACTGTCAGTAAAGTGATATGAGACAATAGCAGGCAAAGCTTCAAAGCCTTCAAACTTTTACTTGAAGTTTTATAAAGTTATTAACAATTAACATGACACCTTTTTCATCTCCTCAATATAGCTTAACTGAATATAATAGCTTGACTCTGTCTTCAAATTACTCTAGTGCTCCTTGGAGTACATATTAGTCTACCTAGTTACTGTGGGGAGTGTAATGTAACAAATCTTCATCTTTGATGACATGTACATTACATGTACTTCACGGCGCAAGGATGTTTAGAACGTTTTGTCAAAAACAAGTAAAATTTAAAATAGTTACATACTTAATAAGATTAATATAATAGCACAGGTTAGCACTAAGAAATAATAAGGATATTCATCAACCATTCAAATAATATCAGCGATACATTGCATTTTTTATCACAGCTATTATGAAAGAATAATGCAACTGACATCCCTACAATCTAATTTGCATTCTTGTATGGACTAATAGTAGTCATCTCTACAGTTTCTTCCACTTATAAGGAATGCTTATGTTAACTGTGCAAAGTTGTCATAGAGATACTCCAAAAGTTCCTGAAAATTAGTCACTCCATTCTAAATAAAGTCAGTTGCCATAGGAACACTCACATTGAGAGTTGTAGAATTTGGGAATTGTTGTGTTCCTTGGAATTTAACTGAATGATATCCTATGTTTGGTCATGTTCTTTGGAATTCAATTGAATGATATCCTATGTTAGCCATGTTCTTTGGAATTTAACTGAATCATCTGAATTGAAAGGTATGTTTCGTGGTGTCTAGTTATGATATGAAAAGTCTTCTCCACAACTCTATCATAGGAACAGTCTCCTCCATAAGTTGTAGGAACTAGATTCTGCTGACATGTCATGTACTACACTATATAATGAAGTTGTTAAGTTTGTTGAATAGGTCTTATAATATACTGATGACTTTTCAAATATTGCTTTGTCTATTGGTGTCTAACTCTCTTGTTAGAGCTAATGTAATTCATTGCAGCAGTAGCTCTGGTGATGGTATTGCTCCTCAAACATGTGGAACAAATAATACAAATTTCTACTGTCCAGTTGATGAACTGTGTAAACCTCGTTCTCAACGCTGTACTCATGCTAATGTCTGTAACAATCCAAGTACAAATACAGAGGATGGGTGTTACAAAACATCACTTTCTGAACTCTATAACATCCAACTTTGTCATGCAAAACTAAGATTTTTTGGTTCGAAGCAGTATGCTTTAGAGCATCAATTTGTTGTTTATCGTGGATTTATGTATGAGTTTGGAAAAAGTTATGAAGTACAAATCTTAGATATAGCTGATCCTCAATATAAATATCGTAATGGTATGCATTTGAACAGAAAAGGAATTGAAGTTGTAGGATCAGGTTACTGCACATGGGAAGATGCAACAAGCTTCGCAAATGGATGGGACAAAAATTATCACTTAATAAAAAATAATTGTCAATATTTTGCAATAGCTCTACAAGAATTTTTAACTACTGGTGTTTGTAGTGTGCTTACAAGTGAGGATCACACTGTAAATTTGAATCAACAAATAAACGATATATTACAAAACTGTTCTATAGTGTGTTGTGATAATGAAGAGAACAGTGTTGTATCTATGTCTCCAATTATGATATTAATAATATTTAGTATAATACTTGTAATTGTTATAGTGTGATCATTACTTTATAATAACAATTCTGTAAGCAAGAGAAGTAGTTTGAATAATAACACTTTTGTTTGCTTTTGTTTTGTTTTTATTTATTATCTTGTTTTCAACAGAATGTTTGACATTACTTTATGGTAAACAAAAATTGATTATGCAATAAAAATGGCTCATAATAGTCACGTGACTTTTAGACAATCAAATAACTTAATTTTAATCAGTTGACAGTGCTTTATATTAAACACCTGGTATACATCACTGCACCTTCCAGCATATCACAAAACACACTGCACCCAAAATAAGATAATGAATATAATAAAATGCAATCTTCCCACCAATTATACAGTGAGCAGAAGAACACTCTTAAATGATGTACATAGAGTAGTACATTGTAAACACAAGTAATTGAGAGTGTTTGCTAATGTTCTACTCAAATTTACAGACAGTTTTTAAGTAGTTAATAAACTAGTTATTAGTTCTACTAGAGTATGTATTACATTTCTAATCGGATGTCAATTATTAGTCCCACAATAATTTATTAACAGTTGTTACCTTTTATGAGATATGAACAATTGATTTAAACATGTGTAAGCTTTCATAGAAGAAACTTGAAACAGACAACAAATTTTGACATATTGCTTGTTAGGACAGAGCAAGTGTATTATTTAATAAACCTGATTAGAATGTGTTATGAGTTTCACAAAAATGGCAGTCACTATTGACAGATTCTTATTGAGATATGAATAAAAAGATGAGAGAGATATAAGTATTATCTTCATAGAGATTGTCTAGTGACAGAGCTCATTACAGTAGCTCTTATTTGTGGCTTGGATCTCTTAGTCTGGCCACTGATACTAGAGTAGTACTCTAATCTGTAGACTGGTCATGCACTTTAGCATTTGTTATTTCTGTATACATTGTACTACCTTCAGACTTAGTCTTTGATCTCATACATGCTTTATTCTTGTACATATCTTCCTGTACATTACTTCCTTCAAGTTTTTTTCCTCACTAGACATCAAGTATTTTTTTGTGGACATGACTAAACATATGCTCTGGCTGCATAACCGTGGTCCAAAGCATGACCAAATCATGTATTAATTACATAAACTAATGTGAAATTATACTGCACAGACTAGTTGCCTCATACTAAGGTACTCAGTGATAAAGAGACTGTCATTTAGTATTGGTCAATGGAAACTATGATTTTAATTAATTAAAATTCAGGCAGGGTAAAAGAAGCATAATATGAGACGTTCTAAAAAAATCATCTTCAATATTGGAACTGATCTCATTGGATTGCGTTTCTGGCTGTTTTTTCATGAGGCAAGATTGAAGTTCAAGAAGATTATCCAATAATGTCTGGAGAGCTTGCTGAGCTATAATAAATAAAAATATACATTAAATAATTAAGATTTACAAATTACAAAATAACTTTCCAATATAACGATTATCGTAAATCGGGAAGGTTTCATCATTAAAAAACTTAGAACATTGAATGATGTACAAAAATTAAACACACTAATATTATTATTACACCTGGCTCGATTGTGAAACGGTCACAACGTACAGAAAAAGAATAGTAACTAAGCTCAAAGATAAAATATGCATCAAATTTAAAACAAAACTGCTAGGATGTAAGTACTTTAGTACTAAGTGGATTGATGGTGTGGAGTCCATCAGAATGAGCAACGTTAGAGACCACGCCCGTAGCAAACAACACTCGAACACAATGAGTCTTCTGAAAAAGGAACAAGCCATGAGTTGTGGACAGGGTCTGTTGTTGTATTCTACCATAGCACAGTCATTCATCAGAATGAATGAAGAAAATAAACAGAGATTAAGTTACAAGTTTGATATTTCTGTATGAATGAACTATGTATGGCCACTGAATTTAAGAATGGTCAGTACAATTTGACCAATAACTTTGAAAGTTATTTCCAACACTGGCTTTGAGAACCTCAAAGAAGAAATGGCTCATTTGGAACTACTTTAAGTTAGAGAAGACTCAAAATCTGCCATTGGTAATTCATATGGTGCATCTGCTTCTTGTGGAGGCAAAACAATGATAACACAATAAATGAAATACATGTAATACATGAAATACATGAAATACATAAAATAATGGCCAATGCTCCTGCCACCAAAAATTCGGTGGCGTGTAGAGCCACTAATTTGCTCGTGGCACCGATTGGTGGCACGATGAACAACTGAAATGCTACTGCCATCAATCGGCCACCGTTCAAAAGTCTCCACCTATAAACCACACCTTTGAGAAGCAGAATGACAGCTGTTAAGAAATTGCTGAGTGTTTGTACATGCTTTGATGACTTGAAGGACTTATTGTGCGACCTAGAGAGATTGAAGAAGGAACAAAATCACCCTTTTCGTGTTAATAACAGTGAAAAGGCGGAGCACTATAACAAGAGGTTGATAAATGCATCAAACTCATCTCTAGCTGTTGATTGCATAAAGATTCCTTACACTTATTACAGTGTTCGTTGTGTACATTATGGTGAACCTAGACCTAGTTGTGGGAAGAGTATTCATAAAAGCCTTTGAAGATTCAATAAAGGTTGCCAGGCAATGCTGACTTTGTCATATGACAAGTAAGTCAATATGAATTTTGTAGAATTAGCACCATAAATTATTTGATTGTTTTTTTGTCTACTGAATTATACTATATTCTTATTTTTATTCTTATTTATAGAGTTTGTAAAAAAACTTGTTGTCAAAGTTAGCAATTTTAAACATAATCATCATATTGGTTCTGATCTCATGGTGCATTATCCATCTAGCCAAAAACTGAATGGTGAGACTGCCTTTGGTGTAAAAGAAGTTTTAAGTTTATGACAAACACAAAACATGTAAAAGAAATGATTGAAAAGAAGTATGGAAAGTTTGTAACTTTGAAAGACATTTATAATTTAAAGACGAGGATGAAAAATGAGACACATGGCAAATCTAAAGATGCACAGCTTCTTCTTGAAGTACTAGAGGCGACATTAAGGAATAATACACAACTAACAACTGGTTAGAATCTCATAATCAGAAACTGAAACATTTAACACAAAGATCATCTAATATTACCGAAATTTTTCAAAACCTACTTAGATTTTCAGATATATCAGCCTCTGAATTCAATCATTGTGTCTTTATGGAAGAATTCAGTACCACTGTTAATTTAGCTGACACTGACATTTCTGGTGCACATACATTCGATCCGTACGTACACAGTATGCTTCTAACTTGATGTCACAACAACTTCAATTGGCACAGACAGTGAAATACCAGATTTTAGCTAAGGATGTTAACCAGTACTTTCTCACTGTTAATGAAAGCAATATACATCAAGTCAATGTGATTGATAATACTTGTTTTTGTTCTTTCAAAACGACTTTATTGATGCCATGCCGTCACGTGTTTGCCCTATATATGTATTTGAAAATGGTTGCTACAAGATGGCTAAAGTCGTACAGACTTCAGTTGTTACCGATGATAGTACTTACCATGGTTTGCATATGATAAATTATATATATATATATATATATATGATATATACTTCATTCAGATTTTAAATGTGAGGCACTCACACTGGGTTTGTGTTTCCATTAAGAGTTGTAATGCTGGTACCATCAAAATGTTTGATAGTTTAATGAGAGGTGATCTACCTCTTTCTGTAAAAGAAGTTATTTTTGTCTTACTACGCTACCAGAAGAAGAAAGTAACACTGATCTTTCCAGATGTTCAACAACAGTCAGATGGATATCAATTTGTGGTTTTTTCGCCTTAGCCTATGCTTACACACTATGACAAGGAGAATACCCAGTCAAAATACAGTATGATGTCCCAAAAACGAGACCACCTTTTCTTTCCTGGTTATAGAAAACAGAATTCACAGTGTTTCCTTCTATTAAAACCAGGAATACATTATACAAGGCAATAATGACTTCATTTAAAATATATTGGTTGTGCCGACTTCCTGAAAAAAACAAGGAGACCAGATGGTTGCATGTGACTAATTCCAGAATGGTACCATTTTGTATGTGTTGTTGGTTGTGTTGTAAATGCATTTCATAATTATGCCAGAACATTTACCTTGTTCAACTTGTATTTAGTCATTTAAAAACATTTTTCTTAAAAGAACATATATTATCCCATTTATCACTTATCATATATCACTTTGAAAATATTCTCTATTTTAAGGAACAACTTTGCTTAGTAAAAGTACTGAGTCATCATGGTCATAGATAATGCTGAGAGAATGTGAGTAAAAATAGAGTTTCTCTACTCTACTATTTATGAAGTAATCTTGCTAAATGTGAAGAAAGGGATGAGTACAGTTGCCAATGTTGGCCATGGTCAACTCAGGCTACCAAAGTTAGTCATTGTAATCGTTTAACTTTTATCGGTGACAGCAGCAAATTCGTTGCTCTTTGCGCCACCGATCGGTGGCACGAGTAAATTAGTGGCTTTACATGCCACCGAATTTTCGGTGGCAGGAGCCACTTCGTTTGATCATTGCAGGGGACAAGGATATGACGGAGCACAAAATTTCCAAGGTCATGTCAGTGACTCAGTGGAGTTGCCAAGAGATTTGAGAATGATAATCAGGCTGCTATTTCTGTGCATTCATTGTCTTGCACATTGTGTAAACCTGTACCTCCAGGATATAGCAAAGGATAGCAAATGTATCAAGGAAGCTTTCAACTTCACTATGGAGGCTGTTCAGCTGAAGTGTTCTCCAAAAAGACAAATAATCTTTGAAAAAATTCAAAAAGAGAGTAAAGTGATACATCAAAGTCAGGAATCCGCACTCTTTGCCCAACTAGGTGGACTGTGCGAACAGGGGCAATACAAGCTATTCTTGGTAACTGTGACTGTGACGACATCATGGAAAAAATAAATTTTTCAGGTAAACCAAAAGCACATGAAATGAAATTACTACACGATTTGTGTGAGATTTTGAAGCCCTTTGAAGAAGCAACCAATCTTTCACAGGGACAAAACTTTGTTACAGCAAGTGAAGTGACCATTTGTATTCGCTCTCTTTGTGAACAGCTAAGGAAACTTACAATAAACTATGACTGTCGACTTCTCACCTCTCTTCAGAATGCAGTGGATGAAAAGCTGTCCAAATTTGAATACATGGAGATATTTTAATTGGTAACAGCTTTAGATCCATGGTACAAACTGGATTGGTGCACAGATGAAGAAGTGGAGAAGATAAAACGTGCCCTGATAAAAAAGGGAGCAGAAATTGCTTCACCTGAGATGCAAGTCTTCCTCCTCCAGAGAAGAGGGCCAGACCAGGACTTGAATTTATGAAAGACCGGTCTAGGACTACTCAGTCTCACCAAGTTGGCTTATCATTTGAGATCAAAGAATATTTTTCACTTCCTTGCATTCCTGATGATGACGACATTCTAGGCTTTTGGAAGTCAAGTAGGGACAAGTATCGTACATTAGCTAGGCTTGCTGCCACCTACTTGGCCACTCCTGCTTCATCGGCACCAGTGGAGAGAATATTTAGCATTGGGGGCAAGATTTTCACTGTATTTGCAATGGTTATAGTTGGACACAAAGAAGGCCAGAAAGATAATATATATAGAGTTAACTACAAGTAAAGGTAACTGCAATAAAAATTTCTAGCAAAGTTAATGTCAATCAAAAAGAACTAATGGTGATTTCAACTAACAAAAATTTATCTGGTGCTAATGCTCTAATGTCAGTTGGCAATGTTACACTTGGTGATGCATGTGACAACTTTGTGATGTCAGTTGGTAATGCCAAACTGACAATGACAGGACTCCAAGATCTACTGGATGATAAAACAGCACTGTCATATGAGGTACAACAACTTCTTGAAAATAACATTACATCTTCTAACAAAATGCAGATTGTACACTTCTTCCTGCATGTCCTTACAACACTGAATAATAACAATTTTAGTAAATACGATCCAGTAGATAACACAAACAAGTAACATTTATTGACATAGATTTCTTTAAAAGGATGTTAAGGTTTCGGTGAAATAGTAGACAGTGCAGACATCCTACTATGTATAGATAAGGAGAAAAATGAGATCTTTGATTATTACAATCCATGCTTCAATATAAAGGTGACACACTACTCATTTATTTTAGATCTAATATCATTACCTAAAAATAAAATCAAAGTGATGATGTGTATATACTCTTTTGCCTACCATTAGAAGGTGGCTTGTTACTTGTAAGTATTCAACATGTACTTTTACCACAGATACAATTGTGTATATGAAACAGTATTCCTATCCTACAATGAAAACTGTAATAGTGTATAACCTCAATCATGACAAAGATATTCATAATTCAGGAGAAAAACTTGTCAATACATTCAGGTAACAATAGAAACTAAATTATTTAACAGTGTGAGAAAATTAAAAACATAATTAGAAAAGCAGTGGCGACATGGAAATGCTCAGGGACAATGAAAAGACAGTACTTAGCAAATGGAACATTCAAGAAATCAAAGTAAGCATTGAATATAATTGAAAAAATTAACATTCCCTATCTTAAGTGCAAGAGTGATGAAAACAGGGAAAACAATGAACTTTGCAATGAACTTTTCAATTCCATATTTACTAAACAGTCATCAAAAACCAACCATGTTAGCAATTTGGGTCTATCCTTGGAGTAGTGTACAATCAAGAAAAAGTAACTATGACACTTCTGTTTGCAATTTTATAACTCACCCATCCTCCACAGTACAATACCGTCAAGAATTGGATACTAAATACTAGGTATTTGACCTTTATAAAAATGATAACGGTAACTTATATCAATGTAGCTGTTTAGTGGCTAATGTAGACAAGGAATCACTAAAGGAGTTTCCAGAGTATTTTAAAGCTGTAATGAGGCATGTTGAGCCAGGTATATGCAACAAACCTATGTATTATTTATTCTGTCTGACATGTGCAGCATGTTGTGTGTGCCAGGCAATCCTATGATTGTTGTAAACAACTTATTAGCTTATTACTAGCTTGATTCTCTGGTGTTCCATAGTCATAGTTTTCCACAGACAGTGTTGCTAATTATGAATATTTGTAGCTCTAGTCAGTGTTTGTCTGTGAAGACAGTATCTTCTAAAACAATGATGATTTTGTCAATAATAATCTTGTTTTTTATCAAACATTTACATACACCAAATATAGATGACAAGTTGATTGTATTAATCATATTCACATGTATTTTGTAAACACAAATGCAGTTGAGACCATTGCAAGAGTAGGTGGGGTGTCTCACCCAGAAAAAACGAAAAATGTTGAAAATTTTATGTTTTCTGAGCTATTAAGGTGTACAGTTGATCGTATTGATCATATTCACATGTATTTTGTAAACACAAATGCAGTCAGGACCATTGCAAGAGTAGGTGGGGTGCCTCCGCCCAGAAAAAAAGAAAAATGTTAAAATTTTTTTTCTGAGCTATTAAGGTGTACAGTTGATCGTATTAATCATATTCACATGTATTTTGTAAACACAAATGCAGTCGAGACCATTGCAAGAGTAGGTGGGGTGTCTCCGCTCAGAAAAAACGAAAAAAGTTGAAAATTTTATTTTTTCTGAGCTATTAAGGTGTACAGTTGATCATATTGATCATATTCACATGTATTTTGTAAACACAAATGCAGTCGAGACAATTGCAAGAGTAGGTGGGGTGCCTCCGCCCAGAAAAAAAAAAGTTGAAAAATTTTTTTCTGAGCTATTAATGTGTACAGTTGATCGTTGATCGTATTAATCATATTCACATGTATTTTGTAAATACAAATGCAGTCGAGACCATTGCAAGAGTAGGTGGGGTGTCTCCACTCAGAAAAAACGAAAAATGTTGAAAATTTTATTTTTTCTGAGCTATTAAGGTGTACAGTTGATCATATTAATCATATTCACATGTATTTTGTAAACACAAATGCAGTCGAGACCATTTAAAGTAGGTGGGGTGCCTCTGCTCAGAAAAAAACGAAAAATGTTGAAAATTTTATTTTTGCTGAGCTATTAAGGTGTATAGTTGATCGTATGATTCAAATTCACATGTATTTTGTGGTGTCTCCATTCAGCAAAAACAGAAATTGTCAAAATGTCTATTTTTGTTGGTCTATGAAGGTATATAGCACATTGATCGTATTAATTATAATCACATGTATTTTGTAAACACAAATACAGTTGAGACCATTGCAAGACTAGGTGTTGTGTCTCCTTGAAGTAAAAATGGAAAATGTTAAACCATTTATTTTTGTTATAAACAACTTCCTTTGGTACTTTCAACAATAATTTGAGCTTGTTATATAAAGCTAGTACATAAATACTGTACACTTCCACAAAAACATTGATCTCTCACTGCATTTGATACTTGCTATTAAATACGCTTAGTCTAGCATAGCCTGATCCCTCCAACCCTAGGAGAAAGGTCTGGTCAAAGTAATAAACTGATTTGTCTGTGTCCAGATATAAATATCCAATTGACTACTGCCATATAACAATATTTACTATCCCTCATACTTATTGCTAAGTAGTCCATATAATATAGCAAGGCTATAGTGAAGGTTTGAGGCTATGACTACTTCGTTATAATATAAGTCAGCAATATCTATACTCACTCAGGATTTAGCATGTATTTCAAGTTCTTACAATCCTCACAAAGCATTGATCAAACTCATCACAATTGATTAGGAGGTAATAAAACTATCATTTGGCAGTTGGACGTTCATATCTTGACACCAGAGACAAATTATCTATTGATTTAAATGAAAACATCTCCTTTGTAAGTGTAGGGATAGATATACGAGTCTCAGGTTAGTCGTTCATTTGTACTATATCCAGGACTTACCTTCATTTACTCAGTTCTTGGAGTGAAACATAGCTGGCACAGCTGACCTGATTGCCATATTCTCAGTTCATACATTATATACTAAACCTAGAAGTAAGCCAAGGATATTTTCATATTCGTATGTAAGCAAATTCAAAACACAAACCTTCTTTCACGTGCAACCACTGCTTCCAGCCTCACATTCCAAATGATCCAATTGAGTAGACATTTCGAATGTCTATGATGTGGTTTTCTTAGGAATGTGAGGCTCAGGAATGTGAGGCTAACTTCAGGATCCAGTGTAATTATCAGATGGGAAGGTTTTCCTTATAACTGTTATTGCACATGATGGTAGTCCTTGCCCAATCATCTCCAACACCATCTAGTTAGTTGATGATATGCAGAGTGTCTGAATTTTCTATAGAGAAATCATAAACATATAAAGGTTACAATTTATAACAATAGAAAGCTTACTATTGTGTAGTTCCTTGTCCTTAATAATTGCCATATTGCTGCCTGTACACAAAGAAGGCTGTTTGCAGTACCCAAACATTTGAAGACACTGGATGACCTGTAATACAAGAAAATTCAGACCCCCTTAGTAATCTCACAACAAAGACATTCATTGCGAGTGGGAATTAATCGACAATTTCCACAAGAGCACCTAAATTTGATATATGCATAAATATTATTGAAAGATTTCTTACTTACCACTGTAAGTTGGAAGTTCTGTCATATCCATTTGATTGTGACACCTCAAGGCTGTCTTCATCAGGCTGATGGCTACCTATGCCATCCACATACGGTGGCTCAACAACACTTACTATCAAGCTCATCATCACTATGTAAATAGGACAGGTTTAGGCTTCTCTCACATTCAGAATATCTTTTTCCTTAGATTCCTCAGATTCAGATCCTTCCATAGAATTTCCTCTACACTGTGATCCGTCTTCATTCAATTACTAAAAACGCGTCATCGTGGAGGCCACGCCCATTACAGGAAGTAAACTGCAAGCTTCAACTTTGAAGTTCTATATCGTTTTTACCATAGCAGTAACAGCACTAAGATTTTTAGTGTGATAAACACTTGCAAATAGCTACATATTAGTGTGTTTTTTAGCGAAAATAATTTTTTCATGTTAGGTACCCTTTAATGAATTGGCTTAACCAAAGTGCTGCTGCTTGTACTTAAAACAGTTATGTGGTGCTTGAATTTGTGCTTCAATTACTTCTATATACAAGTACATGTGCTTTTGCTTAAGCCTTTTACAAGTGCTTTAAGTTATGCTTTAAGCACTTGAAGTAAATGCTTGCCCCATGTCCGAGTTTGACACACCTTTCATATTTTTTCCAGTTTGGCAAGTCTCTAAAACTTCAACATCAACAGGCTCAGGCTCAGAGAACTCTATAATTACATGTATGGTAATAAAGGTACAGTAATTTCAATTTGACACATCTTTCTTTGCTTGTCTTGGAAGTGCCATCTCTAAATCATCAGCCTCAGACTCGGACAACTCTACTACAACTAAACAATAAAGATACAGTAATTTAATTTGAAACACCTTTCTTCTTATTCCTGGTTTGTCTTGGAAATGCCATTCAGCCTCAGACTTGGAGAACCCTACTACAACTAAACAATAAAGGTATAGTAATTTAATTTGACACACTTTTCTTCTTATTCCTGGTTTGTCTTGGAAGTGCCATTTCTAAATCATCAGCCTCAGACTTGGAGAACCCTATTACAACTAAACAATAAAGGTACAGTAATTTTAATTTGACACACCTTTCTTTTTATTCCTGGTTTGTCTTGGAAGTGCCATTTCTAACTCATCAGCCTCAGACTCGGAGACCCCTACTACAACTAAACAATAAAGGTACAGTAATTTTAATTTGACACACCTTTCTTCTTATTCCTGGTTTGTCTTGGAAGTGCCATTTCTAACTCATCAGCCTCAGACTCAGAGAACTCTACTACAACTAAACAATAAAGGTACAGTAATTTAATTTGACGCACCTTTACTGACAGTTGATGCAGATTAAGTTGGTAATGAACCTTCTTGAAAAGATCTCCTGTGCAAGTCTGGATCAGACAACGACCTTTCCAAGACCATAGATCTATCTGAACTAAGAAACGTTCCATTGCTGAGGAGCTCATGATCATCCATTGACTGACGTGGAGTACTAGTAACAGCTTGACAATGGGACTTTGAACATCCAAGACCAGGGCTATATAACGGAATATAATCTAGGCCTGTTTTCGAGCAAGAGCTTCGAGTTTGAATAGAGCAAATCTGGCTCCAACATATGTGCTTTAGTAACTGACCAATCAAGTGGGTACACTCCAGTGACTCTAAAACTTGATACAATGTTTTCTATTGAAAAAGCCTTCGACCAAGCCTGAGAGAAAAGTCAACAAAAGTTGTACTGAGATACTGTCTTCCCAGGGTTTTTAGCAATAAATTGGTGACAAATCTGTCTCCATGATACTTTTAATGGTGCAAAGCATCCTCTGTCCAGCGGCTGCATCACGTGCGTTGTATGAGGTGGGAGGGTGAAAATGATAACTTGATTTTGAGCAGCATGTTGATAGTATCAGGACAATAATCAGTAGAGTGCCCATCCAGTAGTAGAAGCAGTGGGCGAACTTCTGGGGCATATAGTAGGAAATGCTTTGAGTGCTTTATGAACCAATGGAAAATAGATCCCTTGACATCCACCCACTGTCAGACAGGCTGTACAGTGTTCCATGGATTTCTCCTTTAGTTAACTCCTGACTTAAAGATTTTGTGTTAAATATGATGTAGGAAGGTATAACATAACCAGCTGCACACGAGCAAGCCAAAACAGTTATTTGTGCTTTAGTATTTCCAGTTATATGGCTAGGATTTCTAGAAGCAATCTTGTCCACTATCTTCAAACATTTTGGGCTATGTGGAAGCCCAGTTTCGTCGCAGTTGAAAATGCAAGAAGGATCATCAAGTATGTCATTGGTTTCTAGAGTTTCTTCAAGCATATCAAAGTAACGATTGAGTACATCTGAAAAACCAGTCAACCACTCAACCAGGCTACAGGCTACCTTATGAGTTTTTATCTTCCACGTGCATACGAATACTGGTCACGTGACCCACTTGCACTCTCTCTCTCTCTCTCTCTCTCTCTCTCACTCGTAATCGCGGTCATACAAGAAGTGCAGGGCTCCGGCTTAGAGGTTTGAAAGAGGGATGATTGATGAACTAGAATCTCACATTTCATTGCTTGTCTCCAATTCCCAGCTATTTCCCAGATAGATGTCCGAAAACTGGTTCAACTGTATGAAAACCACGGTATTCGTACAACATTGATCTTCAAGCTGTAGCATTAATGTGTCTACCAGATGATATTAATCTATGCTATACATTACAATTCTAACAAAGAAAATGTTATGTGACATTCATATTTTAATATGGTACAAACTATGCTTAAACAAATATAATATAAATATTACAAATATATAATTATTGTTATATAGAGTAACAGACCAATAGTCGTACGGACCCATTTTCGGACGTTTATATCTATTAAATGGTGAATGCTATAAAGCTGACTCTGCAGAGTCTGGTAGGTGCGTACCTGTACTACTTGTGTACAAAATATTAGCTTGCAAAAACACAGTATACGAGTGCTGCAACTCGAAGATCAACACTGTACGAATACCGCGGTTTATAAAGAAATCATCAAAAAGGAATGGACGAAAGTTTTTTTGCAATATTGTTTGTAAGAATGCAAAGAGTATTTTAAGTTTAATGGAAGTCACAGTAATCATTTTTTTATAACTTAAGTAGAAAATTCCTATCATAAGATTCAAAATATTTCTTGCTCGATATTTTACTATTGCTAATCAATATTCATAATGATTTATTTTAATAGTAATTTAGTCATGATTAAAAATTTCTTTATCTCTAAATACACAACACAAATGTAAGCAGGATACTTTATCTTTGTAGCAATGACTTTAAATTGGGATGTTCCACTATACATTTATATATTAAGAGACAATATTCATCAATAACTAATCAGAACCTCTCAATACTATATAGTATTACTTTATACAACAACACTTGAAAGTTTGTAGAGCAAAAGCTGTACTCTAGATTTTGTCTAAAAACTATATACATTCCTAAGCTTGAGTAAATCATATATTGTATACATTTTATTAAGGTTGTTATATCTTGTAATAATATTCATAGTTGTCATTTTGAGTTTGGGTAAGTTCTATACATTGCTAAGTCCTGTACTGCCACAATAATGATGACAGTAAATTTGTTATAAATTGTACTTTTGTTTTATTTTGCTGTAAATGGAAAAAACAGCTGGATGAGAACATGATATTCCTTTTTTCAACACTGTCCAAATCTCAATACAATGTCCTACTGGATATCTTCAAATGATACGAAAAAGGAACCATAGTGAAGCCTAAAAAGACTGATAGTCACACAAAATTTGATTGCAAAGGTACTAATTTTAGAGGATTTCGAACCCAGGATGGAGAGAGTATTTTAAAACTACTGAATCAGATTCAGAGTGGGTCCCTGCTTTGCATATGCTAAATGTCAGGTGGCAACAGTTTAACAAAATCAGAGAGTGAAAGAGCAAGTTTGTGGAGTTTTGTTGGTTGGCTTCTTGGGAAGATCCTCAAGCAGCATATCCAGATTTTGCAGATGAGAAAATGTTGAAGGCCAGATTCATATCCTTATCTAAGGACATGCAGCCATTGGCAGACTATTGTCAAAAGGCAATGAGGTAAGATCATAAATTACACGTGTATATTATTGTTTTAAGAGCAATATATCACCAGATAAATAGCTATTTATAATGATATATATATAGTCTTTAATATAAATTAATGATTCCTTTTGTGTTTTGCCTGTTGACTGATAAATAAGTAACATAATTTATTGTAATAGAAGTATAATTTCATCAAAATACTATTCTTAATAACTAGATTGAAAGAGGTTAGTCTGGTTCCAGAGCACTCTGATCTGGGTGGCATATATCTTAAAAGCCCTAGTGTGGCACTTATGCTTGCTTTAGGAATATGGAATTGGTCTCTATCTCTTATTCAACGTTACCAGAATGTTCCGGCTTTGTTGTATCAGCAATTAATGTCTGCAGTGACAAAGAGAGCTTAAATGAGGTACAATTTAAAGAGAATTGTTCTTGTATATGTTTTGCTGACACTACTATATAATCCTTATGAATCAACTCTATTTCAGATCACTAGTTTTACTCGGTTATTGAAGGCAATTAACACAACAGCTGGATTAGGAATGTACCGGTATTTCTTGCTGTACCATATTCCACTTGACTTCTCTTTACTGTATGAAGCTCAAACGTTACTGCTAGATGGAGGTATGATGGTGGAGGTAGCTTTTATCAAATGAAGAATGAAATCAGAAATAGTACGTTAAAAATTGTATATTTAATATTTAATTTTATTTGTTATAAAGGTTTGATATTTAAACCAGTACTTACTCCAGTTCTTATTGCTGCTCATCATGTCAATGGGCATTTGCCATCATTAGAGATTGATAATATCTTCAGTGATGAAAATGATTTTTATAAGCGACTAATAAGTTGACTGAGAAAGGAGACTACATCGTTTATATGGGTTCTTCTCATTAGGTACTAACAGATATATACTTGACAAAAACATTTACTGAAAATTCTCATGATTATGCGGGCTATGTTGCCTACCTATTGAAAGATGAAAGGAATGCAGCAGTCATTGGATCCTTTACAGATATTACTAAAGTTGAGAAGTTGCTGAATAAGAAAACATTGGAAGAAGAAACTACAAATGAGTGTGAACATGAAAACACAGATGTTGAAGTTAATGTATAATTATCAAGATCACATGTTTAGATTAGTTACCATTAGAGATTGTTTACATTGAACAACACAATGTGCTGTTTGAAATTCAAGATATTTAGACATGTTTTTCACATTCTAACTTTATAGGTTGGCATCTTGAAATTTCAAGATGCTTTTCATTATTCTACCATTATACTTTATGTTATGCTAGCAATCTAGAAATTTCAAGATACTTTTTATTATTCTACCATTATATTTTATAATATGCTAGCAATCTTGAAATTTCAAGGTAATTTAGACATGTTGTCACATTATAATTTTATAGTTTCACATCTTAAAATTTCAAGATGCTTTTCATTATTTCAGCATTATACTTTATAATATGCTAGCTATCTTGAAATTTCAAAATAATTCAAGGTAAACTTCTAACAGTAAATATCATGTCATTGCTTGAACTGCTTTTAGTAAGCAAAATCTCCCACTCCATTTTAGAAAAGAAATATGTTGTTTTTGAGTCATCAATGATGAAGCTTTTCAGTAACTGTTTCTATTTGCCAGTCACAAACTGAACTCTCTACATTTACCAAGGGAATATTTTTAAAGATCACTCAAAAATGTCAATTGTGTGAAACAGCAAACACCTGGGAAAGTCAGCCATTTATCCAGCTAGAAATCTATTACTGTCTGCTGCAATTCTGCGTTCTGGTGCTTTGCCTACAAAGTCACTCTAGATTTTCCAAATTATGAACCGTGTTGTCACATCTCCAGGTAGGTTCTTTAGTTACCAACAGCAATATTTCAGCTGTGAGAAGAACTTGGATGATAAAGTAGTTAGAATTGATAGAAAACCTGAAGAGAGATGATATGCCTTTAATACTAGGGGAGATGGCAGAGCGGACAGTCTAGGGCATTCTGCAAAGTATGGGTCATATACTATTGGATTTGGCTAATATTCATATTTTAGATATCTAACTGGACAGGTAAGACAAAACAAACATAAGTTTTGCTATGAGTTGATGTTGAGCTTAGAGATTGAGGGGTTGATTCGTGGTGTCCACTATCTTAAAAGTCATGGACTGGTCATTGATCAGTTTGTAACTGATCGGCACAAACAGATTGCTAAGTGGTTTTGTGAAAAACTACCCAAAACACAGCATTATTACGATGTATGGCATGTGGCAAAAAGTTAATAACACGACAATCTTAACAATAGCTTACTGTAATGACATCTAATTATAGGTTTTTGGAAAAAAATTGAAGCATTAACTAAGAAGAAGGACTGTGAAGTGGTAGGGAGTGGAGTAGAAGTATGATCACATCTTTACTGGTGTGCCATGTCCACTGAAGAAGGAAATAAAGACCTTATAATGGCAAAATGGTTATCATTAGCTAACAACATTCAGAATGTCCATGCTGGACATGATAACCTATTTCCATAATGCCTCCACAAAAGATTACATGGATGAAAATGGATTAAACCAAGTAAACATTATTACAATTGTTAATGTATCCATAATGTCTTTTTTTCAGACACTAAGGCAAGTCAGAAAGTTGACGCAATTGTTACAAATAAAGGATTTGTTCAAGATCTTGGAAAAGTTTCTACTTTATACCAAACATCTGCACTTTAGGGTTTTCATAGTATATGGTAATCTACTTTGCTCCTAAGTCAAATGCATTTTCGTACTTTAGAATGACCACAAGGTAGTAGAGCTGACTTTCTCTGGGTATTATAATTATTATCTACTGATCTACAATTACATTACAACTGGCAGCTTTAAATTATAATGAAAACTGTAAACGTGAGCAAGCTACAACATCTGATGGTGTTCTGAGATATGACGTGACATTCCCAAAATACAAAAAAGGTGGACATATTGCTAACAAGTTTTTAGAAGAACAAACTTTCAGTAGTAGTACTTATAGGACTGGCCCGTTATCCCACTTTTATTAACAGATTATGTAGCTGAATTGATTGAAAAGAGCAAAGAAAGCATTGCAGTACATCTCCCACTGCCTCCACTGTCTAAAGCATTTGAAAAGCTCGAGAAAACAAGCAGTCAGACAGCATACTAGTAGATTTAACCTGTAATAGGTATTAGCCTAATTTTATTTATTACAGGTTAAATCTACTAGTATGCTGTCTGACTGCTTGTTTTCTCGAGCTTTTCAAATGCTTTAGACAGTGGAGGCAGTGGGAGATGTACAGCAATGCTTTCTTTGCTCTTTTCAATCAATTCAGCTTTTTGTTGATCCAAGCCATTCACTACAGCAAGGTAAAGTTAAAATGGTTCTACAATTATGCTAGACTCCCTAGGAGTACAAATGTGGGTTCCGTGTTGGTTTTTACTTTTGATGATTGCTGAAATGGTTTCAGAAGACGATCCCTTATTTGTTGTTTTTTGACATTACTTGAGATTTACCAATATTTGTTTGCTCCCAAAATTGATGAAAATGATGTAGCTTATGTGGATGTCCTAATAACAAAACACCATCATAAATTCTGTATTCTCTATCCTGTCTTAAGCTAGTAGACATCAAAGTTTACAAGGTTATCAGTTAAAGGAGAATGCTCCCCTATTGAAAGCTATTGAGTGTGGACCAGGTAAATAGATGTTTTCTCAAGTGTTATGATGACAGTATATAAGCATAAATAGATATACCGGACATTCAATATAATAAAAATTACTTTAAACAATATCTTTTCTTTTAATTTTAAAATCTCATCGAAGCAGTTCTTATTTACAATGCCAACAATTTCTCCTAGAATATTGTTTGTAAGTCCATTGAAATTCTAACTATCATGATCATTTGTTGTTTGTCCAAAATTGAGCTATAGTACTAAGTAACAATCTCATTGTGAGGAATGTGGAATGGCATACATTTGTGTATATTTTTCTGCTAACAGTTAGGTAGTACAATATTTGTATTATATATGTATAACATACAACCACTTAAGTAAACAATGGTGAATGGTAAAAATTATAGCTTGTATAGTAGTCAAAGTTAACCATGCATGTTCAATTGACCAAGGACTATATTATTATACATAGTTTGTTTATAATGGCTATACTGTTTCGTGAATGATTGCTACATATACGTTGGGCAAGAGAAATTATTGTGGACATTGCAAAGAATACATTTCAAGTGCTACTTATCGTTGCCATTGTGAAAAATCGTTGAGAACATGAGAGTGAAGCTTAACAAGTACAACAATGATGGTACCCAGTGGGCCGCATCTGATAGTGAAGTTAGCTGCTACTATAGACTGGTTAAGCATGATTTTAGTAAACTGAGTTGTGCTACTTTATACTCTATTGAAGCTCCCATGCTTTTACCTTTTGTTATTTCTTAAAGATTGTTTCAGCACATAATAATCGTGCACGAGCAATACTATTAATTTTTGTTACTTTAGTCCCATGTACTGACTAATGAATAATTTTGATTTATAAAACGTAAATACTTAAAATCATTTTTTCAGGAGGAATCATGGAATCAATTAGATTATGGCTGTGGAAGTACTTTTCATTATGATTTTGATACTTCAACCATGCATCAAGGTACGACATTATTAAGAATAAAAAATAAGTTTAAAATAGTAAACAATAATTATAGTTATTATCATTTTATATACTATAGATGAGCAGTAATTGATGCGAGTTACAAAGTGATAATAAAGCAGACGAGGTAAATACTGATGTTTATAATTGAATGTAATACATGCAATTGATTTTGTAGATTGTGATATTTGACAGTGAGAGTGAAGATGAGCTTCAAACACCCACTCCAAAGTTACTGTCACTGCAAATGAGGTCTATTCTTCTCTTTTTATTGTTATGGCAGAGTATGTGTGTGTTCAAAATGTCACTCACTTTATCATCTTGATTCCTGTGTTGTTGTAAGTGGAAGTAACAGTAGTAGTCGAAAACGTGAGTACGTGCAATTTCCAAATCATCCACAGAGATGATTTCATCAACCATGTGGAACAGTGCTTTTAAAAGTATAAAAACAATCACAAGTCAGTTTTAAGCCAATCAAGGTATATTCTTACCAACTACTTACCTGACATTTAGTAAAGTACAGAGTGACTTTCATTCATTTTTATAACAGAAACATAGCTAGTGTCTTGCACATAATGTAGACTGGTTTCAACCATTTTGTCATATTATAGACTCTGTTGGACCTTTTTATTTAGTAATTCTCAACCTTCCTGGTGAGAAGAGATACAAGCGGCAAAACATGCATTTAGTTGGAATTATTCCAGGACCTAATGAACCTAGACTAAATATTAATTCTTATTCGATTCTACTAGTGCTAGAAATGCACGAATTTTACAAACGATTACCAGTGCAATATTTATCTCGAGATATCAAATGTTTCGATGTTAGATGTAAATGTAAGATTGGCTCGTTTCTTGTGATTTACCAGCATCACAAAAGGTAGAGTAAATTACACAAGATCAGGCAGATCACTTTTGGCCACCTCCTAATGACACATACGTAGGCGGACAACAATAATGTCAATTTGTACAAGCAGCAAAACTCTTGTCACGATCAAGCAAACTGAGATGACTGAACTACAACAGCGTAGCCAAACCATTTCTTTCAGCAAGAAGTTCACTTCTTCAAAGAGCAAAGATCTTAGTGGGTCTTGGAGATAAGTATTCAGACACACATTCATCAGTGCAGTGGTTGCTCTCAAACTTGCCTTTGCTCTCAATGTCTTCACTTTCATTGTGGCCTTTGCTCTCAATGTGGTCTTTATTCTCAACGTGGTCGTTGCTCTCATTGTGGCATTTGCTAGCCTTTGCTCTCAACATGTTCACTCTCATTGTGGCCTTTGCTCTTAACGTGGTCTTTGCTCTCATCGTGGTCTTTGCTACGAGGACTTTGCTCTCATCATGGTCATTGCTCTCATTGTGGCCTTTGCTAGCCTTTGCTCTCAACGTGGTCTCTCACCATGGTCACTCTCTTAAGCTATGACTGAAGCTTCTACATTAACAGGTATGTTTAACTTGCTAGTGTTTATGTTACTATCAATTATTATCTAGATACTAGTAGCACTCATAGTCTCACACATGCTAAAATTACTTCTTCATCAACAAGTATGTTAACTTGTCAGTGTTTGCGTTACTATAATTATTTTTATGCAGTCATAAAGGTCAGAACATTTCACTTACGTGAACGTGTGTTTTGCTCAACATCTACTATTCCAACATCTTCTACTCGGCCTACAAAATCTAGGACTTGGACAGTGTTTGATTTAGAATTTGCATGCAGTGCTGTTAGAGATGGCATATCTATTAGACAAGCAGCAGAGGAGTAGTAAATACAGAAATCTACAGAACCACGTGTCTAGAAAGGTAATGAGTTGTAGTAAAAGTGGACAAAGGTATTTGACAGAGAGTGAAGAAGAGGAGTTCGTATCCTTTATTTTGGAAACAGCAAAGATTGGATTCCCAAAAACAAGAATGGAAGTCTTGTCATTAGTTCAAATTGCAGTTAACTAAAAAGGGAAAAATGTAACAGTGTCCAGTGGGTGGTGGGAAGGTTTAAGAAGGGGCATTCTGAAATTTCACTTCGGACTACTAAGCAACTTGCCAATAATCATGCAGCAGCATGCACTTCTGATGTATTGAGTAATTATTTCAATTTACTAGAGCAGACAGTTCTGGATAATGACCTTGCTTCAAAGTGTAATCAGATATTTAATTGTGACAAAATGCGAATGCCTCTCGTTCCAAAGTTTGCAAGAGCAGTAACATAAAACCCAGATTACTGCCTTTGCTTGTTGCAATGTTGCTAGATATTGCTTGCACCTTTTGTGTTGTTGTACAGGAAATGTCTTAGACCGGCAGTGTGTGAGGGCGAGATATGGTCTCTCAGATTCAGGGTGATAACTAGTGAATTATTTGACTTAAGGTTTGTACATCACTTTTTGCCTCATGCTCCTGCTGCTCGTCCTCTACTCCTATTACTAGATGGGCACTCATTACATTATAATCCTTCAGTTATTAATAAAGCTGCTGAGGAGAAAGTGATAATTTTCTGCCTGCCATCTCATTCATCACATGAAACACAGCCACTAGATAAAGGCCAATTTGGTCCATTAAAACCTCTTGGAAAGAGGTGTGTCAGAAGTTTTTGGCTGACAATCTTGGGAAGATTGTCACAAGGTTCACGTTTTCCAAATTGTTTGGTGAAGCATGGATGCATTCAATGACTTCAAAAATATTCAGGCTGGTTTCAATGTACTGGGATCTACTCCTTGAAGAGGGATATGATCGTTCCACTGGTGAAGGAAGCAACCACTAGTACTCTTGCACAGAGCACTGGGTCAAAGTTCGTACCACTGTATAGCCCTGCACGGCAACAATGCAGATCTGCTGTTCCTGAATTCACACAGGAAGAAGAGTTGCGTTTTCAGAGATTTGAAGAAAATTATGATATAGATTCTGATAATCGCTACAATTTATGGAGAGAAATGCATCAGTCATCTATCTAATGATATTAATCCAGAGGCCAATCTAGATTCTCCTTTGTCACATGACATCACAATTGTTAACAGTGATATGGCTACACATTCATTGGTTCCTGTATTCGATCCTCACATGTATCCATCTTGCACTCCCGATATATTTCAAGTAGTGGTACCTGTATGCAATTCTCAGTCTCAAAAGAGTATTTTTAATGACTCTATTTTCCTATGTTCCTCCAAAACAATTTGAACACCCTGCCAATCTTCAATGATCATCTACTTTTTCAAAAGTAATAAATGAAGAAAGACCTGTGCTCTTTTGTAAGCTTCCAGTTGCACCACCAAAACATAGTGGAAAAGTTTTGACTAGCGAAGAGAATCTCAGAGATATAGAAAAAAAGGACAGAAAGAACTGAGAAAAAGGGAATAACGAAAGGAAAAGAGAAGTAAGATTGTTGATATTCCAATACATGTAATCGCTTGTGTATCTCATTAGACCAAGTTAGGATTGAAAAGTTGAATAAACATAAAAATTATTAGTAATAGAAAGTGCACCTCCTGAAAAATCTTCAACTTTTAGAAGCAGTTCTAAATTGCATTCTAGCTTAGGTGATGGTAAGCATTGTGAGTGTCAAGTAACACCATACAACATGCACTTTAAGGTACATGTAACTTGCTTCTTCCTATCTTCGGAGATAATTAATCACTGAGAAACATTTCTAATGAAGGTACCATAAATTTGGAGAGTTTGGTTGTTACTTATTTTTCGTACTTGAAATTATGTACAAATTTTAATTTATGTGCATATGTAATAATAGGTGGAAGAATGGAATGTACGAAAATAAATCAAACCAAAAATTTAATACATGAATATTTTGCAACACAAAATATTCCAGATTTATGGTATTATATAAATAATCTTGTACTGGAAAGTTGCACATGTAGGTTTCTACCACTCTGCTGATTCTGATACGTACTCTCACACATACTGAAGCTACTGCTGAACTTTCTTTGTCACTATCTAGGCACTAGTAGCACTCGTAGTCTCAGATGAGGTAAAGCTACTGTTGAACCTTCTTCATCAACAGGTATGTTAACTCGTCAGTATTTCTGTAACAAATTGATATTACTATCTAGGCAATAGTAGCACTCATAGCCTCAAATGTGCTAAAGCTACTTCTGAACCTTAACTTGTCAGTGTTTCTGTCACAAATTCATATTACTATCTAGGCACTAGTAGCACTCATTGTCTCACACGTGGTAAAGCTACTTCTGAACCTCTTCATCAACAGGTACGTTAACTTGTCAGTGTTTCTGTCACAAATTGGTATCACTATCTAGGCACTAATTGCACTTGTAGTCTCACATGTGCTAAAGCTACAGCTTCGTCAACAGGTATGTTTATGTTTTAGTGTTTCTGTCACAAATTGGTATTACTATCTAGGCATTCGTAGTCTCACATGTGGTAAAGCTACTGCTGAACCTTCGTCATCAACTTGTCAGTGTTTCTGTCACAAATTGGTATTACTATCTAGGCACTCGTAGTCTCACATGTGGTAAAGCTACTGCTGAACCTTCTTCATCAACAGGTATATTAACTTGTCAGTGTTTCTGTCACCAATTGGTATTACTATTTAGGCACTAGTAGCACTTGTACTTTTAAAGCTACATCTAAGGAAATGAAGAAAACTGTCAAAGGTGAAACAAATTTTATTGGTTAGTTATCATCAATAGTTTCTATTCTAGTTGGTAATTGCTTACATAGAACTTGTGCTCATCCAAGGGCAACCACTTGGGTGAATTGTTCGAATTGCCTGCAGTGGTACCATTGCAATTGTGTCAATGTATTATACACTGTTGCCAAGAGAAAAGATTTTTAAATAATTATGTTTGTGGAAACTGTTAATTCTTGTCTTATTAATGTGTTTTCAATGCAGTCTCAAATGACAAGCATTGCATTCTACTTGCAATACCACAGTGCACTGCATGCAAATTCTAAACTATTTGTTGTATAATGACTATAAACATATCAGTTGATGAATAATTTTAGAGCTAGACCATCATTGATGAAGGTGTATCCAAATGCTCATGTCCACACCCATTCAGATGTTTTGCTCTTTGGACAAGTAAACTCCTTGCTGAAAGAAATGGTTTGGCTATGCTGTTGTAGTTCAGTCATCAATCAATCCAAGCAACCATAGCATTCTCAGATTGCTAGATCGTGAGAAGAGTTTTGCCACTTGTACGAATTGACATTATTGTTGTCTGCCTACACATGACTATTCAGGTTATGATAGGACATTATGGCCTGCTCGAGATGTAGTAGTACATAGAGAGAGGAGTTATGAACATCTCAATGCTGAAACAAAACATCTGCAAAAATTGATCAAAAAAGCATATGGTATTCGTTATTCAGTACTCACCAAACTATCATACTTTAATCCTATCAGGCACACTGTCATTGACCCCAGAAACCACACACTGTATGGAGTTGTGGAATAGATATTGAGAAAATAGAGAGAGAAAGTTTACTGGTCAAATGATGTCAATAAAAAGAGAAAATATACTTGAAATTACCAAACTTTCAACTCCTGCTCTGGATGAAGGATTGGATTATAGTGTGACTGGCTATGAGAAATGTCTACCACCTGTTAAAAAGTTAACACTTAACACTGACATGATTACCTCATTGCAGTTGACATATACAAGTTGTTGTATCCTGGTGTTGGAATCAATTCTCCAGGTGAAATATTTGGTTTAAAGGCAGCTTCAAGAGACAACAATACTATCATAAGTGCCCATTGGCCAAGCTGTTCTACGAGTTTGTCAACTTCTGGTAGGAATTTTTGTGTATCTGTTGGACAATACAATTTTTTTAAAACATAAACTACCAGCTGCAAATGGTAATATGAAAAAGAACATTTCTTTGCATATGTACATTGGTACAAACTACAACTGGTTTGGATCATCAGCAATAGTGTGTTATGTGCACAAGGAAGATGATGAATGTTGTGCCTTCATTCAGGTTCAGAGAATTTCATCATTGTGTATACATGATAGTATCAACGTATCTTTCACAGATCAAAGAAATAAGACTGTTCTGGTAGCAATACCCATGCATAAGAAACACCATTTTTGATAATACATAACTATTAATATAAAGATTTCTTCTTAAAATAACTTATGCCATGTCATAAACTATGAATTCATGTACACAAGATGTCAATATCAAACACCCAACTAAGGAAGTCATGCACAGCAGATCAAAAGCAATAGCTCAACCCACTGTTCAAACCACCTAATACATTGAAAACAAGTGAATGGATAATGACAAATTGCTGTCTAAATGTACAATTATATGAACCCTACAGGTGAAACAACAATGTGATGGTGTACAAATCTTTGGTATTAGGACAATCAGCAGCATTAACTTTAGTACTTCTCTACATACAATAGATACAACTCAACCAAAATAAAACACATCTGACAGTTTATCCAGGACGTGAAGTCCATCTCTTAAATCAGGAGCAACATGAAGATGTTTTGATTTGTATAGTTCAATAACTTGACATGACAATGTATATCTCTTACCAAATCCATCTCTAACAAGCTTTCCCAAAGTCAATCAAAACTGCTTTCATTTGACCATCATGATCTAGGTCTAGCTAAACATTTGTCTTCTTTAATGTCATTATGAATTATAGATTTTTCATGTATATAGTATATTCCAGAGATTGTTCCTAATACAATTAATTGATTTCCATTGCATAGAAGAAAGATCAAGTGTTGATTTTTTCTCATAGAGCACACAGATGTAGTGAATATAATTGGGAGTTATTTCCATTGAAGCCAAGAGTTAGCATTTTGTGTGTTGATTGTTGCCATACTCCAAACAAGTATGACACATTTGGATGACAACAACAAGGGAGTATATTTGCTTCTTTATGGAAGTAATCATTAAACTCACTATTTACTCTTAGTATTTGTATATTAGGTAGGACCAACTGTACCCAAAAAGCATTTTGCAAAAGCTCTTAATGAAAGTATAAAGCAATTTTCTAAAATGGATATATTTATATCCAGGCAACATGTGCCTGGGCAGGGAGTATTTGTAGGACATGGAGACATATGCAAATTCATAGATGGTTTAACAACAGAATTAAATACAAGATTCATTGTACTACTAATATGCATACTTGAGTGAGGTTTGGTTTTTAGCAATGATCTAGAAAAAGACAATGCATCAACTTAGCATCATCACATTTGTACATAAAATGCAACACCACTGTGATATCAATTCAGTCTCATTAACCTTTTTAGTAACTCATGTAACTTGATGACATATAGTTTCTTTCTCACTCTTGAGACCTCTAATGCCACAGTGCTTTTTCTTGCGTCTCTTCTGGCATTTATCTTTGTGCTCTCACTCCATTTCTAACTCCACCTCCACTCAATTAAGACCACACAGCCACACATATCTTCAAGGAAGAACTAAATGTATCTAGCTAAATCGTGAGTTTTACTTGTTGATTTGTGTGATAGATAGGCTAGGAAACTTGCATTCAGTGAATAGATTTTTTTGCTCGTATGCCAGAGTCAGTATTGGAAGCATTTAACAGTGCTTCGAACAAACTGGATCAATTGTTATCAAAAGTTCATGAGCGGAGGGGTCACTGGAATTTGTCCAAGAGCAGTGTGATCAAGTTATGTCTTCTGTGGATACAGAACTAAGTGTAATGGCAGGAAGCAAAAAGTCCAATTTTGGAACTCCATATCTTGCAAAATATACATAGGATAAACCACAGTTACACTTTAATTATTGTTATGTAGTAGTATTGTTTCTTTCATGATGAAATGTAACAATGGTTCAGTCTTCAACATCTGCTCTAGATGTCTTACACCATTAGTAACACCAAATTGTTATAATCATAGACGTAGCTATGACAGGGCTGAACCAGGCCTTGGCCTAGTTAAAACTTTCACTCAATTGGCAGGTGTGGCAATTAATGGTTACTATACGAAGCTTTTTTAGTCAATCACAGGCTACTGAATCTAGCTTATCAGCCTTATCTACTAGTCATTTTAGAAGCAGTGACAATTCTAGTGACTCAGCTACCTCTGGACTTAGTGGATCTGCTTCTACATCTCATGTTGAACTGAGACAAGGTCCATGTGACATATCAGAGACTAAAGATACCTCACCTATGTAGCCAGTTCTTTCTTGCTATCATCGTAAGCGTTGTACTTCCAGAGTAAAGCACTACAGGCATAGTATTAGTATACCCATAATCATCATGTTTCATATCCTGGTCATTGGTCAGGTCTTTTCAAGCCAGCTGGTTTTCAAACTTCAAATGGCTGGAATATTCCATTGAAGAGGATAAAGCATATTGCTATGCTTGTCAGTTATTTTAAAGTTCTGGGAAAGAAAAGGCATTTACTACTCAAGGATTCAATGACTGGAAACATGCATTTGGTGTTGATTATACATAATTATACATTTAGGCAAAACATCTAATGGTAAGGAACGTGGAGTCTTCAATGCTCATGAATCTTGTTCTACTCATAAAGAAGCTATGAGTTCCTGGTTGAGCTATATCAAATCAAAGGATAACGGTTCAGTGATTGTACAGTACAAGTAAGGCTGAAAGGTCATAATCCTTGTATATTATATACCTATTGCTTTAATCATGTACTCAATTTGTGTTCAGTAGACAAAGTAAAATCTGTAGACAATGCTACCTTTTTCTTTGATTTGTTACAGGATCTCTATGCCTTTATTTCTGGCTCTACAGTTCACGTAAAGTTTATTGAAATGCAAGCAATGTTATATCCGAAGAATAGTCCACTTAAAAGCAATGTGACACTAGGTGGGCATGTCGAGCTTCTTCCATTGAAGCAGTTTTGTCTCCTTTTTAGCTATTGTCCACACTCTGAAATGGGGTTGTGAAGATAGTAGAAACAGAGTTGTAGAAGCAAGAGGGCTATTACTTCAAATTTGTGATTTTTCTTTCATTCTACAATTGCACATTATGAGGAAAATATTTAACACCATGCTAGCTTTGTCAGATATTCTTCAATACAAAGGGCTTGACTTAGGTAAGGCCTGTATCCTAGTTGCTGCAGCAACTATTAAACAGTTGGAGCAGATAGGAGCAGATAAAAACAGAAGAAGTATTTCATAAGATGTATTGTGAAGTTACCGATTTTGCTAGAAAAACTGGATGATGATATTCAACCAACTAGAATTAATGATTCAGAAGACTTCCTGAGTCTTTGGGTGATAGTATTGTTTATGAAGGTACTGGCAGTGACTTAACAAGCAATGTAGAAGATAGTGCAATTGCAAAAAAACAATACAAGGAAGATATTGACAGGAACTTGTCTATAATGAAGGCTATTCAAGCACTTATACCTTTTCTATCTTGTCTCCAAGGATTTGAAGTTGGTTTTCCAATGACTGTGGAAGTTTTGAAAATAGCTATCACATTAAGGGTTTCTCCATAAACTTGTGAAAGATCTTTCTCTTGTGTGAGAAGACTTAAGACTTTCTTGAGGTCTACTATGTCCACAGACAGATTGAGTGCATTGACAGTTTTGAGTACTGAAAGAGTTGGCTTGTTCTGTAACATTACTTTACCATATTTGGCAAAAATTATGCCAGAAAATGTAAAATTGATTTTCAAGCATTGTTAGCCACAGATGATGATGACTCTGAGTGTGACATTGAAGAACTGTAATGCTGTTATTAATCTATTGATTTATTTCTGTTATTAATTAAACATTTCTGGAATTTATGCAAATACGTGAAATTAGGCAGTTACTACAAGATGGCAATAGATGGGTAACTATAGCGAGAACATGCCAGCAATGTCAATAACCTCTCCACGAGCAAGTATTTGAACATAGCCAGAAACATAGATTAGGAGAACAATTGCTGTGTTACTTTTATCAGGTGTTAGGTAATTGTCTTTTATATACTGTATGATAATAACATGAATCTTCCTCTAGTAGCTTTTAACGAAGTTCTATTCTTTTGTGTTTATAGACCTTATGCATGTGATGTCACAGAATGCGTGATGGGCCATCCTCCATTTTGAGTGGTTAGAAAGGAAAATGGTAAAAAACTGTTGTGCAATAAGTAGTCTAAAGGCAGTGGATTGAGTTTCTAAAGGTTTCTGCAGATAAAGGAAGGCGTGGTAAATGGATAGCAGCTGTCAAACTGTGAAATGGAAAACTAGTAACCAAATGAGCACACGTGGCTTTGTAATGCTCACTTTGTAAGTGGGAAAAAAGTAATGATCACTTGACTATATACCCAGCATTTTTAACTTTGTTAGTAATCTTCAAAAACGCAAAAATCATCATCAACAATTGAGTGATTACATGTGTATAAAGTTAGACTAGTGAACACTGAAAGATTAGTTGAAAAGGGTCAGAGACAGAGAATGATGAAGAAAGAGAGATGGACTTTGAGGCTGTTAATAGTATGGATGATATAAACTCAGGCCAGCACAGGCTTTGTCCGGGTAAACTCGCCCAGACCAAAATTGATTATTGTTTTTGAACTTTAACCAAAATTAAATTCATAATCTGTTTATTTACATGAAGATTAACACTAACACATGTCAGTCCACGTGTATGATGTCACAGTTAGCACCTGTAATAGCATCTGTATTGTAGAGTTTTGCCTTAGTTTCTTTTGAGTGAGTTTTCATCATTTTGTGAACTGTGATCTGAGTGGCAATATGAAAAGAAGTCTAAAAGACTTTGGGGGTTCTAGTAATAGTAGCAGTAGTGGTGTATGTCCATCAAAAAAAGCATACAATGTTCCAAAGAGTGAAGAAATTGACAGAGAAATTAGAGAATTAAATTATCAAGATGGTTAGGTGTAAATCTAATAACAACAATCCACTGCCTTTACAGTACTTAAGTGAAGCATGCAATTGCACAACAGCTTTTCACCATTTTTCCTTCTAACCACTCAAAATGGAGAATGGCCTACTTTTCTTTTAGTGTACAGATACAGATGGTGATGATGTTGATCTAGGGAGTATGCAGGGTTTAGGTAGTGATATATCCACAATACCAGAAGTTAATGTACATAAATCTGAAAACCCTACTCAACCAGTCAGATTTGATTTTTTTGTGAAGATAGTCTATTGTTTCAACATAGATGGTACCAACAGTTTCCTGACAGATGACTTGGGTACCCATTTGATCTTGCTGTTCACCAATTGATCATCCTGTCACCATTCTCTTCTGGTATTCCTTTCCAAGCTGTCATGGATTCAATGTGAACATAACCAGTTTAATGATTTGTGAGCACGTCTTTCTTGCCCAAGGCATGTGTCCCTGAACACGTCTGAGTGAATGCATCATCTGGATTGCTATCAAGCCAAGGAAGACCACAGCAGCAAAAGTGCTACATGGCTTTTACCAAGTCTCCAGAATACCTCAAAAAAGAGATCCAGAAAATATCTGACTTTAACCTTGACTTTAATTACCTGGTTTCACAGAGTTATGACGATGCCTCCATCATGAGTGGCTGATAGCTGATGCATGGAATCTGTTCTGGGAAGAAGCTCTTGCCTTTGCTAGACACCATGAAATAGAGATAGTTACTCCTAGAAGAAGATGACAGAGGCAACCTACTGCTGTTATGAATGACTATGCAATGACAACTAAGACAATAGGCAGTAGCACTACTTCAAATTCAGCCTGATGTGATAGCTTCATAAAAATGAATGACAGATTTAGTGACATCAACATATCTTTCATGAAATCAATTGATTGCCTGAATCCCATGTCAAAGAATTTCCAAACTTTTCTTGTAAGAAATCCGATTCCTGAGGACAAGAAGGACGCTTGTTACCTTTTGGAGCATATAGACCCTGTAAAGGAAGCTTTTTCAGTTCTGAGAGGGTGCTTAATGGTAGCAATGACCTTTGTTACCTCTACTGCAACCGTAAACGCCGTTTTTAATCTCTTTGTTAATCTCTTTGTCGGATTAAGACATACTTGTGCTCCACTTTGTCTCAAGAAAGGTTTGATAGTTTAGGATTACTGTCAATAGAAAGAAGACTGTCATTTCGACAATGGGATTGTCTGGATTAGCTCGTCATAAAGTTTGGTCGTGAACACAACAACTCTAAGATATCCCTTCTTTAAATGAACTTGTTTATGGTTGAGTAAAGGTTTAAAATTGTTAATAATGATGAAAAATTAATGAGCCCTAGTACTTTAGAGACCTAGACATGTTTATGACTGGGTCCATGACTGACATGTCAATGCATTATAGACCATCTGTTACCATACCGGAAATTGTTGCTTTACACCATGCAGAAGCAAACTTAGCCTTTTTTACTAAGGCAAAAAGCAATTAAGCAAGTTAGAAGTAGATTCATCATGCATACTTTCTCAGGTAAAAAATACATGTGATATGAGTGAGTGGGCTGCCACAACAAAAATATAGAATCTAATAATGTGTGATAATTCTGAATACAGTGTAATTAATTGATAATGCACTATGTAACTATGTAACACTTTCTCAAGGCTTTTGAGTGAGGCATGGGTGCATTCTATGACCATCAAAAATATACTGTCTAGACTTTGTGTTACAGGTATCTATCCCTTTAATCGGAGCAAACTTACTGGATTGGGAAAGTCTGATCCCACTTCTGAATCATTAGAGCTGCCATCATTTCAACCCAATGATCAGTCATGTATGCTAAAAGAAATTGATGATTTTCACCTTCAATATTGTGGTCACAATACAGATGACATGAATGAGCAGTACATACAATGGAAACAAATGTATCATCCATATTCTGGCACTTCTGTTTCAAAGGGTACAGACAGATTCACCTCTTGACTCACCCCTGTTTCACACTCCTTCAAAACCTGAATCATGTGTTATAATGCCTACTCACCCCAGTCGTCCTCTTCAAGATATTTTTAAAATATCCATCACATGTACCAAAAGTTGTTCCACCTGAACAAAAATCAACATCTCGAGTTTTAACAAGTTTTCAGAATTTGGAAAGTCTTGAGAAGAAGCATAGATTGAAGGATAAGAAGATGAGACTGAAAGAAGAGAAACAGAAGTTACAAGAGCAAAAAGCTAAAGAGAGAGAAAAAACGCATGCAGGTGCCTTGATATAATGATAGGTGGAATTATTCATAAGCAGTGTTTGCTAGTCTTAAAATGTCATTAGTAAGATTAATAATTATTAGTTAACGAGAACACATTGATCACCACACCCATATTTTTTCATTAGAAAAAATTTTGTGCATGCTTCCAAAAAAATAGCAGTGACTTTAATTTTCCACATAATTATGTGTGATTTTCCACATTATGTAGTTAAATTATTGAACATAATTGTGTTCCATCACAACCAGCTGTTACATTTGATGATACGTAGTTAAATTATTAAACATAATTGTGTTCAATCACAACCAGCTGTTACTTTTGATGAAGATACTAGGTTATGCTTACAGAAGAAAGCTTTAACGGTATTGCATTTTATTTAGTTCCTGAATTGATTTTCATAATCGATCAGAAATTGATTCAATGGCTAAAAAGTCTGTTGCAAAGAAAGGTAATCACCTAATGAAATTATGTATCTCAACACTGTTACTGCTGTAGTTGAAAGTAAAACGACAAGGGCAAGTGTAGTGTGTACAACAATGAAGACAAGACCAAGTGAAGGCTCTACTAGATGTATAAGAGGTACTTAATATAGGAACTTAGATAGGTTAGATCAACAACATGCTTATAGCATCTACAAAAACAGGAATCAAGACTAGAGGAAGTAAAGCCTTTACTAAGAATGGTACACAAGGAATGTTTTGGTTCGAAATATATTATTAATTGTAGCATCTACAGAGACAGGAATCAAGACTAGAGGAAGTTAAGCCTTCACTGAGAACGGTATGTTTTTGTTCAAAATGTTTTTATTATAGCATCTACAGAGATAGGAATCAAGACTAGACCAAGTAAAGCTTTCACTGAGAATGGTACGCAAGGAATGTTTTTAGTTTGAAATATGTTATTAATTGTAGCATCTACAAGGACAGGAATCAAGACTAGAGCAAGTAAAGCCTTCACTGAGAATGATATGTTTTTGTTCAAAATGTGTCATTATAATATTATAGCATCTACAGAGACAGGAATCAAGACTAGAGGAAGTAAGCCTTCACTGAGAATGGTACATTCTGGGCATAGATTGCTATGGATTTCTTGTTTGATTAATAGTAGCTACAAGATCTGTGATGAAGAGTAGAGGAATTACAGGAATTACTGTCTCCACTGTGATAGGTAAAATTACATAATGTGGTTGTAATGTTAATTTCTATTCTAGCAACTACAAGGTCTGGTTTTGACATGAGAGGCTGAATTGTTGCCAGTGAGAAAAGGAACTTAAGAGTGTCATGTGTCATTTGTTCTAGGAGGTACTAAGACAGGAACAAAGAAAAGAAGTACAGTTTGTTGTACATCTACACTGTCCACTGTGAAAGGTACACAGAAATTTTGATAAGTATGAATTGTAGCTAAAGAGATAGAAATAAAGACACATGGAAGAAGCATAGTCTCTGCTGACAGAGGCACATAGAGTAACATCAAGGTTTGATAGCATCGTGTGTTCTATTAGCTACAGGGATGATAGCAAAGGGAAGAGAAAGTACAGAAGAAAAAAGTACAGTGAAAGTTTTCATAAGTACATGTAGTTGGGGTACATACATGTGACCAATCTTGATACTCCCTGTTTAGAAAAGTGGTGGATAAAGGAACTTGACTTGACAGAAGAAGATTTTTATTGTTTTCAGAATGGACTACACTTATCTGATAGAGTAATCAATGCATCACAGAGACTAATGAAGCAACAGTTTAAAGTTCATGGACTTCAGAATACTCTATGTTGACAAAACTTGACTTTTGAGCCTAAATCAGATGCTTGCATTGTGCAAATTTTGCACACAGGTAGACTTGCAGACTGACATGATTTTTAAAATACATGTTGAGTTGTATTATTATCAAGTTTATTGTTTTTTTATTGCTGTATAGGTGCTTCACAGTGGCTTTGTGTGTTAGTGACAGAGATTAATATTGAAGTGATGGATAGTGCTTCAAAAAAGCTCAATCAAGCCACCATACTTCAAATTGCTAAAATTGTCACAACAGATAAACCATTCTTTAAAATCGAGAGATTTCCAGTTCAGCAACAGTGTGGAACAGCTGATTGTTGTCTCTTTGCCATTGCTTTTGCTGTTGCAGTCTGCATTGGAAGTGATGCAAAAACATTAACATTTGAGCAAATGAAAATGCAAAAGCATTTGTTCCAATGTCTTGAACAGAGAAAAATGTCACCATTCCCAAGCAGCCTTAAAAGCATTTTGAGGTCATTACCTAAACAGGTATTAGTCAACGTTTACTGTATCTGTCAGTTCCATAACTTTTTTGATGAAATGATGATTCAATGTGAACTATGTAATTTGTGGTATCATTATAAATGTGTTGACATAAATCAATATCTAAAACTTTATGTCATTGTAATCCTGCACATTCATCAACTCTGCAGCTATTCCTCAAAGGTGCCGAAGTCTACAAAAAACAGTCAGGTTATATAGCAACTCAAAGGCCTAGAAAGAAACTTATAGAACAGTCTGAAACATGCTACACAAGCAATAATTACCTTAAGCAAACTATTAATTCTATTAATTGGATCATCACTGTTAGCATAACTAAATTTAGCGTTTTCTGGTTAATAACTATTAATTAATAAGTATAGAGTAACATATTAGAATTTTTTTTGGCATTAGTTTAATTTAGCATTTTGTACAGTATTTGCTAATTTCACTAAATTTAGTTGATACAATTAATAATTTGCTTAAGGTAACCTATTAAACACATCATACATATGAATTCTTGATGTCTTAAGTAAATAGTCAAAATATTCCTCACATACATGTAGCTAGCTACCTTTGCTTTACCTCCTCTGATCTTGATTGCTGTCTCTGTAGATGCTACAATAACTAACAACACATTTAGAACTAAAACATTCCTCATGTACCATTCTCAGTGAAGGCTTTACTTTCTCTAAACCCTAAGAAGCACGTTGACAGAAGAGGCAGATACAAGAACTGAATGGGAAAGTGATGACATGGAAGTTAATTTTGATTCCTGTCTCTGTAAAGGCTTTACTTCCTCTAGTCATGATTCCTGTATCTGTCAATGATATACAGTTTATATTAAAGGTCTTCCGATCATGTCATACATACCTTTCTCAGTAAAAGCTTTACTTCTAGTCTTGAAGTAAATGCTAGCCTATAAACATGTTATGTATCTAACTTGTCTTATTAAGTACCTTGTAGAGCCCCCACCGAGCTGCTCTTTGTACAGATATGCTTTCCTCATTGACTGCTTTTGATGACCTTGTCATTCTTTCATCATTCCATTGTTTATATACTTCAGGCCTAGTTGTGACATGTGTAGCAAGAGGAAGCTGAACACATGGCTTGTGAGGACTCTTGAATATTCTCTGAGCCAGAGGTAAGTCAGATAACTGGCTCATTATTGAGTTCGCAGTTCAATAGTTAGAAGAAAGAATAAATATAACACCTTAAGAGGTGGTCAACAGGTAGATATCCCTTCATTGTTCATGAGAAGCTACACTACTGTACAGAGCTTATTTACCTCTTTAAGTGACAGTAACACTCAGTATCACCTGTATCCAACGTGGACAATCATTGATCACGTGACCCAGTTGGGTAATCAGTAATACTATACAGCCCGAAGCAGCAGCAGAGACTCCAAATATTTACTGTCGATAGAGTAAGGTTCTAGCTATGTGTGGCAGGGATCCTGTATAAAACAGCTCGAATTTGTGGGGTTGGTAGGGCATTGACCGAACATTTGTTCACTTGACCGAAGGTCAGTGTTTTTGGTCCGCCCATTTTAAAAGTTATGGTGCAAAACCGCAACTTGCTAAGACTATTATTTTTTGTGTCCTATATCAAAAGCCTGTGATGTTGTTGCCAAGCAGCAAAAATCCTGGACATTGGTGACTTACTCTACCAAAGCTTTGAATTTGACTGGCTTCCCATAACCTGTTCAACCATCTCACAGTGTTCGTTATAGTCCTCACAATACTGTGGTATTAAAGATTTGGTACCGCTCTGCGACAAATCACTGAAAAATCTTGTCAGTTCATCATCTGTTGGACTAGGTATACCCGAGTTTGTAGTACTACTACTGCTGCTGCTTGATTCTACTCTACTTTTCTTTCTGTGTGTCCTAAAGTCAATATCAGAAATTGGTGCAAACTCAACCTTTTTACAACCAGTTGGAACCATAAACACAGGGCTGAAGTACACGATATATCTTTCTTCATTTGGCTGTTGGCTTCAGTACAGTACACATAGAGCAGCAGAATGAGAAAAAGCCTCAACCAAGCCTGCCACACAAGTAAAATGTGCACATATTACTGTGCCATTTTTCTTAAAGCTACCAAGGGATGTAGAAGAGGTGATGAAATGCTTTGTGAATGTTGAACATTAGCCTTTAACACAACAACATCTTGTACCAGGATTTCTACTTTTCCTAACCAGCCCTGAACAAAAGTTACAGCAATCCATACTCTTGTAGGCTTTTAGCTGTTCTCTTGTGTAAGAGATGGTAGTATAAATAAAATACTTGAAAATGTCAGGGTATTCTATTTCAGGCCAGAATTCCTGTGTAGATCTACTCATTACACTGCCAAAATTCTTAGGATCAACTGGCAAACAAGCCATATCCAGTTTTTCTCTGTATCTCTTCTATGCTTGACAGTCCAACTTGTCATAATACTTGGACAGAATGCAGTCATCCAATCAAAATTGGTACCCAGCAATGCATTTTGCGTTGCTAGCAGTTGTATGTGATTGGGCATAATTTTGAAAAGTTGCTGATTTGTTTTTGCCTTTTCATGTCTTGTCTTCTAAGCTTTACATGTATAATGCATCTACACTTAATTATCTTTATCTGTAGCATTATGAATTATATATGTGTTTCATAATAATAATGGTGAACTTTTTTATGAATATAATTATTAACCCTTACAGGACTAATGTCACATATTTGTGACACCACTACAATTTGTGTGAGACCAATGTCACAAATATATGACCAGCAAGTTTGCACCCGAGACCAATATCACACATTTGTGACAACACAATAATTCACTATTTCATATTACTTACTTTAGTTTAAACTGTATATTTATCATTACTTTAGTCATTTTTAAAATTTTTTATTAATGTTCGTTAATAATTATTAATTAATAAACACGCATAGAGGAGAGCTGCTTGCATCTATAGCAATCAGTACACAACATGGCATGCAGAATTACAACTGAGCAAATTCTAGAAATGTTGGATGAAGACCTAGATGTAGGACTAAACATGGAAAGTGGAGAAGATGAAGAAACTGACAGTGATGTAGATAATGCGTATCTGAAAGAGAGGATTTGGGATGACCTTGAGTATAATGAAAACAATGAATTAGATAATAGTTTTAATGAATGCAGTAGATACAATAGTAGCAGTGATGAAGCCAGTGATATTAAGAACAACACTGGCAATAGTTATGAGCAGTCATGTGTTAGAGGGTGTGGTGACGTGGTACAATTAAAAGACGAGCAGGATGTGGTACTGTTAGAGTTTACAGTTGGTAGAGGCACAAATTGACAAAGTAGTTCTGGTACTAGTAGAGGAGATGTAGATCCTAGAGGAAGACGTGGTGCAACTGTTGGGCAAGGACATGGTAGAAGACAATCCACAACACAAGATATGAATTTTCATTGGACGGTAATTTCGTCAGGTTAGATTTTATTTCCTAACTAAATGTATATTATGATTACAGACGATGCAATATCAAGTAACAATAGCAATCAATACCTTACAAGATGAAACTTGTGGCACCACTGTGGATAGATCTTCTCAGTCTCCTTTGGAGTCCTTTTCTCTGTTCTTCAGTGAAGTTGTGTGGGATTTCCTTACAAAGAACAAAGAAATGCAATGATCATACAATAAGTGATTTCACACATATTCTACAAGAGGAATTTCACATATATTCTATAAGAGAATGATTTGTAATTATTTCAATGATTACAGCATGCTATAAAATAGGCAAATTTTTAGGGAATTTGAACACCCTGTAAAGCATCGCTGTTCTTACAGTAAGACTACTGACATTGGCGGAGATGGGCCAGGGTCAACCAGCAACTTTAATGATATTCGTTTGTCATATAATTATATTCATTACAATCGTTTAAAAATCTTTTTTTATAACAAAAACAAAGAGGATGTCATAAAGAGTGGAAAATTGTAAACCACGTGTCACTTGAGAGTATTCAACATGAGTAAACAGCTGTCCTTATTTAATTACATAAGTAGCTCCATGGTCTCCACCAAGCAGCATTCTCAGGCTCAAACTCAGACCAGTTATTAGCAAAGAGGAGGGGAGTGAATCATAGTGTTGATGATAGTGATAAGTGTTGGGAGATGGAAACCTTAAAGTGTATCAATATCATCTCAATTTCTCACTGTCCTGAGATGAGAGTAAATGTACACCAGAGACTCCTCAAACAGCACAAAGTAGTCAAAGTGATGGAAGTTCACTTCAGTCACTCACTCTCAGAACCACATCAAGGAACAGCTACCTCCAGTAGTAATCCCAGTATCTCTCATGTCATTGATGATAAAGCATCATCCACATCATCTTCTCCTTGTCAACCAGCTGACATCACATTTCCTGTGACATATTTCTTTGGAAAAGCTCAATCTTTTAATCCACAGTGGTTCAGACTGTATCCGTGGTTGGAATACTCAGTTAGTAATGATGCTGCCTTTTGCTATGCATGCAGCTTCTTGGTTCAATTAGCGTTTCTACTAGCAGGCCTGAAAGAGCTTTCACTCACTTTGGTTTGTGTGATTGGAAACATGGCACTGGTAAAAAGGGTATTCTTGTGAACCACAACAACTCCCTTTCTCATAAGCAAGCTGTTGTTGCTTGGCAACAGTTCAAAGTATCTTGTGAGAGGGGATCAGTAGCCAAGCAGTTAGGGAGTACCAGAGCAGAACAGATTAAGAGAAATAGGCACTACATCAAGAGTGTAATGAAGGTGGTACTATGCAGTAAATAGGAAATAGCTTTTTGAGATCATGATGGAAGTAGTGCTTCATTAAATAAAGGTAACTTTCTGGAAATCTTGGGTGTCCTTGCTAAACATGATGATGTTATTGAGGACAGGCTTTTACATGGCCCTAGAAATGCTAAGTACACCTCTAACACGATCCAAAATAACATCATAGCAATTATGGCCACTCTAAATTTCTATTCACAAAGTAGGTTTTTACTCCATACTAGTGGATGAAACCAAGAATTTAAGTAAACAGGAACAATTGTTTATTGTAATTCATTACCTAGATCCTGACATTTCCTCACTTTTCTCCCAGCTGCAAGCCTGAATGCAGAGAGCCTTACTAAGTACATTTTTGAGACATTGAGAGTGTACAACTTAGATCCTAAGTTGTATGTATCACAAGGATATGATGGAGCTTCTTTGATAAGTGATCACTGTACTGGTGTGCAGCAGCCAGCGTATTAGAGAAGTAGCACCATATGCCTTATATGTCCATTGTCACGCACACATCCTTAACTTAGTGCTCATTGACTATGTCAAAAACAATTCATTGCTTTTGAGTTATTTTCTTTGCTTCAATCTCTTTATGTCTTAATGTCTACTAGCAAAGCACATGTTATCTTTATAGAGAAGCAAAAGGAGCTACATCCTGGTAAACAGACCAAAGAGCTTAAGAGACTATGTGACACACGTTGGGCTTGTCGATCTCCATCATTGCTACCTTGGAACACATCGCGGAAAACACAGACGAAGCAATAGGTCTTCTTTATCAGGTTCATAGTTTCAGGTTTCTTGCTTCTTTGATCATTTTCAGAGAATAATGTCAATCACAAAATCCTTGTCTGATCAACTTCAAAGTAAAACAGTTGATGTGGCTTTTGCTGCTAGCTTAGTGTCATCAACAACTGCTACCTTGAGGGATTTCAGAAGTTATGGCACCTGCGATCACATGTACAGTACATCTGAGATGTAGCTGCACTGAACAACGTTGAAGAGGCCATGGTACTAGACAGTCGTAGAAGGCAACAGCCAAGAAAACTACAAGATTCCATCACTTTCGAGTCCACTGGTCATCGTGAATCTTTGAGCTGTAGTCAGAACATGAAAGTCAACATTTCTTTTCCAATTCTTAACCATATTCTTTCTGAGTTAGATCGTCACTTTTCAAACTAGAACCTTGATCTCGTGAAGTTCCTTGATGCCTGTAATCCCACTTCTTCTCATTTTCTCGACTCTTTATTACTTTCCTCATTAGCTTCATTATACCAGCTAAATCATGAGCTGCTCCCAAATGAATGTTTGTTGGCGGGTAGAACTCTACAAGTGCAAGAAGACCAAAGAGAGGCATATCATCAACTTTTACCACTCCAATCTGCTTCCTGACATTGACAAAACTATTTCAAATTGCACTAACCATAGTTGTTAGTACAGCTCAATGCAAAAGACCTTTCTCGGCCTTGACCAGAATGAAGACTCACTTGAGGACTACCATGACAGATCAAAGACTAGTAGACATCTAGTACCACATTTCTTGAGGATACGATTTGGGAGTTTGAGGGAATCGACAACAATAGGACTATTATTTTATCTTAACTTGATTACATAATAAGTTACTATAAATGTAACTACAAATATTATAGAGAGTATGTTAATGAATAATTAGAGACTGGGCCTGGGCATCATACTAATGTCAGCTCCACCACTGTACCAGACATATCTCTTTTGTCACTTGAGAGAGATCTTATATCTAGTAACATGTTTCTTGAGGATACAATTCAGGAGTTTGAGGGATTTGACAACAATAGGACTATTATTTTCTCTTAGCTTCATTACATAATAAGTTATTATAAACGTAACTACAATTATTATAGAGTATGTTAATGAATATTAATTAGCCACACCCATTAGACTGGGCCCGGGCATCATACGAATGTCAGCTCCACCACTGACTACTGATGAACTTCATATATACATCATGATCATGAGGTTCAAAATACTTATAGGGCATACATGGTATTCTGTACAGAGAAGGATTCAACCTTTAAATGGGCATATATTTGTGATTTCTGGGACACTTTACCACCATGTGTGTGACATTGTATGTCAACCATACTTTTTTTTTAAAGTATTTTTTAAAGTATATTTCTAAAGTTTAAAGGTAACATGCTTTTCACAATGTGCGCAGTAAGTAAGAGACGCTGGAGACTAAGCCTACTTATAAAGATACATCTGCTCATAATACTTCATTCCTGAACATTAGGTGGAATGGAAAGATATACGTAAGACTAAGCTGTTCAGAGGACAGCTGCTACTGCTAGAATTAACAGGACTAGAAATTGTGAATAAATGTAGTTTATATATATGTAGCTTTGGGGTAGCTTTAGTTATAATATAGTAGATATACAACAAAAAAAATATTTCAAAGGGCGGAGGGACATGTGAAAATTCAAAAATAATTTTGGCATAACATAATCCTTGACATGTGCAACTCACACAAAAAATATTTCAATTATTTTTAAAAATTGGTAGCACTGTTAAAAGCAAGCTTCTTTTCGAAGTGCTTTCAAGGCTTCTTCTGCACCTGCAATGTTTTTCTTAGTAGGGTGAGGCTCTTTTGTGACATCACAAGGAGAACGTATTTTCAACTCACTAACTGTAAATGGTGAAGTATTTTGTTGCAGCTGCGTGTTTTAACATGTACAGCGATGGTGTTAACTTGTACATATTTCCCAGGGACCCTGCTATATGACAACAGTGGTTGAAACAAGTCCAGAGAACCAGAGTTTAATGGAGTGGACCTACTGAATGTAGTGTTCTTTGTAGTAAGCACTCTGCTGACAGTTGCTTCAAGCCTGATTGAGCTCTAGCATCAAAGATGGGTATAAAGAAGTGTAAAAAGCTGAAACATGATGCTATCCCTACTATTTTCGAGAGACCAGTGTCATTGCCTTCAAGTACACCACCTTCAGTTATTCGTGAAAAGAGCTGCTGCTACTGCATCATCAGATGTACCAAGATAACCTTAAAAAAAGCAAGGGAGGTTATGAGAAATTCAGAAATTCAGTAATTCAAAAGAGCCCACAAAATATTGTTACTGATCTGTTTAGGTTGTGAAAGAGCTTCTCACAGCTAGTCCGACTCAGACAGGAGACTACTCTGCCACAGTTCAGACAAAGATGGAGTCCATGGTAGAGGCAGATATAGTAGATGACTTTGATATTCAACCTACAGTTAGACCCAGTAAGGAGAATCAAGTAAATGATGTTGGAATTCAAGCTAGTGTAGACAGGAAGAATGCTTGAGTTCAAGTTAAGCCTAAAGGAAGGTCTATTGGTGAGTTTATGTATATATACATATAGATCAATGTGTATCATTTACAACTGTTTAAAGTTCAATTATATAGTGTGGTGCATAAATCGAATCAAGTTACCTTCATTGCAGCTGTGTAATAGAAATTCTACATACAGGTTTACAAGTTGACAACCAACCAAAGATGCATGATGTGGGCATGTAGTTACACTCCAATGTTAAGTCACCACTACCTTTAGTCCTTTGGAATATTGCCCTGTGGACATCTCCAATCAGAATCAGAAATCTCAGATATTGAAGGGGACAAACATGGCTTGGATACTACAGGGTATACATTTTCACAAGAGGACAGCTCATCATAAGCACAATGGCATGTCATCATGAAAATGCTATTGTTAAGAACAAGCTGCCAGTATGTGTACATGTTTTAATACCTCTGTTTTACCTTATATCCACCACTATATATCAGATTCTACCACTACACCCACTGCTTATTTGATGATACTTCCTGCTATCTTGTATTTCAATCAGCACTTCTATTGCTGTTTGCTGTATGTAGATTCTGTTGAAGTCGTACTTCAGATATCAAGATCATAGTTGGTTCCTTCGTAAGAGTGACTCAAAATTGTTCAGCAGAGCTAATAGTCCTGGTCACAGCCCTAAATTTGGTTCCATGAAAGGTGAACTAAAATTAGATAGCAGGTGGTAAAATTTGTAGTAGAATATTATGGAATTATTTAATTAGTAGAAAGAAAGCAAGTTTGAAGAAAATGAAGAACTTGATAAACAAATCACTAAAGGTATAAATAATGATATACAATTCATGTCATTACAACTTCACTAGGAGAAAAATAGCAATGCTTAAGAGATATACCAGAATTTCTTAAAATATTGGACACAGGTGCATATCATCATCATGTGTGTTCTTTGATATAGTTTTCATATTTAGTACCTAGTGAAAGCAAATCATGTACTCAATCTGTTTTGAGACATTTAAAAACAAATTCTGATATGTTGGATCAAACACAAAAGCATCAAGAGGAGAGTGTTGTCATCAACCAGGAGTGTTAGAATAAAATAACTGTACCTAATTGTGTTAGTGTTAAGTACTAAACTGATGATATCAAGGGTAAAGAAAAAAAAGACAACTTACATTATTAGTTGTGTGTAACAAGTGCTGGTTACAGATTCTATAGAAGCAAGTGTGAAATTGCTTCTGTAGAGAGAAGAAAAAAAGCAACTAACAACACCATAAGAAGACAGCAGGAAGGGCTAAATCAGGTATGTACTAAGATATGTTTGAGTTAATTAATTGATAACCAGAAACTGGAAGAAAGAAAAGCTACCCAACTTAAATTAAATATCAAGGAAGACGCTCATACAGAAAATGGATGGAAGCAATGATTACTGACATGATGTCAGGCAAAGAAAGTGATAAAGAAGAAGATCCAATTGTTGTCCAACCACTTCATTGGAGATCCCCAAGAACAGAAAAAATGATAAAAGCAATGACTATATCATACAAAAGACCAAGTCAGAGCAATCAAAAAACAACTGAAAAATGGATTTAAATTGCTAATACAAAACATTCTGATTATTACTTTTAAATTACTATTTTTATGTAATGATTTTGGAATATGAAAGGCACAGAAAAGCTACTGGATTACTACAACAGCCAAGGATCTAGGAAATGTCAGCTTTCATGTAGTACTTGAGTTTTAAATGATAGCTCTTTTTCATAAACGGGAAACGTGACACACTATACACTTTGATGTAAATTTTTAAGTGTCCATTGATCATATTACTTGTGTTGAAACCTTGAATATGTATGTAGTATCCCTTGGACTTTGCACTTTTGACTTTCAATTATAATATCAATGAGTCTTGATTAGTATATATTATTATTGGTACATTTTGTTTTGGAGATTATTATTGAGTTGCAAACTGTACATGGTGTCAGGAGTGGGATACGATGGCCACATACCAAATCCCAGCCCCTGAGCCATTCAACTTTTCCAAAACAGATGACTGGCCTAAATGGATCAGATGATTTGAAAGATTTCGACAATCATTCGAACTTAGTGGAAAGTCAGAAGAAAACCAAATTAGCATTTTGATATATTCGATGGAAGACACAGCAGATGATGTTCACCGGTCTTTTTGTTTGACTGATGAGAAAGAGTGCAGTTACAAAGTGGTGAAAAAGAAGTTTGATGACCACTTCGTGAAGAAGAAAAAAAGTAATCTACAATAGAGCCCAATTCAACATGAGACAACCAGAAGAAGGCGAACAGGTGGATGCATTCATAACTGCATTGTATAACTCAGCATCAAAATGTGATTATGGAACATTGTCTAGTGAATTGATTAGAGACATTATTGTGGTGGGGATAAGCCCTGTCCATGATGCAACTTGACAAGACTCTGACACTAGAGAAGGCAGCCAGAATGGCTAGAGAGAGTGAAGTTGTAAGAAAAAAGCAACCACAGCTAAGATTGAGACATGAAAGAAGTTGAGGTCAAAAGAAGTAATCCCAGAAAAGACACTACAAGCGCTTTTCAAAACAGATCAAAGAGAATCTCTACAAGAGATCTCTCTATGGGTTGGTTAACAGCAGTAAACTAGCCTAATAGTCACGACAAAGAAAAACAGTTTGTACAAGGTGTGGAAAGAACCAGTGAGAATCCTGCCCAGCTAGACTATTCAAATGCTTTAAATGTAGAAGTACTGTTAATAATATGAAACTAAGACAAGACATGACTCAGAGAACTCTAATAGTGACCTTGCCTGGACGTTTTTGGAGTTGTTACTGGAGTAAGCGTAACTAAACAGTGGATGACTACACTGAAACTGAATCGACGAATGATTAAATTCAAAATAGATATGGGAGGTGATGTTACTGTGATACCATCAACTATATATGACCTATAGTATGATGGATGGCTCCAACATACTATGACACCTCAAGAGTTGAATGTTCGTGGATGGTTAGAGGCAACCTCAGTGAAAGAACTGGATATGTTGTAGAATGGTTGTGGCTGGAATACCTATTATTCGGAAACTGAACTAGATCTCTGAAGAAGACATAGTGGCACAATTTCCAGAATTATTTAACAGACTAGGACTTACTTAAGGCATTTACCGGATTGAGTTATAAGAAGAAGCGAAACCATACTTATTATGGCACCTAGGACAGTACTAATCCTTCTGCTACAAAAGTTAAATGTGAATTAGAAAAGAAGGAAAGGGAAGGTGTGATTTCTAAAATCAATATGCCAACAGTCTGGTGTTCAGGAATGGTTGTTCTACTAAAACTGAACAACCAAGTGAGAATCTGTGTTGACTTGACCAAGTTGAATTGTTACATCAAGAGAGAGAGACACATCCTACCCTCTGTTGACCACATCTTAGCTCAAATTGGAGACGCAAAATTCTTCTCAAAATTGGACACAAATTCAGTCTTTTGGAAGATTGAACTGTCACCTAATTTGTCAAAAAATGTTGGGATGGTGTAGTTGCACTGATTGATGATCTGTTGATGTATGGGAAGACTGAGGAAGGACATCACAGGTGACTGATCACGGTTTTAGGGAAACTCAAGAGAGAAGGAGTGATACTTAATGAGGGGAAATGCTAGTTTTATGCTACAAAGATTTCCTTTCTTGGCCATATTGTATCACCTGATCCTGAAAAGACATGCGCAATTCAAAATGTTTCAAGACCCACCAACATATCATAAATGAGATGTTTCCTAGAGATGTTGAACCAGTTGAACGAGTTTTCATCTCATTTAGGAGAACAAACTAAGCCAATCTGAGACCTACTCTCAAAAGTTTTGGGGTCCAAACCAAGAGAAAGCATTCCTAAAATTAAAAGAATCATTATGTACAGAGAAATTCTTGGCATTATTTGAACCAAATAGACAAACGATAAGTATCTCCTGATGCCTCTGCTTATGCCCTTCAGCAATGGCGTATCCAAGGTAGGGCATGGTAGGGCATTTACCCTACCAACTGCTGCTGGCTCAGTTAATTCAGTTTTGGTTACAGACTTACAATGTTGCCATCTTTTATCTCCTATCTCCTATGATAATTTTTGTAGTACAAATCACACACTTAAGCTGTCTTTGACCTTCTGGAAGGATAAAAGAGAAGCAAACTGAACTCTACGGTTCCATCTCTGACATTTTGAGACCACACCTTGTAGGATCATGTAGAATGTCATAACAACGTTACTATTATAATCAAGTAATTAATTTCGTTGACCACGCCCATAATGAATATATTTAACTGAAAATTTTTGGCCGCGCGAAGTACGACATTTCTGATGACCTATTATCTTAAAATTCCTGCCTACACCACTGCCCTTCAGAACTACCAGATACACCTGGCAAAATGTTGGGACCAATCTGTTTGAATGGAAACAAGTATCATATTTACTTGTAGTGGATTACTATTCCAGATTCATTGAAATAGCAAAACTATCTTCAACTACATCCAGAGGAGTTATTAATCACCTTAAACCCATATTTGCTAGTCATGGAATCCCCCAGATAGTGGTATCTGATAATGGCCACAATATTCATCTTCTGAGTTTGCCCAATTTGCAATAACCGTATTACCAGTAGCCCACATCTTCCACAAGCAAATAGACAATCTGAAAGAGCTGTTCAAACTGTGAAAGGACTACTTAAATGATATCATGATCCATATTTAGCCTTACTTGTTTATCGTTCTTATTAATGGGAAGAGCATTGAGAACCACCATACCCATCCCACTAGAACAGCTTCAACCTAAACTACCAAACAGTAAAGAGCTCAGGAAGAAAGATAAAGAGAAGAAAATTATGATAAAAGATACAAGACATCTGAAAAACATATTTTTGAAGTATGGATATCCGATCAAGGAGTTTCAGGAGAAGTGGAAAATAAACAATAATCAAGATCATGTCAAGCTGAACATTGATTTGTCAGAAAAAATCAACATGACTTAAACAGACTTCCAAGTCAAGATGAGCACACAAGTGGAGATGAGACTCCACCCATTACTCAGTTTAGTACTTCCAGTGATAGGTCACAACAAAGGAGAAGTTTGAGACAGTCAAAACCACCTAACCGATATGGAGTCTGGTTGAAGCAAATTGCTCTTACTTAATTCATCTCTAGTATTACGAGTGGTTCTTGCTGCAACTTGATTATGATGACATCATCGTGAAATGACACACAGTGATGTCATCATATACAATGACATCACCTAAACCCTAAACCATTAAGCTAACATTAACTCTAACTCTTATGACACATAGTGATGTCATCATCAGAGTACAAGTTATATCATAGTACAAGTTACACCAAGAAGGAGGATCCAGTATGACAGCCAGCCAAATTTCATTGCTGTTATACAGAAAGCATTTAAGATACTGAATGAAGTAGTAACTGCTACAATGCTAAATCTTGCATTGTTACCTCTAGAGGTAAATATGAAGTGGAAGACCTCTAGGCTACCTTACACGTATCACCTGTAAGTCAAACTGTTATATATTATATTCCTGTATAATTTTATGGTTACACATGCTCTTTCCTGGTTGATACATGAGCTGAAGTAACTCTCATAAACACATCTACATTGCCACATTGTAAACTGTACAGTACAACTTCGTCCTGGACAAAAGCACAACAACGGGGTATAACTGCATCTGAAATTACAACTCTTTAGCTCAAAGACAAAGCAATAAGTCCAGTACTTACTGCTAAAATGACCAGTTATTTGTTGATAAACAGTCAGTTGTTATTAAGTGCTTTCAAGCAGAAATTTAAAATGAGTTACATTCATGAGTGGTCAGTGGACACTCAAATCACGGTACTATTAGCAAGATCATTATCAGGATGTTCAAAATTATTGTAATATATGTCCTACTGTGCTACTTGTAAAACACAGGCACAACATATCTGTGGCCCACTGTAGATGTAAATGGTAGGACTGATTTTCTTGGGCCCTTTCAACAAAGTCACACTGGTAACATGTATCTATTAGTTGCAATGGATTACTCCATAAAATGGGGTGAAGCATACCCTGTCAAAAATAAGGAGCAGCCACTGTTGCAAATGTGCTGACCAATAAGATCTTTTTCTAATTTTCATCACCTAAATGAACCATTCCGATTAGGGGTGGCAATTTGAGTCTAAATGGTTCAAACAAATATGTAGAATATAACAGTTCAAGAAACTAAAAGAATACAGAATGAACAATGACAATCTTGCTTACTATATCAGAATCCTCAATTTCAAGTATTTATACACAACTCCATAATATTAATATAATAAAGTAATTTTTTACAATAAAATGTAGTAATAGTAGGGATAAAATTGCTTTAAATAGAACTGAAAATTATTTCTTTGTGAAACTCTGGAAAATGTTCTATATAGTAATAGAAATTATAGTTGGTTAATTAACAATGTGTGCTATATAATTGAATGTACAAAGCCACACGTGATTACTGCAACAACAATGAAATTCTACCCGCAAAAGACGTCTCTCTACAGGTGGGTTGAAGAACACGTAAAAGAATGCTAGGAACAAATAACAAGAAAAGAAGAACAGGAAGAAAACTGACTATGTATTAAACAACTGGGATGTTGAAAATAACAATGAAACCTACATTTAATTGGTGGTGAAGTGCTGATTGGTGGAAGTGATAGTGATGACTGTGATAATGAAACTGAATGCGAGTGATTATTTGCTTACAACTCATCTCAAATGTTTAATTCTACAGTTAATGGACCATCCACTGTTGCTCTTTATGCTTGTACCATTGACGTAAACAAGAACTAAAAATACAAGAATTTGTTAAAAAAGGGGGACATGTCAACAACACAAACAACAACCTTGTTGCACCACTATCACTTCTGATGAACACTATAATTACAGGATAAGTATATTGGAGCAGACAAAAAGCAATTGTGGTTGACATTGGTCAAATGGCTGCTGTGGCTAACTTCAGTGACTTAAGAGTTAACCACAGGGGTGGTTCTAGGGGGGGGGGGCTAAGGGGGCTTGAGCACCCCCCTAGCTCAAATATTCGCCTCTAGAGAGAACTAACCTGAGTTATTATCTCATTCTGTAGCGCCTAAAACTATTTGTGAGAACTTTAACACGTGGCGCCACACTTTAACACATGGCGCCACACCTACTACGTATTGAGCATCCGCATTTTAAAAGCACGCAGTGTTTTTATGATATCACCTCTTCATGTACTTCAATAAGCAGAGTAGTCAGGAGGATGCCACATTATATACATACACATAATTCAGAGATGATTTCATACTATCTCTCCTGGCTCCTGTAGTGTCCTTGAGTATCAACTCTCACTTGATGAATCCTCTCAGCCACTACCCACCGACGTTGCACAGGTGATCGGCTGACCACCATAGTTCTAGCACTAGGCACAGTTTACTTCTTCACCATTTTCGGCCAGATGCGAACTACAATTTCCCAAAAAGTTCCACAGGTCGTACGTTTCAGTTTCAATGGCTTAAGTCTTTCACTTGGCTCGTTTATAGCAAATAAACCAATGGTGGCTTCTGCCTCCCATGCATTCTGTTTGCTCCCAGTGGCTACCGTGGGTCAAATCCAGGTGTGCTAGTGACTCGTCCTCTCACTAATTTCAAGAATGCTTTAGAAATGCTTCGTAAGCATACAGACAAGGAGCACCCCAAGGTAGCCGTTGTTTGAGCCGAGGAGTTCCAGAAATCAATGTCTGCTCAACAGCTTGACATCCAGCAGAGAATGAGTAAATCTCTGGTGGAAACAATCTCAATGAATCATCAAAAGCTCTCCTCTATCATGAAGACCATACTTTTCTGTGGCCAGCAGAACATTGCACTACGTGGTCATCGGGACAGCGCACTTGATATAGAGAGAGATGTGGATGACTCACAGAACCATGGCAACTTTGTAGCCTTGCTCAACTTTCGCATTGATGCTGGAGATTCAGTCCTTGAACACACCTTAGTTCAGCTGCACAGAATGACACCTACACCTCGAACACAATTCAAAACCAAATCATTGCCATATTAGCTGACCAGGTATTACAGTTCATCATTAGCAGAGTCAAGGCGGCCAAGTGGTTTTCTGTGATAGCGGATGAAGTGGCGGATGTTTCGAATAAGGAGCAGCTTAGTATTGCTCTGCGGTATGTCGACAGTGACACACTGGTGGTTAGAGAGGACCTGGTTGGCTTTGTTGAGTGTGATACTGGAATTTCTGGATGTGATCTTGCCAGGAAAATCACAGGTACACTTAAGGAATTAGGGCTTGACCTGGAGTATCTTTGTGGCCAGGCTTATGAGGGAGCTGGCAACATGGCAGGCTCAGTAAAAGGAACAGCAGTATTAATTTGTTCTCAGTATCCCTTGGCCATGTACCTTCACTGTTCATCTCATTGCCTCAATCTGGCTGTTGTGAAATCCCTAGAGGTGACAACTGTATGCAATATGATGGCAGTTGTGGGTAGAGTGTACCAGTTTTTCAGTGCCCATCCAAAACGTCAGGAGGCTTTTGAAAAGGCAGTTTCTGAACGTCAACAATCCTTATCTGCATGAAAACTCAAGGACATGTGCAGAACACAATGGCTTCAACGCATTGATGTCACCGAGGTCTTCATGCAACTCTACCTCTCAGTTGTGGAGTGCTTTGAAAACATCTGCAATGATGGTGTTAGACTGTGGAGCCAGGATTCACTGACTGATGCAAGAGGCCTGATTTTGGTAATTACCACAACTGATTTTGTCAGTGCTCTGGTCATAACGAACTCTTGCCTTAAGTACCTCAAAGCAGTTACAGCAAGTCTCCAAGCTGAGGCTAAGGATATCGTGACAGCTGTGAGTGAGATCGACATTGTTACAGCAGCACTTCAAGATGTACGAGACAACATTAACACACCATATTGCTCAGTGGTTCAAGACTATTACAGAGATGCTCTTAGAAGTTGGCATAGAACCTTCTGTACCAAGGAGATGTAGTAGACAAACACAATGGAGCAATATCTCAGCTGATACCCCGAGTGAGTACTTTAGATGTACGATATCAATCCCAGTGCTTGACCATCTCCTGTGTGAGCTGAGATCTCGGTTTGGCGAACACCAGTGAAGAGCACTGGTTGGCTTATCAATCGTACCCTCTCTCTTTGTCTCTTTGGAATCTGATGACCATATTTCAAGGTTCAAAGATTATTCGAACCTTTATACAAATGATCTACCATCTCCAAAGTGCTTGGGAAGCGAACTTCATTGCTGCCAGATTAAGTGGCGAAGAGAACTAGAGGACCATGGAGAAAGCAGCTTGCCTAAAGGTCTAACACACACATTGAGACACATCAGTTCCATGTATCCAAATATCACAGCTCTTGTAAAAATCCTCTGCACACTTCCAGTAACAACCTGCACCACTGAGAGGTCCTTCAACAGTCTAAAAAGGAGCAAGACTCCATTTAGATCGACAATGACCAACACCAGATTGACTGGGCTTACTCTACTTCATGTACATCGTGATATTGAAATGGACCTTCAAGCCGCCCTGGACAAATTCGCTAGGTTGTACCCGAGACAAATGAGAATGATGGAAATACTTCATGATTAAATTTTTAACTGCACTATATTTGCGCATGTGCAAAATAAAGGGCATGGTCCTAAACTTACAGCTCCCCCTTAACGCCCCCCCTAACGCCATTCCTAGAACCGCCCCTGAACCACCATTTCTGTTAGACTCAGAAGTATCACAACTTTATATTTCTACATGGAGGAAGAAGGGTTTGTTTAAAGACCTTTTTGTTTTTACATGACATCACACAAGGAAATGCAAGGCTTTAAAAAAGAATTACCATAAAATGGTATTGCTTTATAGGCCTGTACAATAATTGTGATGTGACGATTATCATTCTTTAGTGTTAATATTGCGATAACGATAATATGTTTTGGCTTATCATGATAATACTGTGCATGCATAAATGATTTCCACATGTTATATTTCACTTATTTACTTTGGAAATTGATAAAGGCTGAAAGTACTGTAAATGGGGAAATTTTTGCGAGACTCTAATAATTGTGAGATTGAGAGCTCTCTCAGTGTTCAAGAGCTCTCTCAGTGATCACAAAAATTAAACTAAAATAAATTAGCATTTTTACATTATGCCACACCAACATTCGCCCATGTACTCATGCTTGCGTAGTGTGAAGCAAATATGAGTACAGTGGAGCCCACTTAATATCATACCGCAAAATAGAAAACTGTTCATTATCATAAAAAGGTAAAATCCAAAACCATATTTATACTTCCCTGTACATGTAATGTCATATCCTGGATAGTATCATAATAAATCCAGTCAAATTTGTTTTTTCCCTGCATAGTATCATAGTATCATAGTGTCATAGTATCATAGTATCATAGTCACATGAGTGACCTAGCCTTGTACCCAGGCATTCTAGTAAAGAGTAGGACACCTGGTGACTACTGCTTGCACATGCGCATAATTATTGAAACATGTTGACATCATAATTACTAGTTTTTCAATTAAATGACGAATTGATGGGCTGGTTTATAATGATTACGTTTCATTCACTACACGAGTTTAAGCATGGCTACTCGAGTTTGTTGGTTATGCAGTGATTTAGTGGAAGCCAAAAGAGCAACAAACTTGTTCGGTGCTGTTGGGATGCAAAACAACTGGATTTCTCAAATAACTTCTTTGCTTGATGTTATCATTTCGAGAGATCATAGTCTCTCTTTATATATTTGTATTAAGTGCAAACTTCAAATTGTGTCTCTAGAAAAATCTCTTGCAGACTTAGAGGCATTCAAACAGCTGGTTCCTGACTTCTTTAGAGCATACAGTAGACCAGCAGAAAACTTTCTATTAGTACTACAAGTAGCCATCACAATTAATCTAACATTGAGGTAAAAGGAAATTTGACATCATAGTTGACGGAGGATTCCTAGAGTATACTATTTTCCAAGAAATCTGTGGAAATTAAACACATGCACTAACAGAAGTTACCAGGACCTTTAGCCTGGGTACAAGGCTAATGAGTGACCATGTGCAAGAATACCATATTTAATTCTGTTTACAATGGTTTCTAAAATTATAAATCAAAAAAAGGAACTTAAGCATGAAGCCAATAGTGAGGATGAGATAAACAAGGATCCTTCACCAGCTCCCAAGTCAAAAGATGTGATACTGGCTCTGTGTATTTTGAGGGCCTTTATGGAGCAACATACAGCAGACTTCAGTACTTTGTAGAAACACTTTAAGCAATTGAATCTTAGTGAAAGTACCATTTGCTACTTCAAAAATAAATACCTGAATGAAGTGTCAAAGTGTGCAAGAGTGGGAGATTCATCAAAGGTAAAGAAATTGATGTTGTAAAGCACGTGGATGAAAAGTTGCATTAGAAGAAGCACTAAATGGTGAAATCAAACAATACATCCAGTGTCTACGTGAAAATGGGACTACTGTGAGCATTGCTCTTGTTCAGGCAGCCACTTAAGGCTATCTACTCAGTCGTGACCGCACTGTGTTGGTTGAATATGGCAGGCATGTGTGTCTCATGCTTGATTGGACTTGCTCACTCCTGAAGAGAATGGGCTATGTGAAGAGGAAAGGTACAACAAAGGCCAACACTCAACTTCCTGAGGATAAGTTCCAGAGAATAAAACCTTCCTTTCTTCATCAAACTGTTGCTTTAGTTAACAACAAGCTATTCCACCTGAATTTGATCATCTACCTTGATAAGACAGGCATAAAACTAGTTCCAGTAGGGGATTGGCCATGGCTCCAGATGGGAGTAGAAAGCTGAAGTAGCTGGCCTAGGAGAGAAAACACAAATTACAGTTACATTTGCTGATACCCTTAGTGGAGCATTTCTCCCCATGCAGCTGTTTTATCAGGGGGAAAACAGGTCATTGCCATGCCAATTTCACTTTTCCAGATGGTGTCCATGTCAATCACTCACCAAACCATTGGGCAAATGAGGAGACAGTCAGGCTTTCTATGAGAAGGTGATTGCACCATATGTAGCTCATTAAATCAATTTAAACAACACCTACATTATTTTAATTCCATCACACCCATTGCATATGACTACTAGGGGAAAGAACTGGTCAGACAAGAAACTTGCAAAGCTTCATGAAAAAGAACTAGATGCAATACTTGGAGTGAAACCAGCTACTAAGCCATCACTTGAAATTAGTTCTGAAACAGGATTGCCATGTGAACTTTTTAGATAATGAAGAGGATGATGAAGAAACTTTACCTCTACCAGATTCATAAGAGATAGGCAGAGATGATGATGATAATACTCATGAAGGTGATACGATAAGTCTGTACCTAGTGTTGCTTCAAGTAGTGCCAGTATTAGTAAGAAGAAAGAAGAGTCAAAACCACCTTCAAAAAGACAGAAACCAGTGACAGACAGTGTAGTATGTGGGAAAGGTTTAATTAACCATGGTAAAAGTGGGTACACTGAGTTACCTAAGAGAACAATGGGCATAGATTTGTCACAAACCTTTCTTGTTGGCACCAACTACCAAAAGCTAGTGCATCATGCACACTATCAGGCCAGCAAGTATAAACATCTAAAAAATGATAGTTATGATCTGCTACAGCTTGTAGAATCATAGATTTCCATCCTTTAAGATTGTAGTAATCTGTATGAAACTCCACAGGTGCAGCCATTGGAATATGACTACAATCAACTGCTCCTCAACAATTTGGGAAACCCCAGTGGTGATGAAAACCATCAAATAGAGCTTGTAGTGTATCACCAACTGGAACGTTTATGCAATGATGCATGAGAACTTTCTCTATCGGTATGCATCCAAGCATGTGATATTCAGTTCCAGTTGACAAAAACCAAACAGTAATGGGTAATCTTAGTTTAACAGGAATGGCTTAACGTAACTGAGTATCTTTTATCTCTATGTACACTTTCAATTCATTACATAGGTATTCAAAGGTTTCTTTTATCATCTGAAATTCTCATACCAGTCAATTTGATTGAATGTTCTTCACAATGTAGTCCCAAAAGTCAGAACTTCTTTCCTTTACCCAAATAGATTTCTCAATGTGTAGTTGAGATATCAAAGTAGAAGCAAGCAACAGGAACAAGAAAACTATTTTGTGTCTCCTTTGTCTGTACAAAAATTCATTCCTCTTCTATACAAAATGCATTAAACAACAAGTATCATCTCCAATGTGACAATTTCTTACAACATACATCAATAAAATCTTCTTAGTGGAGGCCATTTAGCATAAATAACTTTTAATAACTAAACACACCAATGTATACACCCCCTTTTGGCCCCCTTGGCCTTGAATTGCACACAACAAGTGTAAAAAGCATTTTTATTTATTTTATTATTATTATTATTATTATTATTATTAATGAACTTTACAGTACATAAGGTAAACCAGTTGCAGAGTGTGAATGATTTAGAGAAAAGATAGTACTGATGGTTAATCTGTGATATACACAGACTACAAGTGATTAAAGGTAAGATAAGTGATAAGGGAAGATATAATGTGAGAAATTATATACAGCAAAATAAGTAAAGAAAGTCTAGCCTAGTGGGAGAATGTAGTTACTATACGCTTGTCATATGGGCAGTAAAAATGGAAAGTACAGACATCATCATTGTTGAAACAATCTACAAAGGACGACCACATAACATGATACAGTCTCTTCTTGGCCATAGGCAGTGAGCAATTAGTCAAGTCAGTTTAGTCTGTTCCACAGTTGAGGTAGTCTTGTAAAGAAAAAGTGGCGTGACAGATTACAAGAGGAATGAAGGTGTTTTAATTTGTGACCACATGAACGTGTTGATGAGGATGAGAATGTAACAAACTGTAATATGTCAAAAGTGGGGCAAGGATTTTTACTGATTTCAAAAAGAAGGTTATATGATACTCATAAACCATCATGAGAGGTAGCATTTGCAAAGAACATAGTCTGGTTTTGTAATCAGATACATAGTCATTTAATATCCATTTGGTGGCTTTTTGCTGGACACTCTCTAGAAGACTGATACCTTTGATACGGTGAGGTTGCCATACTGGGGAACAGTAAGTTATTTGTGATCTTATGAGGATGATGTAAAGAAATTTACGAACTTTAATAGATGAAGAGGAACCAACAGTTCTTCTTAATAACCCTAGCATTATCAGTCCTTTTGATACTAAGGAGGTATAGTGGGGTGACCATGAAAGGTGGTCAGATATATTGATACCTAGGTCTCGTTGGTGTTCATTTTGGGTTATTCGTTGGTCATTAAGGAAGAGGTTACATGGGATGGTATTTCTGGGGCCACCAAATCTGAGGTGAGTTGTCTTGGAGCTATTGAAGATAATATTAGATAACCTCCATTTATGGAGACTATCTAGATCACTTTGGAGAGATGAAATGGAGTTGGAAGTGGTATAGCACTTTGTGTCATCAGCATACAGAAGTATCCTAGCTGATTGAACATGTAGTGGTAAGTCATTTGTGAAGACAAAGAAAAGCAGAGGTCCCAGTAGGCTACCTTGTGGGACTCCAGAGTTTACAGGAAGGAACTGGGACAGGTTATTGTTGATGGAGACTGTCTGCCTCCTAGCACTAAGAAAAGATCTAAACCATGACCACAGGTTTCCTGTAATGCCCATAGACCATAACTTGTTTAGCAGATTGTCATGAGGAACTGTGTTAAAAGCCTTTCTGAAGTCGAGATAAACAACGTCTGTATGAAGTCTATTATCAATGTTATTACAGATGTCAGATAGAAAAGGTTTGGAGAGTGGATCTACCAGCTAAGAATCCAAACTGTGAAAGAGAAAAAGATGGATAAAGAAAGTCAATTACTTTGCTATACACAAGTCTTTCAATTACTTTTGAAACAGTGCATAGCAGAGAAATAGGTCTGTAGTTACAGATAGAGGATCTATCACCAGATTTAAAGATGGGAGTGATTTTGTGTATTTTCCATTCAGATGGAATATTAGCAGTTTTGATGGATGTACTGAAGAGATGTTGTAATGGAATACATAGGGGAGTAGGACATAACTTGAGAAGTCGAGGACCAATACCATCGATCCCTGTCACCTTTGAAGGATTAAGATCTAATAGGGCAATGAAAGTGTCATGAATGGTAATTTCAATATCATTAAGGACTGGTGTTACATTATCAGCAAATGGAAAATTGCAGGAAGCAGCAGGTAGGTAAACTGAGTGAAAATATTTATTGAAGAGGTTTGTTTTTTCTTCCTTTGATGTTGCACATGCTATCACAGTCTGCTCTGGAAAAATTGAGAAATTGTTTAGGTTGATAGGCAGGTTTGGGGCTATGTGACTGTAACTGTAACGACAATGTGACTGTGAAGTGATCAGAAAGAGGGAAAAGATTTTGGCTAATACTAAGATTGGATAAGCAGTCGTTTGAATTAGTCAGGATTAAGTCCAATACATTGGCTTTCCTATGAGTGGGGGTCTCGATTAGTTGAGTTAATCCAAAATCAAACACAAAGTCACAGAGGAGAGAAATTAGAAGTTGAAGTATAGAGATCTCAGTTAATATCTGGGCAATTAAAATGACCAGTGACAACAACAGTGTGGGTTCTAGAGTGGACAAGATTACGAAGATAATTAATAAGTGAAAGTTGGGAGGACTCATTGGGAGAGGGAGGTACATAAATAACACTCAAGATAACAGGAGAATGAGTTAGGGAAGTTTGATAGTGATACTATTAGGGTTAATTTGTGTGTGAAGGAGATATACAGGCAAGTGGGAAGTAGTGGCAATAAGCACACCACCTCTGCGAGTTGGTCGATCTGAGTGTAAATGCAGTAGCCAGAGGGTAAAATCTCATTATCATAGATGTGATCACAAAGCCACGTCTCAGTGACTGCCACCATGGAAGGTTTAGTAGAGTAGACCCTAGTTTGGAAAGAAGCAATCTTGTTTGCAAGACTTCTTGAATTTACACACAGAACAGATAGTCAGTCTAGGATATTATGGTAGTATGAGATACTGGGTTACTTGTAATAAGAGGCAATGATTGGTTTGAATAGTGGTTTTTTTCGGGGGGGGGGGGGGGGTAAAATTTTCGTGGATATCAAAAATTTTGTTGGTTCGTGGTAAAATTTTGTGGTCAAGCAATCTAGTCTAAACCACACCCCATTATAGACGTGGTGTACAAATGGCATACTTCGAAATTCAAGCCATGATACAAGGCTACCACCAGTACAAAGTTAAGGGATCTGGAATGCTAAATTTGGGGAACAACTTGAGTGCCATACAGAAACGAGTTAGCACCTGCAATCGAAGTTGATGGTACAGATTGTGTAAAGGGCAATGAAGATCAGGTAGGTTGTTCTTTTCCTTCTTGAAGTATCAAAACAAGGCCATACTTAATCTAAGACTCACTAATCAACAACATGATAACGTGCATGCAGCCATGTGTATGCATAAATGGGCGTGGCACATTGCATCTAATTAAATTTCGTGAGTATATATTTCATGGTTTGTTTCTCAACCACAAAAATTTTACCCCCCCCCCCTGGAAAAAAACCGCTATACGGTATTAGAAGGAAGATTTTAGAGGGAAGGTGCCAAATCTTCAAGAGATGGAAATGTAACAAAGTTATTAGATTTCACTTCTCCACGAGGTCTGTTATTTATATAAATCTTGTCTCCCCTGAACATGATTGAAAATTTGTCAATTTTCTCCTCGGATATGAGTCGATACTGCTCTTTTAATAGAATTGCATTAGCACATCTTTCTCCTTTGGAGAGGTCCTGTTTGATCACTATGTCACAGGAGGGTGACTGCCTACTTTGGCTGAGAGAAAGTGTTGCCTTCACTACTTTAATATTATTGAACTTGACTAGAATAGGTCTAGGATGATGAGGGGAACTTTGATATTTGCCAAGACGAAAGCAGTTCCGCATAGAAGACTGGATGTCAGCAGAGGAACCAATAGCGGAGAGGATGGCACTAACATTTTGTCAAGCCTCTCAGTAAAAGATGTGCCAGGTGGTGATTCAAGAACACCATGAAAGATTAAATTTAGCTTCTTTTCTGAGTGATTATGGGATTCAGGATTATTAGATGAAGGTAGGTTTAAATTGAAGTTGTGGCAGTTCTAGCCAGAGTCACTCAAGACCTGAGTGTTAATAGATTTTTTAGTAGGGATGAGGTTGTGCTTTAACTCAGCGACTTCAGACCTTAAGACAGATACCTCGTGAGAGAGATTATCGATAAGAGCTCTGAGATCAGATATATCTTTCTTTTGGCTAGAAAAAGTACAATGTGGGCAGTAAAAATGGTCTTGTGAGGACCCAGTGGCTTTCAAATGTAGCCTTGGACAAGCCAGCGCATTGTTGATGGATCCATGAGTTACAAGGGCCATTACACAAGATAGATTGCTGACCTTTCTTTTTACCATTAGGTTCAATGATCTCTTCCAAGCAAGTAAAACAGATGCAGTTGTCCTTGACTTTGGTAGGCGTCTTGGGACTCAAGGTGGAAGAGGACAGCTGTCTACTCGTGACTGCACGTGTTGAAGCCATTTGTCTAACTTATCTTAGTCTCTTTTTTGTAAGTGCTAAATAAGCAAGGACAAAGGCACTGATTTTAGCCTAGGTTAAAGTTGCTATAGCATTTTCTTCACCAATTTTAGATCGAATGAAACCTTAAAATGAATGAAAACAGCAGGATGGTAGAAGATTCCTCTTCCCTTACAAAAGCAACTGAAACGTGCTTAATTCTGGATCACGTGATCGGGGGAAATTTAATAGTATATGTGGGTGGAAATATTAAATTCAAAATTAATTTTTGTAGTAGCCAATGTTTTTCGTTTATATATTTTTACTTTAAGAACACATGCGTTTATCAAAGGTATCAACAAATGTAGCGTCATTAATACATCAAATAATGTGAAAATGTCAAAATGACAGAAACGACTCAAGTGGTCCCTTTTTGCATATCCAGTCACATTTATTATACGTTTTTAGATGATACTGAGAGCAAAGAAAATGATGATGACAATCTGGAGGGCATAGTAGTGACTTATAAATATCTTAGACAAGCCAATGAAATTGTATTGAAGATGTTACTGCAGTCTGGGCTTTTTTATAGACAAAAATGCACATGCAAGAAAGCTTTGAGATGTAGTGGAGTATACAATTCGCTAAAAGATAACAATTGTTACCTATCAAATCACTAGGTGATATATGATTTATGATGGTGTGCTGGCATTGGATAATTGTTGAATCTTGTAATCATAAATGTGAAAGATTGGTTAAAATTATGTATTCTAAATGTACATTTCAATTTAGCAATAATAATTATAAAAATATGTACTAAATAAATTCAAGGTATGTAATGTTTACAAACTAAATTGATTGGTGTAAGTCCCATGTAGATAGCATGTAAAACAGCAAAGTTATTTACATGTCTTGGTGGCCCACTCAACTCTGACAGAGTATAATTACAGTCCAAAAGAAGAAACCACCAGTGACGAATAAAAAGATATCTAAAAATGTGAAGGAAAAGACATGTTACAGATGTGGTAAACTCAGACATTATGCTAACCAATGTCTTGAAGATGTACTGATATGTAAAACAGTGACAAAAAGAAAATACATACGAAAAAGAACAATGGATGAACAACCTGTCACTCAGATATGGATAGACACAGGGTGTTCAAGAACAAGGGTAAGGAGTGATGTGTTACCACCCGAATGGAGAAAGAACAGTCAAATACTGAAATGCAAGAGGCAAACAATGATATTATAAAGTATCCGACAACAAAAGTGGACATAGAGGTTGATGGACAGAAGTTACCACTGGAAGTACCCATGGCAGAGGTGCAACCAGTAGATGTTCTTTTGGGATGTGATGTTCCACTTGAGAACCTGATCATCCGACAGATGACACTGGAGAGTCTGGAAAAACTGCTGTGGCAGATGCATTCAGAAAAGAGTCTGAAGGAGCAACTAGAGCAGAAGATGGTGTTTAAAGATATGGAACAGGTGATGGTAGTCATTAGAACAAAGAAGAAAAAACAGCTTCAGGAGGAAGCAGAACAAAAAGCAAAGAAATATAGTCTGGAGTCTTGCCAAGATCATTAGGAACAATGGTATAAACAGAACCTAAAAAGAGGGATATGCTAGAAAATATAGAGATAGAGAAGATAGAGGTCTGAACTGTCTGAAGTGGGAGAGACAGAGAAAGACCCCTACTCGTTTGATGAAGAGTTGTTTAGCAAATCAAGGTTACTAAGAAGAGGCTGACAAATAGCCAGAAGAGAATTAATAGCCAGAGTAATGGAAAGATAAGAAGATGCAACAGAATAGCAAATATTTAAACACATTTATAATAAGACAAGATAATAATCATAATCATATCACTAGAGTCAGTAGAATATGCATGAACACACCTGACTAGATGTTACAAAGTAAAGTTAGGAGACTCTACCAAAGTTATTTTTTAATGATATCACTGATACTTTATGTCTTGCCGGACCTTTCTTCAAAATTTTTGTTAGTTTTATTAGGATGATTAGAGATCATCATTTCACTGACATACCTACATTTAATAATTTTTTGCCCAAATTTAGACTCACTCACTTGTTTATGCAAGTGTGATGCTATTAACACTGAGATGACATGTCATTTTATATCAGTTTGATAACATTGCTTGCATAAAATATCAGAGGGTTACTTGGTAAAATATATTTGCACCCAGTAAGAAATTAGTTAATAACAAATTTGAAATATCTTTACTATACACTAAAAGACAAGTCCTATATCTCACTATCTTAATTCTAATACCTTGTGTAGCTTTGGAAGAATTGTTAAAGCTTCTACTTCATTCATAATGAGACACAACACATTGCTTTGTATTAAAAGTCTTCTAGCTTCAGAGCTTGAGTTACTGAGAACATGAAAGAAGATATTAAAGAGAGGAAGAGGATGAGTTGAAGAAAGTTCTAATAGGTCTTCAATAGTGTTCTTTAGTACACCTGGATAAAGAAAACCTGATGATATTACAGTGTATAGAATTAATGATTTAATAAATTTAGTTTGGATCATGTAGTTCAATCAGCATATTAACTCACAGTCTTAACATAAATTATGCCACTATCTTATCAGTTATATAACTAATACCGGGTACTGCGTGGCTTACCAGTAAACATCCAACAAGTGTAATCACACACTATAACAAGTAACTCTGACATCTCTTGAGCACACTTTGATAAAACAATGGAAACTTGCTCCTCACCTATTAATGTGAGTACTTGAAACAAGCTGACAAGGAAGCTTATTTGAATTCGTAAGTCAAGGTTATAAACAAAAGTGACATTCTAGTTTGAACCTTTGAAAGATAGCTTTTTACACTTTTAATACAGACTGTTAGAAGTGATGGAAAGTCATCCTGATACAAAATGAAATGACAAATAGGTCAGAATAATTATTGTAAAAATTTGTTTGTTGTATGTCTGTGCTTAGGAATAAATATTAGTAGCAGAATTGTTAAGTATGTACGATCAACTTGTAAAATTGCATGATGTCACTCACTATATGTAACATAAAGCTAACATACCAGGAGATGTGTCATTTGAATTGATGAAATTTTTTCTGCAGTAGTAGTAGCAACAGAACTCACTAGATCATTTCCAGAAAAAGGAAGTTCTTCCAATTTTGACAACAGCTCAGAATGACTAGTACAAATAATCAGAGCATATTCATGATTGGAACAGATACTGGATAAAAGTTTAAGTCCACTAGGTTGTAAGGCCTCTTTTTGTAATACTGCTTGAAACAGTGTCAAAAACTTAGGATATGTAAACAGACTAAAATTAGCCTGGTGTTGAAGAAGAAATAAAGATATACCAACATCATAACAGTTAGCTGGACCTCCACATTTATCATGTATAACATCAACATCAAGATAAGGGATTCTAAGGATTTTATTAGCCCTCCCTTTATGTTTGCACAAAGGCTAAAAAGTTCTCACTTAATTTCTCATAATCGAACAAGGTAGTTATTATGGTCTTAGCCAAGAGGGAGATATTAACATAGTAAAGAGTAGCATAATAAAGCAATATATGATGCATTGTAAACTGTATTGCTTGTTTACAAGTGGTATCTGATGATGCTAGACAGCAATTACACAGAGTAGTTAGCAAAAGTCCTATAATAGAAGTTTGTCTCTGTATACAAAAAGAGAACAAGTAATTGATTGGTCATCATGGTCATATAGAAAGTCATCACACAAGAGCATCAGTTAGTATTTATACACTCTTAAATAAAACATTTCAAAAGTTCAAGGCCTCTTTTAAGCAATATTTATCAATACTAACATCATTATAGCTGCAAAAAATTGTCCTAGAATAGTTTTGGAAACATTGAAGTCATATTGAAACACAACTAAATAAGAGGTTTATAGAAGTGCACATAGAAGACTACAGAATGCTTTGATACATGATCAGATATGTAGTGGCCTCAGATATAGGGTTAATGAGGTTCATTGGTTGCCATATGTGTCAACAGTTAAGGAAGAGGATTAATTTTATTCATTGATGTTAATTGTGATACACAACAATAGAATTCAACAATGCAAGGGGACTATTGGTCATACTGTACATTTTGAAAAACTGACCTCAGAATAAGATAAAAAATTTCCAAACATCTTAATTGGTGAACTGCACAATGTATGAAATTATTGTCCACTAAAATAGCTTTAGCACTATTAGATGAATGCATCTGTACAATGTAATAAGCCAACATTAATGGGTGTTTTTGATCAATAGGTCTGCTTTCCATCATAGTAGCTACAGAAAAGAAATTATAATCTAATTAGATTTGTTTAAAACACGTTAATGAGATAATGTACTACATAGTATATGAATTATGGAGTGGGTATAAGACAGAGTAGCATTTACAAACTTCAATTAGACACTCCCATCATCATAGCCCTAGGTCATGGTAAAGACTAATTAAATTCATTTGTTGTGATGTACATCAGTGACTTTACTGTGTTGTTAAATTTGTTTGTTTTGTTGTTTTATAATTGTTTCATACAACTACAGAATGATACAATACAAAGAGACATATCCATAGATTATAGGAATGCTTGACAAGCTTGGCTTAACAGACAAAATAGTCATAATCCAGGAAAATGAGCAATTGCAAAACTATATATAGTCTCTGTGAGCTTTCTAACACATAAATATCTGTATTCATCTACAAGATGGCTGCTATCTACATTGCATTAGTTGGTTAAAACTATAAATATTGAGATGCTAGTCATATCATAAGTGTTTGACATTTTAATATATCATGGACTGATACTTTGAAATTGTGGACTCCTAAGACTAGTCAATTGAAGGTTACTCTTATCTTTCTTGGCATGTATGAAGGGTCTAGCAGATCTAGACAAAATTCAATGGACAATATTACCTGGTTAACTGAACTCTGTTTTAATGAAATAGGAAATCTTCATGATGAGGAAAAACATGAGAGCTTTTTAATACTGTAAAAGGAATTTTATGAGTTCTTAAGTTCTCCATATCTCAAAGTAATAGTTACAAAAAAGTAATCACTATCTATATATGTCCATGTATAGTATATTACACATGTATAATATACGGTGTAATTATAATGTCATATTAATATATCTCTAGGAGAGTAGTAAGACAATATGTGATCTAGTGTCTAGTCATAGAGCTAATAATGATATCATTGTATTTTCAACTTATGAAAGGTACCTCATATTAATATTCTGTCAGTTAATACCTGTTATTTAAGCAATGCTCTCATTACATTCTCTCTCTTATATGCATGTAGAGTAAACTATTCGGATACCATGTATATTCAGACGTCTTCCCTCTTTAGTAGAAAATAGAAGCAGTGAAACTGGTACATATAAATGTAGTTCATAGATAGGTAAAACACTAGATGTGGAGAGCCGCCGTTTCAACTTTGCTTCTAGCCACAACGATCAGAAAACGAAGAATGTCGGACACATCTAAGTTCTGATAAAAAATTCTATTGTCGTACGTTTGGTTCTTTTCGTTGAAGGTGAAACGAAACTGTTGGCAACTAATAGTAAACAAATATCCTACTAAACCTCTACAGATTCTGCTACAGAACGTTTGAATTTATTAGTGACTTTCGCAGTGTTCCATGATTCAAAAGTAGGAGGCGTGGCATGTATATTCATCCGTATTTAAACACGTGTTGTCACATGCTAAGTGAAAGCGTCAAGGCAGGGTTGGCTCAGTCGTGTGTTTAGAGTTGTCTATTTCTACTTGCAGTACGAAATCAATAAATTTCACAACTATTCGACTACTCCTACTGTTTTGTCATCGTGAAGAGTCTGAATTGGATCTTTTGCTACGACCGCAGATCAGAACTGCAATTATTCTGATTTTTCATCACGATTTGTTATGGGTAAGTCAATCTGTTTTTTTCTAAGTTATAAATTAAAATGATCTCTACATCAGATAGTGTGTCTTTATGATGATCTTGATTTATTCACTACAGTTGTCTGTGTTAATACAATAAAGAATTCTTTTAGTTTTAACTATTAATGCTAAATCTTTAATTTAATGTAGAACGAATTAATTTGTAATGAAGCAGTATTGGGTGGTATATCTGTATGTTTGTAGTCATGTGATGAATGAACATATGCTTGTTTGTCAAAGAACTAAAAATGCTATTTAATTGCTGTCTGAAGATACTGTGAACTTGTGGTTATTTCAAAGCATAATGATGTAAGGTGGGCCAGATTTCATAATGGTATAAATGAAGTGACAACTTGTTAAACAGAAGTTAAGCTAATTGAAATTTTTTTGTGTATAACCAATTTATCTGTTGCTATTTATTAATAAAATATTTTTCTAATGCAGCTGTCATCTTAACATCTGCCTATAGCTGACAGAACGTTTTGATCACACAGTAGCCATAGGCCTTTATCAAGCACATTTGAACGCCCCTCACAATACAAGCTTTATGAAAAGGATAAATTACTTAAAGTTTATGAAGCAGTATTGGGTGGTATGTCTGTCTGAAGAGCAGCTGAAGAATACAATATACCAAAAAGTACTTTACATGATTGCCTCAGTGAAAAAGTGATGTTGGATTTGCTAAGTCTCGGAAGCAAGTTTTAGCAATCGTTCAAAGTGTTGTCCACCAAAAAGGCATAAATGTTACTGTTACAAATGGTTGGTGGGATTCTTTTAGAAAAAGGCATCCATTGTTGTCTCTTAGAAATCCTGAACAACTCTCCCATGTTAGAGCCATGTGTACCTTACCTGAAGCACTTGATCATTATTTTGATATTCTTGCAAAAACATTAGATCAAAATGACTTGTGTAGTAAACCTTGCCAAATACATAACTGTGATAAAATTGGGATTCCACTAGACCCACCACCTCCTAAAATCATTGCTCGGAAAGGGCAAAAACACTCAATCCATTACTACTGGTAACAAAACTCAAATTACTGTGTTTTCTTAAGGTAGTGCAAGTGGCCATGTCTTGCCACCAATGATAGTGTTTGAGAGAAAGACATTAAAGGCTGAAATGACTGTAGAAGAGGTGCCAGGGTCAATGTATGGCTTGTCAGAGAGTGGCTGGATTGATGGTGAACTGTTCGATCTGTGGTTCAGGCATCATTTTCTGTCTCATACTCCACCACTTCGTCCATTGCTTTTATTGTTAGATGGACATTCCTCTCATTGTACTCCATCAGAGGAAGGAATAATTATGTTTTGTTTGCCACCCCATTCTACACACTTGACTCAGCCCCTTGATAAAGGATGTTTTTCCATTTTAAAGAGATATTGGCGAGAGCAGTGCAATAATTACTTAAGCTTAAACCCTGGAAAGGTTATCACCAGGGTTACATTTTGTTAAGTTTTTCGACGTACATGGATTCAAAGCATGACAACGGAAAATGTTATAAGTGGTTTTTGTACCACTGGCGTTTACCCTATTAACAGAGCAGCTGTGTCTGAATATTAATAGTTTACTCTATACTAAGCTAAAGTAACACTTACATGTCATATTGTAAGAAAAGAATATAATAGTCCTCTCTCTCCTCTCTCTTTCACATTCTCTCTCTCTATTTCTCTCTCTCTCTCTCTTAGCATTTTTTAGATGATCTGATTGTTAGTAACTGATTGTCCATTTTATGGTTTGACTAAGATATAATCCATTGCTCTACCTCTGATTCCCTTAGATAATCTTAACGAAGCACTTGACACATAGAAGTAACTTCCACAGGGTATGTTGATGAATATACATAAAGGAATATTAATACAATTTATTGAACAGACACTATAATTTACAAGGTATCGTCTTAAGTTAAGGTTATTTGGATGCCTTTGCAGAAAAGAAAATATAAAAAAGGTGGGGTTAGGTTGAGAATAGTCTCATCCCCAGACCTACTCGCAAGCTACTGTAGCTTGTGAGTAGGTTTGGGGACGAGACTAGGTTGAGAATAGTCTTATGCTTGGATGTTCACTCCCTAAAGGTGAGAATACATCTGTATTAGTTATGGATATTGTCTTATTAGGAAGATACATCAGGCTTATGGCAAATTTTAAACATTACAGACAGTACAGTCATTAATGACTCTGCCACCGATAACTTGGCTTGATAATCAGTATATTTTAAGAGAGTCACAATGATGAAAGTGACAAGACATAAAAACTCACCAGTCTGAAAAATCATAAGCACCTTGTGGCAGCTACTATTGATATTTGAAGACAAACATGCATGTATGTGTATGTACATGAACAATCCTTACAACGCTGGGGTCCTAATGTAAATTACAGATAGTGTAGTCAGAAATCATTAATTTTTTTAATTTACTAGTTCTCTATTTTAAGTGAGAGAGCCAAGAATCAATTTGAACACGTGTATATGGTCAGGATGGTTACAATAAGATAAAATTAAAGTGCCTCATATGGTTGGTCTCATTACACACCTTTAGGGATTCATTCATCTGTTCTTATAACACATGTATTTACAGTAAGAACTATTTTATGAAATGTTGGCACTTTGATGTTCAATGAGGTTTGTCATATATATATATAATATTATGTCACTATAGTGTCAAATTATACTGGACAAGACTTTAAGCAAGTTATACTTGATGATTCCATGTTTTCAGCACATTTTCTAAAAGATAAGTGCAATGTAAACAATTAGAATTGCTTTATTTCCATTAATTACATAATTTGAAATTCTTTTAGTAACAGAAACATTGCAACTCATATGTATCATTTACCGACATAGGAAGGACAAAATACAACCATAAAATATTACTATATTAGACCAACAGAATTAAAATTATTGTAATACAAACCAAAAACAACACAATCCAGTTACAAACAAAATAATCTCATGGATTTTCTAAGCTATATTTAATATAATTATATATTTGTTATTACCATACCAAAAAAAAAGATAGGGAAACATCATAATTATTTGTAAAGAAATTAAAGAATTTACAAATTGTTTGGTAATAACATCTTATACTCCCAAAAATTATCAAATTAAGTTATATCTTATTTTTATAAGCATTCATTCACTCATAAATAAAAAACCTAAAAGTATAAAAAAAGAAAAAAATCAGTCTTCAGTTTTTAAAAGAAAGGAACGTATACTTTCAGCAACTAACAAATTTCCAACAGGAGGATCTTGTACAGACATTATTATTGTGCTCCAATTTACATTGGTAGGTTGTCGGTCAATCCATAACTGGAGAACTTCAGAAAGTCTTTTCTCATCAGTGTAGAGGTTTTGTCGTAATGACATTAGGGCACCGTATTCTAATTTAAGTGCCTCTCCAAGTTCTTGCCATTGATATGCAATGGGAGTTAATAAGCGAATAAGATCCAATTTATCTGGTTTGTTCTCTACAAAATTATAGCAGATTTTGTAATAGTAACTCAACAAGGACAAATATTGTATATTTAAGTTTTGACTGTTTTGGCATGTAATAGGTAAGAGCAGGGAATTTCCAAAATAAGGCTGATAGCATTAAGTACCAACCTTTGGTGGCTGATGTATGGAACAAAAGAAAAACATAAAGGATTTCAAGGATCAAGTGTCCACAGTTTATTTTAAATTTTATTGTCATTTTTCAGGATCAGCTCATTGTATCTTATGATCACTTTGGAATATAGTTGTAATTCAGTTTCTGTTTTGAAAGGTTATGTTTGTCTTAGTTTTGAGTTCTTGTTTCATTTCTTTCTTTTGTTTTTTGGATAAATACTATGATAAGTTCTTACTTTAAAAACAACCGATCATTCCTATGCTGAATAACTAAATTATCACAATTCTTTCTTTTGTTTTTTGGATAAATATGATAAAGTCTTACTTTAAAAACAAGTGATCACTCCTCTGCTGAAAAACTAAATTATGTCAATGTACACAGAGAACGTTTGTAGTTTATCGTAACAACACTTAACTCAATAGCTCACAAATCATAGACACAAATATATACAAATGGACACACCATTATGCATACATGTGTTGTGCAAAACAATCTTAGGACCACCTGGCATGTGCCAGCAGATAAAAAATCATCAAGACAAAAGTGAAGCATTTGAAAATATTTTTGACATAATTGTTTTCACCTATAGTGCTTATGTTAACTATAATATTAATAGGTACTTAAATTTCTTTTGTAGGCTAAATAACCAATTAACTTACCGCTGTCTTTCGGATTATGACTTGACTTTTCTATACCAACTTGTGAGGTAGCATCAGTCACTTCTATGATAAGAGTGTTGATATCCATGTTTAAATAATATAATTATTTAATACACTTTTACAATTTACTTTCTGTCCACTATACATTTAATATATAAAGAGTTAATTTTTGTGTAGTTTAATTTGATATATTTGCAAAAATAATATCTAGCAAAACATTTATATGTAAAAAAATTATGTACCAGGTAGTTAACTTAAGCCTCACTATGGTATAATTGAAGTTTACCTTCTAGACTCTCTATTTGATGAACTAGACGAATTTGGCTCATATTTTTCAGAGCTTCAATAAAATCTGCTTTGGTTGCTTTCCCTCCTTCTAACCATTTCATTAACATATCTTTACGAGCTGGTCCCGATTGGTGCTGATTATCATTTTTGATATCCTTTAGTACTGCATTCTTAATACCCAGATAAGTACCTAGGATTTCCCAGTCTTCAATCTCTCTTGCCACTTTTAATAAAGGAACTAGATGAGACTCATCTGAAAGGCAAAAAATTAATATTTTATATAATTCATTAATAAACTGAAATAACACTTTTGTCTACAACCAATTGTAGTCTAGTTAAATGTATGCAGCAATAGATTTTCAGTGTTAAATTAAATCGCTAATATTCAACATTATGTTCAAAAGGAGTGTTCTATTGAAGTAAGATTGTATAAAAGAAGTCATCACAGTTAGCCAGTCAGTTAGTAGAGGGTTACATAAACGATAGTACAAGCAATAACTCACTTAATGGTCCATGTGGTATTGTAGTGCTAATAGAAACAGTCATTGAACCTCTCTCTAGTAGAAATAGTATCAGCAGTAAAACCACATAACTCAACATAAATGATTTGTAATACAACAAGATAATAAATTTAAGGATACCATAATTTGCTAAACAAATTTTAAAGGTATGATGTTATTAATATGATTTTACTTACCTAATTGCATAGCTGTTTTAGAAGGAAGACTGACAGGTTGAGTTTCTGTATATGGACAAACAAGATATTAACGCTACACTTTAAACATTTTACATACCAATAAGCCAACAGGTTTGTCTTTCATTTGTTAGCAGAATGGTTGGAAGGTGATTTTCAATACTACATCTGATAGCTGGAGGATTCTTGTCCATTGATAGAATGACAGGGTGTAATTTGTGACCACTGAACTGATGCTCTTGTAAACATGGCACAGTGACTTCAGCATTTATTGCTTCTTTATCATAAGCCAGAACATCTGCACAGGTTGCTATTGCTTTACAGATGACTTTGCGAAGCTGCAAACAGTTGTCTCTCAGACCATTATAGTACACTTCCATCCAGTAGAATCGATCAACAAGTAGTACTGAGCCAAATAGATCTTCAGAATAAAGTAAAACAGCAAAACGCAACTGACAAGGGAAGGTAGGCGAATGACTATCAATAAAAAAGCATGGCTTCTCTTTACGATTAATTAAGGCAATGATAGTAGCAGGAAATATACCCTATATATAGTGTAATAGAAACATAATCACAACATCTCCAAAGATCATTACTGTATAAAATAATAACTATGGTCATTAGTGTCTTACCTGAGGTACTACCTTGCTCTTAAAGGCAATAATCATAGGATCACATGCTGTTGTAAACCCAGACATAATGTTCTCTGACACTTGATTAGGTGGTAGTACAACTGGCATGAAAAAACTTTTAAAAGAATCACTGGTGGAAAGAGGAGCAATAATACAAAGATGTTGTAATAACTTTAGAAACTCAATTTTTGTAAATAATTCAGAAACAAAAGGAAGGGAAAGCTTATCAAGAAATGAATCATCAAACATTCCTTTAGTACGAAACATTTTCAAAGTGTCTGGCAATAAGGACTGACCCTCTTGTAAAATGTCCCTTAATGACTCGACAAATGAAACACTTATCAAACCTGAAAGCATATCAAGAAGATACTGCGGATTAGTGAATATTATATCTGGAAGAACTGCTGGAAAATACAGAAATAAGGCCATGGAATGTAGGTAAGTAATAGACTCAAGGACATCATCTTCATTCATGTTAAAGTTAACTCCTATACTACAACAGGAATCTAATGAGACTATGCCATGATCCTGTTGTGATGCTTCCTCTTTCAGACACATTTCAAACATATACCAACGTACAGGTATAGGGACAGTGATACCTATGTCATTTTGACAAGACATAATACATTCACGAAAAAAGGATGACATCTTCTTACGACTCCACCAACAAAGGTTATCAACGGGAAATATAAGCTGCTGTGGATCATTGTTATAGAAAATGAAGTGATCTTTATACTCATGAAGAGCAGATAGAAGCTGTTCATTCTTTAGATGTAATGATTCAAAGGATTTAATTGTCAAACCCTTTATCTTGTCATAGTAAGTGCCAACAATCATGATTAGTGGTAAATGCTTGTTTCCTCTTACAAAAATAGCATTCTTAGAAGCAACTAGTGAGCGTACGAAATGCTCTATAAGCTGTAGGTTGGTCATCTGTAGCTCACTGGGTAGATTAAGCAATTTACCATTTAATGAGTAACTAAACTCAGGCTTATCAGAAAGGCTCTCTGTTAACTTTGTGCATATTATGTTCAAGGTATTACCACGAATAAATGCACGTGACACATCAGCAAATTGAGGTTGACCACCACTATCTAAAATATTTATCCATGTGGCTTCATGGAGACCTTCTGAAGTGCTTCTCTCTTCGAGTATTTCCATCATCTCTTTAGAATAGTGGTGAACACTAGTATTGAGCTTCGAAAGTGATGTAACTTTAGCTGTACTGGTAATAGGACCAACATGCGTTCCAGCACTCTCAGAGGAAGGGTAATTATCAGTTGTCATCTCATCAGTAGAAATTTCAATTTGTTCAAGAGTTTTGTTTTGTTTATTTGGCTTCTGTTTGCTTGTGGTATCATCACTACTAGGCTAAAAAAGTGATCAATTGATAACACAGTATTACTGGCACTTACTGGTGTACAAGGTCCTGATTCTTCTGTGGTTGGTTCTTTTTCAAGTGCACGAACGGCATCTGAGAGCATCTTTAACAGATCGAGCCCATTAACCTTCTCCCAGATTTTGCCTTCATCATGTTCAGCCACTCTCTCTATGGCACGAATTGGTCTTGCTGCTAATGCAGTACTATGATGAAATTTAGGTGCAGGCCAGTTGAATAATAATGACTTGAATGATGTTTTACCAACACAAGGTGGTCCCAATAGAACCAGTCTCATGTTTGTGAGTCTAACAATGCCATTGTGGATACCATGTTTGAAAACTTGACGTAGTTCTACAGAGTAAGGAAGAAAAACGCTTTTTAAATTAAAAATTAAACTGATAAACTAAGACTACAGAAAAAAAGAAATCTGTTTAAAACATTTTCTCAATAGGAAGTCATTTTGATACTATAGCTATTAATAACTGCTGATATCCAGTAGTACTATATATTAATATCAACTATCATATAGCTACACTACATAAAATGTATTAAGTACATTTTGTATTAGAGATAACTTAGCGACTTCTAAGGCCACTACAACAATAGAATTAACTTGATGATAATATGGAAATAAAACAAACCACAAGGCCCTATAGTATGCCTGACACACCAGAAAAATAGTGTCATTTGAGCTGATGTACTCTTAGAGTATTATTGTGAACATAATTTAATTATCAGTTTACTTTATTAATTCTGACCTAATAAAATCAGCAATTTGATATTTATGTATTACACTAGTATGACATAATAAAATTATATGCATAATATTACTAAAGATTTAATAATACTACATTGGAAAATACCAATAACTACATATGTTATCAATGTTTACTTGTACAATGTACACATACTTTCATCTGTTTTAATCTTCTTAACTAGGTGATGGTGATCATTACACCTTGCCAGATCAAGTGGAGTTTGATTGTCCTAGCAAAGACAATAAAAATGTGTATACATATTATGAGGTCTGCTGTTTATTACTTTACTTTTATAAAATCACATAGAGATTTTGAAAAATGCAATACACAAAATATATACACTAAACAAAGACTACCAAAGTAGACTACTAATAAGATGGACTTAAATACGAATATATGTGAAGGCACAACCTAAAGAATCCACGAACCTCCTAGACTCACAATACATGATGCACAAAGAAAAACAATATAATAATTATATATATAATTAGATCCAATATATGCATGGCTGAATATTGGAGATCTACACATACTGACTGTCAATGTAATATTTATAAACACAACATTATAATATACCTTATTAATGGCATGACGGGAAGCACCATATCGTATTAACATAATAGCTGTCTTTGTATGACCATCACGAGCAGCTATATGCAAGGGAGTATTATTATCCTAAATAATTAAGAAAGTAAAAATAACATTATTACATGGATAAATGTCTAATATCTATGAATATTGGATGAGTCTGTGCTGTATTTTGATAAGTCAAATACAAGCAAGATGAATCCAATATCCATAGGTATTGTGGTATTAGCTAACTGTTCTATAATGTTAAATTAACTTAAAGTGCTCTGAATCTACACAACGAATGTCTTTTAGTAAATTGTTTAGATGGAAGTTCAAAGGCATTGATGGTACCCTATTTTTCAATGGTTTGTAGTGTAGTTTTCAAAATTTCATGAAGCACACGTAATAATCTTTGTTTTGAAATATTTTCTACAGCATTCTGTTTACAGTTTACATAAAACCTAATTTGAGGCCACCTTCCTATATAATATTTTATTAGTGCTTAACTAACTAAGGTGTTTCACTTACTAAACTTGTTCAAATATTACACTCAAGGTGAATCAAGTATCTTTCCTGCCAAAACTCTCTACACATGAGTGTTTAAACTTATGCATGCATGTTGAAAGTTTAGGAAGATATAGTAAATTTATGTTTAAACATTATTGTATGCAAATACTAATAAACATTATAAAACATTTAAAGTAAATAAATAATAATATTTAAAGTGAACCTTTCCTCATTCACACTAATTGACAACCATTCTAAAGTGTCCTAAATACAGAGGAGTCTTTTGGTTTTAATTTTATTCATTGTTGTTAGTTGTTATGTACAACAAACAAACAAAAAAGTTGTATAGGTAACACATATCTAAATAGATTTTATTGAGAAACACTGTTCTATAATTGTTTTGAAAAATGACAATCAAGACAAAAAAATTTAGAATGAAATGATTGTAGTGACTATACAGATTTAGGCCTACCAGGTCACACATGTCATAAGTGTACTCAAAAATAAAGTTAATTAAAGTCATTTGTTCCCTTTTGTATCAACTGTTAAACTATGCAGTTTAAATTTATTTGTCATTTTCAATTGAAACAATAAAGATACCCATATCATGTCATTTAAAATGATTATAGGACTGCTAGCAACTTGTCTACAAGGTAATAAAAAAATTCTACAAGGTAATAAAAAAATTCTACATGCGCCTAGCATGAACATGACTCATTAAAATAATTATGTAAAAGATAACCATTCTTGTAATGAAATGTTATCCTAGTATATGACTTATCATTATTTTCATATTTTGTTTTGTTCAATTTGAAAGGAAATTGAAACATGAATGATGACTTTCAGGTAAAGATTTTTTTCTAATAATAGTTATTACCACCAAATCATAACTTACATGTATATGTTTTTCCTTTAAATAATTAGAAAGTAAGATTTTATCATGTATTTTTGAAAATTTAAAGGTATGTCTAATAACAAGTGCAGTAATGTCGAGTATAATAAATTTACATTATAGTATATACTGACCTTAGTACCAGCATCAACATGTGCTCCAAGTTTTATTAACATTTCACCAGCATCAGCATGACCATGAATTGCTGCCAAATGCAATGGAGTACGTGTGTACTGGATATAAGAGAAGTAGTTAACAATACAGTCTCAATTACATGTATATATTATGCTAGTAATTAACATTAGTATACAACAATAGTAAATAAAAACAATCATCAGTCATTATTGTCAATATCTATTATCTAGTTATGTTGTCTTGAGCACATAAAGTCAAACTTAAAACACACCCATAATAGCAATCAACATTCAGTGTGATCAATACATATTTTCAAAAGAACAGAATTATGTTCAATTGTGTCAGCCTGAAAACATTATTTCTGGTCAAAACCATTTTTGTTCATTAGTGTAATGCATTGAATTATCCATTAATATGTGTGTTAATTTGTCATTATTATGTTATTAGATATAATTATATCATAAGTATGCTCAGTTGGTTGATTTGACACATGGTCACTTATTGATTTGTGATTATGGTATTCTCTTCTTTGTCGTTATGCTCTTCTTAGTAACTATTACTCACCCGGCAAACCTCAAGACCAGAGACTAGAGGACTTGATTAAGACAATGGAAGATTGTTTTGAGTCCGTTTCCATCATTATTGCTGAATGTTTTCAGTTTTACAAGCGTGATCAAAAGTCTGGGGAAACTACTGCTGATTTTGTGGCTGAGTTGAGACGCCTTGCTATCAATTGTAAATTTGGAGCCTACTTGGATGATGTTCTACGTGATCTCTTCATTTGTGGTCTTAATAATGAAGTGACACAAAAGAGGCTATTGTTTGAGAAGGACTTCACCGTGACCAAGGCTGTCAACTTGTCTCAGAGCCTGCAAAGTGTAGACAAAATATCCCAAGTCATGCATCCTAGTAGAGAGTGCTGAAGGCCTCCTCACAATACCTGTGTTACTGTTGCTGAAAAAAAGGGCATGCTCCCAGTCAATGTAATTTTAAACATGTCACTTGTCATTCATGTAGCAAAGTAGGTCATATAGCTCCTGCTTGCATGAGACCAAGGGAATGATGTCAGAGGAGACCTTCAGGACACAGTGATGTGAAACCTAAGAGAGATACAAAATGGCTACAAACTAATGAAATAGATGACTCTGAATTGTTATTATGTAACGTCTCTAGTCAGTCCAGTCATGGAAAAACTTAGACATGGAACTGGATACTGGGGCTGTTATGTCATTGATTTCTCAGTCTACATATGATTAATTATTTTCAAATGTCAAGCTACGCCCTTCAGACATTGTACTATGAACATACACATCTCAAGCAATTACAGTCTTGGAATTTGATGTTGATGTCATTTATGAAGATCAGAAATGTAAGCTCGGTCTTCTTGTGATAAAAAGGTCTGGACCCAGTCTGATTGGACGGAAGTGGCTGTGATATCTTCACTTTAAGCGTACTCACATTTCAAATAATCAAACAGAGCTAGATATGTTAATTAGTAAGTATTCTTCAGTTTTTGATGACAAGTTAGGTAATGTAAAGACCTTCTCTGCTAAATTGGATCTCAAGCCTGGCTCTAAGCCCAAGTTTTTCAGGCCAAAGCCCATGCCTTTTGTGTTAGAGACAAGTACTTATACACTCATAACTGTTAGTTAATTAATTACTTATTATTATTCATTTGTATAAGCACATGTTTCTAGAATCTTCTAGAAGTCTTGTGGTTTTTGTTATTATATAACGTTGAGTCGTATTGTTCATTGTCAGTTTTTGTATTAGTTGTGTTGTCACTCTGCTAAGTGCTAACTCTAATTCTAACAGGTTATGAGCCCAGACTTGCTAGACTGCTGTGAATAATGGCAACGGAGTCGAAGATGGTTACTATCGTTCCACTCAACGGGTTGAACTACCCCACTTGGAAGCTACAGTGTAAGATGACACTTAACAGAGATGGACGAAAGAGACCTAGATGTTTGGGTAAGTCTATAGTAGTAATGTTCATATTTTTATTATTCACCAAACAAAAAATTTTATATATTCACCAAACGTTTCAACAGTTAGTTCAACTGTCATCATCAGTGGCTATATAATAAATATACAGTGAAAAACAGGCCTATTTATACTCTTCATTGGTGTCTTTTTTGGTGTTGATGGGACTCGTAGAAGTCAATGTTGATGTACCAAGAATGGACGCATGCGATGCGTGGGTGGTTTGCTGCTTGTGCATTTGGTTCTGGAGCGTGAGATAGATTTGTGGAATAGGACCCTGTTCTCGGTTGATGGCATATTTTTGTCTATGAATGTGCCATGATTCCAGGATACATCTTTGCAAAAGGTATGGATGGCAGGCTAGGATGGTGGGATTATCCCAGTTGATCTTGTGACCCTTTTGCCAGACATGTTCAGCTAGAGCACTTGTAGACACATTCTGTTGTTCCACTGCTCTCTGATGTTCTTTACCCATTGATTCCGACACGTCTGACCAACGTAACAAGAACAACAATCTTGGCAAGATATACCATATACTACTCCTGACTGTGACAAAATAGATGTGAGATCCTTAGGCCTGGATATCATCTTCCTTAGAGTTGTGAGAGGTCTAAAGACAACTTGTATTTCAAGAGTTCTTAGGACCCTCTTAATGGCTTCTGACTGTCCTTGGACATAGGCGATGGTTACTCTGACTGGATGGGGATTGTCAGACATGCTTGAACTAGGTAACAATGGTGGAGTTAGTTGCTTTTGTTGTACTTTTTTGTGGCAATCCCTAATGAATTTATTAGAGTAACCGTTATTGCGTAGAGCTGCAACAACATGAGTCTCTTCCTCTGCACGTTGTACAAGGCTAGAAGAGTGTGTAGAAGCTCTGGCGAATAAAGTACGAGCAACAGATTGTTTGTGAGAGGAAGGGTGGTGAGAGGAAAAATGTAGGTATTGATCAGTGTGAGTCTTCTTACGATAGACTGAAGAATATAGGGATCCATCATCGTCCCTCGAGACTAAGACATCCAAGAATGGAAGAAGGCCATTTTTTTCTATCTCTATAGTGAATTGTATGGATGGTTCTATAGAGTTGAGATGTCTATGGAAACGATCGACAAGATTTGTTGGTAATGCTGTGAAGGTGTCATCAATGTATCATTTCCAAAAAATTTGGTTGATAATCAAAGGAGGATAGGGCTCTCTGTTCAACATACTCCATCACCATATTTGCTACAGTGACAGAAACAGGAGACCCCATTGCCGTACCAAAAATCTGTTGGTAATATTTGCCTCGGAAGGAGGAATAGGTGGCATCCAGGCAGAACTCTAGTAGGCAAATGATATTGTCAATTGAGAGTGCTGTTCTATCTGTCAGGTTAGAATCATCTTCCAATCTTTGTCTAGCCACCTGGATTGCTAGCTTGGTGGGAACATTAGTGAAAAGGGAAACAACATCAAATGATACTAAGATCTCATCTTTCAATTGTTGTGTTGTGACAAAGGCCACAAAGTCGTTGGAGTTCCTTACATGTGAAATGCTATTTCCAACCAGGGGGGTAGGATGTGACAGAGATGTTTCGACAGATTGTAAGTAGGAGAAGAATAAAGGAAACTATTGGTCTTAATGGTACATCTATTTTGTGTATTTTTGGCAATCCATAAATCTGAGGGGTTATGCCATCAGATCTATGAACGCATAGGTATAAGTTCTGAGGTAACTCTCCCTTCTTCACTAATGTTAATAACAGAGTTCATTCTTGACTGCAGAGCATTAGATGGATCCTTTTTTATGCACTTGTAAGTTTTATCATTGCTAACCATTGACAGCATCTTCTCATTGTATTCCTTCATATCCATGACTACTGTAGATCGTCCTTTGTCAGCAGGCAATATGATGATGCTCTTATCTTTGCGTAGTTCCCTTAGTGCTTTTTCTTCTGCTGAGGAAAGGTTTTTGTGGGTCTGAATAGGTTTGTTTAGTACTCCTACTAACCTTGTCCTGATATCATTAGCCGTATTGCTATTAACTTTGCACTTATTGAGACCACCTTCAATCTCTGGTATTATCTAAGGAATGTTGGACTTGCAAGGAGCCAGTGCAAAGTTCATACCTTTGGATAGGAGGGATTTCTCAGGTGTGCAAAGCACTTTGGAAGAGTGGTTGACCACCCATCTATTGTTCGGTGAATAATAAAAATATGAACATTACTACTATCAGAGATGGAGTTTGGAGTATTGTGAATGGGACGGAGACGGCACCAACTGATGTGAGGTCTGATGCATATGCTAAGTTTTCTGGTTGTAAGAATCATGAGTTGGCAACCGTTGTGCTGTCTATTGATCCAACATTGTTGTATTTAGTTGGAGATCCCAACGATCCTGTAGTAGTATGGCAGAAACTTGGTCTTTCAAAAAAAGACGTGGGCAAACAAATTGCAGCTAAGAAAACGACTTCATTCAATGTATCTTAAAGAAGGCGCATCCGTTCAGGATCATATTAAAACTATGATCGAGATTTTTAATGAGCTGGCAATTGTTGGAGTCAATATTACAGATGAAGACTGGGTTGTCTACTTATTTGCCAGTCTTCCTGACTCGTATAATACTCTTGTCACAGCAGTTGAAGCTAGCGCAAATGTTCCGACCTTGGGAGTAGTGACAGAACGCTTACTGCATGAAGAGAGAAAGAAACTGGAACGTAACGGTGATGGCAGGGTCAATGGAGCAATGCATGCTAGACAGCGTAGACGTGGAGGACCTAGATGTTACAATTGTCAGAAGTATGGACATATTCAACGCAATTGTCCGCAGGAGCTGCACAAAAATGGTAAAGTAGAGGAGAGAAGTCATAAGTCAGGGAATAAGGAGAGAGATGCTGCTAGACACAAAGCGAATCAGGCTGAAGTGAAGGAGATTGACAGTGGTTCGGATGTTGATACTGGTAAATTCGAAAAGAAGATGTTTCTAATTGTATTGATTCATATAGCAAGTGGATTGAAGTATTTCCCATATCGTCAGCAACATCATTAGCCACAATTGCACATTTAAGTTTGACATTTGCTCATGTTGGACTCCCTCAAACAGTTGTTACTAAAAATAGTACTTGTTTCACTAGTGAAGAGTTTAAACATTTCTGAAATCTGTTTGAGTATGTCATATAACCACAGCTCCATACCACCCACAATCAAATGGAATGTCTGAGAGATGTGTGAAACTTTTCAAATCTATCATGAAAAAGATCAAGCCTGGACATCTAGAATAATAACATTTGTAAAAGCTATTGTTTTTGTACCAAAACACACCTTAATCAATGACAAACCAGATACCAGCAGAACTCATGTTTGAATTACATGTGAGAATAACTTTTTATATCCTCCTACTCGAAATAAGGTCAAAAGAAACAGGAAGTTAAGTCCAAATTGAAATGGAAATATTGAAATGGAGACAATTCAAGTCAGGAGAGTTGGTTTATGTTAGTTCATTACTACTAATTTTAAATTGTTTCTTAAAAGGAATGGCATCAAAAATTAGATATGTAAAACTGTCACTGTAGCAAATAGAGCTGCTGAACATTTTTGTCAAAATGTTCAATACATTTATGGTAAAGCAGAAACCATTAAATTTTGCTTTCAATTAGTAGTTATCTCATTAGATCGTTCTATTATTTTTCAAAGAGTAAGCTCTTTTATAGTATTGGCATTTTTACTGTATATAAACAACTTACTATTGATATGTTACTGTTGCTACATGATAGAAGTCAGTTATATTTTAAATTGGAGGTCTCTATGGCATTTATAAGCCTCATGCCTCTAGTTCTCAGTTTATAAATACCATAGAGACCTCCACCTTCATAAATAACCTACATTGAGAGATTACTATCACTAAGGGTTGATCTGTGATACTATAGATATTCAGTGATCATTGAAATATTAATTGATCATTCTGAAAGTATAAAATGATCAAAAATCTTTAAAAACGTTGCAATTGACCACATCTATCAATGTATTTGAATTAAGGCAAATGGAGAAGGAGGAGTTATCTAATTTATACAAGGCCTTAGAATGAAACCAAGACTAATCATCATGATTATAATAACTAGATATAATGTCCTATGAATTAATTAACTGTTTATATAGCATTACATAATCTAGTAAATCAGTATTCATTAATATCTATACTCACCTCATTAGTTGAATTTGGGTCTGCACCAGCCTCTATTAAGGCTGGTATAACCTTTGATCGACCAAAATTAGCTGCTACATGGAGAGGAGTTCGTTTTGTCTAAATTAATAGTATAAGATAATGTTATTTACTTAATACTCAATTACTGTAGTGATGACCTTAGATTCAACACAGTATTCAGTTTAGTTGTAACTAGCAATTGACTGGTTTATTCATGTTTGCAAAAAATGACTCTAGAGCTACTGAGCATTAATACTTCATATATGATTATATCTTATTGTTAATATAGTACACTACTAATATGTAGGGAGTCCATAAACAGTGGACTGGACAAGACTGGCCAAAAATTTATTTTTCCAATAATTATGTAGGAAGAACAAAATGGTAAATTTGTTATTCTAGACTAAAAACTATCACTAAATGATATCTAAATTAAAAACAAAAAGTTATAGCCTATAATAATAATAGCAAAAATAGCATAACTAAGCAGAGTCACTTTGTAAATTAAATAAAATTTCTATAAAAGTTCTTTAATGTAGGCATGGCAGTAAAACATCTCAAATAAGCCCAAAGTAGGGATGGCAGCATTGACATACCTACATAGCAGTCACAATAGTAAGGGGCATAATGATTTGTTGCAACAGTTATGTGAGGCAAACAGTCCCATAAAGACTCTAAAGCAAAACTGTTTAGTTAGATAGAAAAACATGAAATTAAGAATTTTGTTTAAGGGTTTTTAAGTACTTACAATATGCTAAAAAATAACTCTCAAATATAAATATTGTGGCTATTATGTGCATTCTCCCATTCATACTTTAAGCTTATTTAAGATGTTTTTACCACCATCCCTATATTTAAATTTATTTAAAAATTTTTATTTACTTGTTTGTTTGATTTTTATTGGATTTATAATGTGTAAAAATAGTCTTTATAAGACTTCTATTTTCGTAGTTATTGTGGTGTGAAAAAAGAATTAGAAGAAGATACAACATCATGCCATCCCTTCTCTAGGGAAGCTGAAGGCGGACATCCAATTCCAATTCTACTTTCCATCGCTCAATGAAGTGAAGTGCAGAGTACAAGCACTGCGAGGTGTCTCTTAGAATGGAACAAAGCGACATGTTTCTGGTTAGGGTGGGGCTATAGGATTTTAGTTGTTAAATATTCCATCAAAGGTTAGAAAATAGAACTGGAATATTTCTAGAAAGCTACAAGTAGAATTGGATATTTTCGGAAAACTTCAAAGCAGAGTATATGAAATTCAAAGTAGAATTCGATGTCCGCCTTAGGCTTCTGTAGTTCTCTCATAAATCATCTGTTGTTGGGAGATTGTACACTCTCGCAAATTCTTTATTCTCATCTGCTGAGGCTCATTCTAAAGAAATATACCTTGTTAACACTGCTTTAACAATAAATAACTATCCTAATGGATTCATCAAAGGGTTTCCAAGGCCAGTTCTGTAAAAATCCTTACTTTTCAATAGTTACTCTGATTAGAGCAATTATTTGGGTCAAACCAAATTGTCACTGTGGTGCTTCCATATGTCCAAGGTTTGTCAGATTTGTTTAGTAGAATTTTGAAGCAAGGTGTATGTAATTCAAATTAGATTCTGTCCATGCAGAATATTATGACAACTTTTAACAAAACCAAAAGACACTATAACAATGATCCAACTGAAATGCATAGTGTATATAATTTCATGTAAGGATTATGATAAGTATTACATTGGACAGTCTGCAAGCTCACACATATACACTTTGAAGGAACACAAGAGAGCAGTTCAGAAGGGAGATAAGGTTGCCTCAGCAATTGGAGAACATGTATGGGAATGCCATCATGATATGGATTGGTAAGAAGTTGAAGTCATATGTTCATCAACTAAATTGGTTGAGAGATGTGTGCTAGAATCTTAGAACATTTGGAGTCACCCAGAAAGACTGAACAGAGAACTTGTTAGTCTGTCAAATTTTATTTACTTTTTTACTCGATTCTTTTCACTATTTTAAGTTTTATTTTTAATTTTATTTGCATTACCTTTTACAATCTTACTTTTTTTATGACTGATCACCTTCCATACATATAATTTGCTGCTTCATCTTAATTTGTTTGCTGTATATACTTGTGAATTGTTTATTTCTTTCGAGAGATATTATACTTGAGCATTGTTTATACATTTTGGAAAGTTCTCTCCCATTTTTGCTTACCTTTCAGTATATTTGTTTATTTATTCCTTTGTTTGTTTATTTTCTGGTATGTCCTTATTTTACTGCATATACCGGTATATACAGGGGCATTCAAATGAGTTCAGCCACCCACGCGGAAGTTGCGTTTATTTGAGTTTATTTAATAAACCACAGCTACAAGTGTAGCGTTTCTGTGCTGTTACAGCTATTTTTGAGGAGAAAGCTTAACACAGGGAGTGGTATGGAGTCAGTTACAGTTACAAAAGAAGTTGGAGAAACATTAGGCTAAGTAATGTCTGTGCTTCAAACTAGAAATGATGTTTATTGTCGTGTCTTTTGACAAAAACAAATAAAATAATATCTTTTGTAAGTGAAGATGTCTAGTACTTTGTGTGCCTACCCCTTGCTTTGATAATAGCTTCGATTCTTCGTCCCAAAGATCATTAGTTTGTTCCATAATTGAGAGAGAGAGAGCTGTTGTTGGCAATTTTTCTAGTTTCCTCTCTAAGTATAAGTATAAGCTCTCTATTGGTTTAAATATGGAGATTGTGCTGGCCATGTAGTACAATTAACATCGTTTTTGTCCAACCAGTCTGTTATTAGATGAGCCTTGTGGCAAAATGCAGTATCATGCATGAAGATGTAGTCCAAACCTCTTATTTACCGGAGTGATGGAATCATTACATTTTAATTTCTAGTATTTCTAAATACTAAAATCTATCCATCTTGCCTTTGACTTGTACTAGCATACCCTTTTCATTGCAACAGATACATCCCCACACCATCACACTACTGCCACCATGCTTTACTGTGCACTATACACAATCCTCATTAAATTCTTCTGATAGTCTACGTCGTATGTACGTTCAACCATCATTATGGAAGAGATTAAACTTGGACTCATTAGACCTGTCACGGAATATCTGGACCCCTGAAATACTTGTTCCTCTGGAACAATTATTTCAAAGTTTTAAATGAAAGGAAACGGGTGGCTTTGAAATGTAGTGACTCCCTTTATATATTTCACACTTCTTTCAAGTTCTCTGTCGGATGCCAGTAACAGGTCATTGGGCAACCATAAAATGGCATGCTTGAGCGCTTGGTGTTACAGTAGATCTACTGGACGAACGGAGCATGGACTCAGAAAGTGAAATCAGTACCACTGAGCCCGAAGACCTGATTTTAGATCTAGCCATCCATTATGCTGTACATTGTAGCTATCCACCAGGGTTGTCAAAGGAGAGGAAGAGAACAGTTAGAAAATGAGCTTCTACTCTCACTGTTGACAAAGGAGAAGTCTTTTTGAAGAGGTAGGGTCACCAGGTAAAACTTGTGACTTCTATTGAAGACCAACGCAGAATCCTCACCTCATGCCATTCAGATCCCACCTCTGGTCACTTTGGAATAACAAAAACGTGGATAAGAGTTGCTGAGCGATTTTACTGGCAAGGAATGTCTGAGGAAGTAAAGGAGTTAGTAAGTTCTGTCACAATGAAGTTGTCAGTTTCTCTGTCATCTGTAGGTAAAGTACTGCCCTGTTTGTCAGCATATGAACAAAAAGCTGACAACTAAACAGCTTAAGTTACATCCAGTGCCTGTGAAATCTGCATGGTACCACTTGGGGATGGACTTTGTGGGTCCAATTAGTCCTCCTAGTAATAGTGGGAATCGGTATATCCTGATGGTGTCTGACTATTTCACTAAGTTTGCATGGGCCAAGGCTATGCCAACACAAGGGGCTATAAATGTAGTCTCAGCACTTAGAGAGGTTAGCATTAATGTAACTCCGTCATAATATAAATTTAATATAATTTATTTTCTACTTTAAATTACCTTTTCCTTTCAGCTTTTCTATGTCATGGGCATGCCTTCAGTGATGACAACAGATCAGGGCACAGAATTTTGTAATGGTTTAAACAAAGAGCTCATGCAGGTCTTTGGAATAAAGCATGGCTTCACAACTGCCTATCACCCACAAGCCAACGGCCTTGATGAGAGGCTAAACAAGACCTTAACAAACAGCTTGGCAAAGTTTGCACAGGAGAATCGTAATATGTGGGATGATAAATTGCAGGAGGTTGTGTATGCATATAACACAGCTGTGCAAGAATCCACAAAACACACACCATTTGAGGCCATGTTTGGAAGAGTTGCTTGTCTTCCTGTTGACTTTAATGTTGCCACCTTCTATGATGCTGATACGAAAGTGAAGATATTCCAAGATGCACAAGAACAGGATAGTTTTGAACATGGTACAAAGCATCAAAGAATTGCAGAAGTTATTAAAGAAAACATCAAACAAGCACAACAGAAACAAAAGGAACACTATGACTTGAAACATGGTGCTGCATCTTGTTTCAACATTGGCTCTTTGGTCCTAAAAAAAGACTTTACTAGGAAAAAGTGCAAGGATGGAAAACTTGACTACCTCTGGCAAGGTCCATTTGTAATCATTGCATCACTTGGTAAAGGGCTTTTCCAGTTAAAGGAACTAAATGGGGAGAAGGTTATCTATATAATTCTGTGTGAGCTATATTGAGAGAGCTAGTACATGCACGAATGCTTGCACAGTTATATCAATTTACTTGTACCGTATACTTTTAGATTGTACAACAAGTCAACAGGTTTCACTTAAAGAGATACTTCCTGAATAGTAATGAGAATACATGTCCCCAAAGAGTTGATGATAGTGATGGAGACCGGCAAACAAATGAGGTACATATATGCAGGCAAAACATATTTTATGTCTTGATCCTTCATTTGTATAGAATCAATATAGGATAGATGACTCCATACCTCCACTGCCTCCAGGAATTACACATATACTGCCATTTTCACTACAGGATGTGAGCTTTCCTTCACCTACATCATACAAATTGAATGTAGCAATTCTTGATCATTCACTAGGAGTCAATGCATTCAGTACTCCAATTAAACAAGCTGGGTTCATTCCAGAATTTTTTCCTGTAACATATGATCTGCCATCCCCAATATTGACATCCACACCTCCAAGACCACCTGTACTCACTAAGCAGCTTCCATCCACTCCTCCAAGACGACTTCCACTCGCTCGATCCATTCCAACGAAACCACTGACACTTACTCCTAAATCTATCGTATCCTCATCTCCTGCAGGACCACCTCCATTTACTAAGCAGTTTTCTATACCATCTGTACCCACTAGAAAGCTTTGTACTAACTACAAAACAAAAGCACTGGCTTGCAAGTTGAGACAACAGGCAAGATTACTGCAAGAACCAGAGACTATAGTCATCAATGTGGACAGCCATAATCTGTCTTCTCAAGAACATGAGAAACATTGGGTAGGTGGTCTTACAAAAAGTGATCAAGCAGTACTTATTAATGGCTGGCTGACAGACAAGATCATCAATGAAGCTCAAAGTTTATTGAAGAAGAAATGCCCCTATGTTAATGGACTTCAGGATGTAACACTAGGACTTACTTTGTCATTTGTTATACAAACAGAGGAGTTTGTTTAAGTTTTACATACTGGACATGCCCACTGGGTAACAGTTTCCAACATTGGTTGCAAAGATGGGAAAATCAACATCTTCAATAGCTATCCCCCAGTCACTACAACACACCTACTAGACCAGATTGCAGCACTGCTTGCAACTCCAAGATCTACCATCAATATTAGATATATGGACAGCCAACTGCAGTGTGGTTCAACAGACTGTGGCATTTTCGCCATTACATTTGCTGCAACCTTAGCAAATGGGGATCAACCTGGGGCTTTCCATTTTGATTAGCCACAAATACAAAAGCGCTTGATACACTGTCTAGAAACACAGTGTCTCTCAGACTTTCCAGTTCAGCAAAGAAGGAGAAGAGGAAATGTAGTCAAGCATTCGTATGCTCTGTACATCTACTGTTCCTGTAGAATGCCTGAACATCCAGGATGTACAATGGTGCAATGCTCTACCTGTGGAGAGTGGTTCCATGTTGGTGTATGTGTGACTATACCCACTGAAATTTTACACTCATCTACAAAGTGGTCCTGTAACAAGTGTATTTAGTATTGAAGTCGATTAGTATGAATAAAAATTAATTATTCATGGTGGTCTTTATGTTTCAGTTTTGTTGAAATATTAGTTCCAGGAGGCAATATATTATGAAAAAGAAGGACCTTGGGGGGATTTATTATTTGAGAGAGGGTCTATATATTTCAACATGCCACTGAAATATAAGTTCCAGGGGGATCAAACATTGCAAAATATTGGGACCGAGGGGAACAAATTAACGGGGAACCAATTTTTTGTGACAGACCATACAATTTTCTACCACATAACTTCTGTCAAGTCCCTGTGATTGCTGTTGTTTGTGTCTCAGCAGTAACAGTGATTTCCTTCTCGATATTCTACCATTTAATTAATCTGGCATCTATCAGTCTTCTCTTCACTGTACTTAAGGAAGCCATGACATTATCTTTCTCCCATATATTTTTCAGAAGATATGCTGTTAGTTTACAATCTCTGATTGACTTTAAAATGAGACTTTTATCTTCTCATCTTGAAGACAATTTGGGATGTCCAGGTCATGGTTCATCAGTTACTGACTTATTTTTCTTGTATTTTTTGATAATGTCATCTATTGTACTTTTTGGTATTTTTTAATTGTTTTGATATAGCTCTAAATGGCAGTTTTGTGAAATTTTTCACGTGTGATTCACAAGTTCACTTAGCCAGTCTGTCAGACCTAGCTTACTTCACTTGGTCTCTGTCTCTTAACTCTGTTCAGTTGGCTAGTTCTTTTTTTCATGGCTGAGGGTCAAAGTACTACTAAACATCCAGCTGTTCTTCAGTATTTTATAGTTCCTGAAACACTGCCTTTGGGAGACTTCAAAGCACAGTGCAAATACTGCTCCAAAGGTATAACTACTTCTGTGAAAGTCACAACTAATTATTGGAGACACCTGGTAAGAATCATATATATTTGTAAATTACTGTTTCACATATCTTTGTCATTTTATTATTATAGAGCCGCATCCATCCATTAAAATTGAAAGAAAAAAAAAAGCTGCATCACAGCAAACACTAAACCATCTTGTTAAGGATCAAAAGAAGTATGACTCAAAAAACCTAAAGCAGGTTCAAGCTAGTGATGCTCTTGTCGACTTTGTTGCTGAAGATCTCATTCCTCTTGCCATGGTGGATAGTACTAAGTTTAAGAAATTTGTAGAGACACTAGACCCAATGTATCAAGTGCCAAGTAGAAAACAATTGTCTAGAGTATTACTAAAAAAGAAGTACTCAGCTGTTAAGAAAAAAGTATTGGAGAAACTATCAAAGGCTGAAACCATCCATCTCACCATAGATCTTTGGTCAAATTGCCAAATGAGATCATACCTTGGCATTACTGGTCATTACATCTCAGAGCAATGGATACTGGAGTCTGTCATGCTTGGGTGCTGTCGTGTTATTGGAAGGCACACCAATGACAACATTGTATCTTGGTACGATGAAATTGTTGCTGAGTTTGGTATAAGCAACAAAGTAAGACACATTGTGACAGATAGTGGGGCAAACATTAAGAAAGCTTTTCGAAGTTTAGAACTACCAGGCTATGACGAAGATTCACCAAGTAATAGTGAGGACGAAGAATGCGAGGAGGATGATTCAGTTTCTAGTACTACTGTTCACCTCACACTAGAGTCAGATGTGACGATTGAACACCATACCTGTTTTGCACATACATTACAGTTAGTTGTAAAGGATGGCTTAGCAAAGGTGGGTCCAATTGGGACCATTATTAAAAAGTGTTCAAACCTTGTATCCTACGTAAGGAAGTCAACAGTGGCTGCTGATGTCCTAAGAGGTGAGAAGAGATTACAAGCTAGCAACACCACCAGGTGGAACTCCCAACTAAAAATGATAAATTCTGTTCTGTCAGTATCTGAGAGTAAGCTAGCTGAATTAGGCGAGGCTCCAAAATTAACATCACACGAGAGGAACATATTGCGTGACATTATGGAAATACTTGCACCCTTTGAAGAGGCAACAGACTTTGTACAAATTGGTTGTGTACCATCAGCAAGCTATGTTATGCCATGTATTCGAGGACTGAACCACCATGTGCAAGGTATGGTATCTAAGTACCATTCCACTTTTGTACAAGGATTGAAGCAATCTCTTAGGAAGCGCATGGCATACTATGAGGAAAAGGAGGTCTACATCACAGCTGCAATACTAGATCCACGGTTCAAATTATGGTGGTGTTTCAACGAAACTGAAAAAAAGGAATTCACTGAGATGATTACGTCAGCACTAGAAAGAAGTGTACCAGCTACAGTTTCTACTGTAAGTACTGAAGATAACACTAATCCTCCTCCATCAAAGAAAGCCAAAACATTATTTAGTTTCATGCCTGAACCATCTGTACAATCTGAATCTCAGTCTACTTCTCTTACAAATGAACTAGATAATTATCTGCAGTCTTCATGTGTCTCAATGGAGGTAAATCCCATGGAGTTCTGGAAAAAAGAAAAAACTAAATACCCTCATTTGTCAAAGTTGGCAAAGGAAGTATTAGGAGTACCATCTTCGTCAGCACCAGTCGAACGTCTCTTTAGTATTGCTGGTAAACGTTTTAGACCTGAACATTGCAATTTAAAGGACGCACGGTTTGAAGAGTTGATGTTTATTCGATGCAATAATAATTAAATTTAAATCTTATAGTTATTAAACAGCAACGTGAAATGTACTTGTACTTGCACTTAAGTACATATCATTGTATTTGTACTTATACTTAAGTACTATATTAAAAAACACCATGTACTTGTACTTATACTTAAGTATTTTGTAAAAGTACTTGGACTTTACTTAAGTACTTTTCAAAGTACTTCGCCCCAACCCTGGAATTAAGTATGAATTTTTAATATTATTGATTAACTCTTTTCATCACTATGATGTACTGTTAAAAATAAAAATGCACTAAAGTGCTTAACCTCGCTACGGTGCCCAGTGTAAATCTATACTGCAGAGTGCATGTAGATGTACATTAAGATTGGACAAGGTGTGGTCAAATTATTGATAGGATCACGTGATGCACATTACAAACTGTTGTTTGATGACTCAGCATTTCTCTTCAATCAAAGGGAAAAAAACTTTGTCGTTTAGTTGGTACTTTGCACACTGATTGACATGTCTGTGAAGCTGTAACTGAGTAAACAACAGTATCATTCAATTGCCAACCAAGATTAAGTGCTAGATTTGTGATAAATGTTTCTCTGAGCCTTTACATGACGCTTTAAAATGTTTCAATATTTCATATACAAAATTTATTGTAACTTGAAAATGAAGCATTCTTTGGAAACGTCCCATAGTACAAATATAAATCAATATAATATCATTAGTAGCAGTTTTTCAGTGCTTTGAGACATTTCCTGAATGCGTTACTTCGCTCCAAGTCCATGTACAATCTAAACACTTTTCAAAACGTTTCTAACGATTGCTTCAACCAACGGCCTTCTGTCTTGCTGATCTGTATTCCTCTAAGATTGTCTACAAGATACTAAAAATTTTTACATTAAGTTTTTTACTCTTTGAGAAACGGCACCTTGACTCTGCAACCTGAAAATTCTTTTGCGAGTTTTAAGCTTTCATTTTCTTTGACAATGTTCTTGATACTACTGTTGTAAAGTTCACACATTTTTCTATTCATTACTAAATGTTGGTAGTTGCTAACGCTTCACTTGCCAAGTTATAGTAGTTCAAAAAAACAGGCAATGCAGACACACACACACACACTGACAGACTACAGTACCTAGCTTTGTGCCCACGCACAGCAAGGTTAATAAGAGTTAAGTTGATGTTATCGTGGCATTAACGATATTTATTGTTTGACACTAGCTCTAAAATCCTACGAAATGTTTTTAGGGATAACTGCTATTGTTTCTGAAATATTACAATCATTGTCAAAACTTTGAGCATCTAAGGAAAACCAAACACCATTCAAAAAATGACTTTATATGATTATTCACACACATTCAAAATTTTGAATCTGTAGACTAGCAAAATGTACCTTAGAAACGCCAGAAGACTCTTCAAATCTCCATTATTTAATAAAGATATGGACATTTATTAGCAGGTAATCATATGGCTTCTCACTTCCATTACACAACCATGTTAAAAAAGCCTGTTCAATTGTATTGACAAGTTTTCAATTTGGCGAATTTCATAAATATAGTGGGTATGACTGTAAAATGGCCAGACATGTGTTTGCTTGTCCTGTGTCCTATAAGTTGCTTAGTGCTGTTATTGTCTGTTAACATAGCATGCATGGAGATATAAAGAACCTTTCATGTTAATTTATATTTATGATTGCTCAAAGGTAAGTCATTGTTGACGGCTTAGTCATTACTAAAAGCAGATCAGTCAGTCAAGCATTATGATTGTGTAGGGCTGTTTGAGCTTTATAATTTTTAAGAATCTTCATTTAACATCCCTTCATAGTAAACACATGCAGTTTGAGTTTAGTTTTTCTTCTTATTCTCATGCACAAAAACAAAACAATGAAAGTGGACAATAGTATACACACTCCACTAGGTCCAAAAATTTTATTACTACTGCCCAACACACTTCACATACCAAGCAGTACAATTTAACAATTTCATTGCAAGCTCTGTCATAGAATTGACAATAACTAGACACTTTGTTGATAATACATGTGATACTAATAACATTTAGTACAATACAATGTACTTATTTGTTTAAAACTTTATGTAAATGGCTAGCAGCTGTTGAGAGAAATGGTAAATGCTGATTAGCCACACCTATTAACGTTCTGTGGTAAATGTCAAGCACTTCAGTATCTTAACAATAAAATAAGTGTCAATGTATTTAATTCGCTACATCAATATAACACACTGTCCTCTGTGTAACATAAGTATTGACAATTTGATGGTAACTCTGTTAGAATTGTGTTCAGAATTCAATTGATATTAGTGTACTAAAATATATATATTAATATCTACGTTATGTCAATGATGTGTGTGTCACAACTAAGTATGATATAATGACATTATTAACTTACAAATTCAGGATGATGAAAATTAGGATCTGCTCCTTTTCCTAAAACATTTATTACACGAGCAACATCACCACTCTTAGCTGCCATGTATAAGTCATTATTCTATTATAAAGACAGTGATCACATATATAATGTATTGTAGTATATAGTCAGTATACATATCAACTCTTCGAACTATAACACTACTAGATTGACATTATATAATAACACTGATTATATACATGTATAGAGTACATGTTAATAACATGCTCAATCAGGTATTAAATATCTAAGTTGTTATTAGTTTTGCAGTCGTCCATACTTTACTGTCTATCATACATGTTTAGTGTATGAGAGGTGTGGATCATTTTAATATATAACTAACTCTTTGTGGATCATTTTAATATATACCTAACTCTTCACCTGTATATACAGGTTTTTAATATGACTAATGGTAATTCATCTATATTGTTAATGTTCTTACATTATTAGTAGGTGATAACCTACACGATTAAAATTACAATGTAGGATGACAGCTAACCTAATATTTATCATATAGTCTTAACTGACATCTGTCAGATCTACTAGTTGGCTATTAGCAAGATGATAGTACCATATAGGAATATTTACTAAACAACCTGATTTTTAATGGATTTTATTATCTAATGGAATAATTATATAACTATGATTTATAACCATTTGTCTAATATTAGTTTCTCAAGCTGGAACTCCATTTGGTGATGTGACATAAGACTCGCAACTCACAAAACTCAGAAGTTTTCATCAGTCATAAGTAACACAAACTGTTCACAGTATAAGTAATAACATTTATTAGTTACAATGGTGTTGGCAATTGTTTTTTGTTGTTAATTTCACTGGTCACAATCAATAGTTACATACAACAATACGCAGACAATAAACATACCTATATATATATACATATACATACACAGATACAGTAGATATAAATGTGGTTGTCAATAATCTTATTAAGTAATACTATATCTGAACTACTTAAAATGCATACATATAGCATTGATCAAAATCAAATGACCAATTAAGGAAAAGCTATTAATATTTATAATTTGGCCAAAAATATTCATAACCTCACAAGTACTTAAGTTTCCAAATATGGTCATGAGTTAAGGCCGTGAGCTCCTCTTACATAACACTGAAGACATACAGTAAATTCTCTAAAAATTCAGCAGTTTAATTTTGAAAGAAATAATTGTTTTAGAAGTACTTGGACAAACAAATAAATAAATTTCATCAGCTTTTCCATTAAATTATTTGAACATAATACTCTAATTTTGCTAATCATTAGAACCTTTATCAGTACAAAAGAAGGCCTAGAGAGTAAACTAGCGAAATTATGGTCTTCATGTATGGATGCAGCCTATTTGTCACATCTGGACCACTCCAAAGTTACTTTAATCCTCTTTGAATGTGATCATGTTGATAGACGTATTTTTCTCGTGTAATAAAGGTTATAGTCTCAACAAATTCAATGTTAAATACCAAATTATACTAAGGCAATTCCATATTATTTCATCCAAAATATTTCTATGAAGCAATAACTCAATTTCATCTTTAAATTCAGCAGCAAAAATTAATTTAGAGAATTTTTAGAGAACTTATAGTAAAGTGATAGAATATTATATGACTTACTAGTTTGAATTGTGAAGACATCTTCAAATTGATTATATAATAAGGACCTGTAGACAAACTGATGATATTAAAGTGGTAATATACTAACTATGTCAGCTACATGTAAGTATATTAGCAGTAATTATAAGAACTACGAATATAATAACTATACTAGTACAATGATACATTACAAATAGTGATAACATAATGTGATCATTTATCAGTCTTTTTGTCAAATACGATTTTCATGCTGTGAATACATGTCCTTTATTCAAGGTTATGTTACATAGACCAAACTGTTTCGTGCCAAATACATTATTTAGATAAAATTCAGACTCCTGCACGCATATTGCTGGTTATGATATCCATAGCAACAATGGCAAATTCCTGCCAAAGTAACTGTTACATGATTAAGTTTTGAATGGCCACAGCAAATGATAAGTTGGAATCTCTGGTTAAACTTGTACATATCTCTTACATTATTTACTATTTTAGAGCTATGGCATTACAATTTCCTTCAGCTCAAAATATATGTCTGACTAATAAAGAAGATCTAAATTACATCTGATTCTGCACTTAGTCGACAGCATTAAACAATATGGACTAAAAATGCTTCAACTCCAAAAGTTTATTATTTTTTGATCCCCACATCTATTCCTATGTTCAATCTTTTCTTTTGTTTAAGAATTACTGTATTTGGAACACACTAGATTATTTTACATTGTGTAATTAATTATACAGGTGTGACACACCAACTTTATCGGCATATTACATGAATAATATAACGCATCCTTAGATACTATTTCCCTAAACATTTGATTCATCATGTGAATAGTTATTTTGATTTGCTTCCATCATTGCACACTCAATCCAAAAATTGATACTTGGTAGTGCAATGTATAAAATTGAAACCATAGCTCCACCCCTTGTCACATACATGTACCACATGGACATAGAGATCAGTACATTACTACATATCGAGAACTAAATAAAGGAGATACTCTTATAATATGAATGAAGGAGGTCTAGTGTAATCATGTTTTGGCGACATAGTTATATCTAGTAATAAGGTTGCTCAGTTGAATTGGTAGACATGTTGTATTAAAATTATGTATCTCTATACAACATGTCTCATTGTTTATGACAAGATCAAGTATAACCAATCTTATTAATGATCTTATTAACATTACAGTAGGGCTAATTATATTATAATGTACACAAGATGAGTATGTAATCAGTTTCATCACTAACTAATGTAGTAAATTTGATATAGTAATAATAGCAGTTATTATAACTACTATAATGTTGTTTATGTTAACAATAATCGATACATCTAATATTATTATAATATCTATGACATAAACTGTATTAACATTGAGATATCTCAATATTAATTAGCTGATATCAATGTAAATAAAAGAGGGGATGATGAGTGATGACAAGAATACTCGTAACATGGCTGATATGGGCATGCCATAATAAATATTACCTGCATTACTACAAGACCTCTATGATTTATCTGTCTGTTCTACTACAAATGACAACACCAGTTATATTAACATATTAACACAGCAGATCAAGGATATAACTAGATAGACTACACTTATGCTTTGGTATATAGGAAGTCTTACTATTAACTGAGTTTAGCTGAAATGTAACACCCAATTACAAAATGTTACATTTCAATTATTACAGTAGTATGATAATTATGTTAATAAAAATAATGACCTCACAGTGAATTCTCTTTTAATCGACTCTAGCTATGAATAATACCGCTCGTGTCTGTACAAACTTTGCCAGTTAACCATAGATATTAGACTGTATGTTCGTCTCGACTCAGAACTGTACTTAACGATCGACTACAGCTGTCAATGGACGCTTGAGTCTTTAGACTGAGTGGACTACGTCTCGTCTTCAACAGTACTGACTATACAGTCGTTTCCGTGTACTAAAATTTAGCCCCACCTTCATCCTTGCCCTATAACAACTAACAAAGAGAGGGGTTAAGGATAATATTCATTAATTACATAATATGAGCATTGTAGTACAATCTATTAAAGAACACACCTACATGACCAGGAATCAATTGATCCTCAAGGTAAAGACACTTCCTTCAATTCAAACAATGCAATCTTGGTTCAGTCATAACAAGTGGTGTATTTACTCCTAGATGTATCGCATTTGAACTTTTGTTTTAGAATTACGAGAATCACTTCAAGGTGACTGGTTTTAGCATTTTGAAGCCCTCAGTGTAGTCTGTAATGCACTGGTTAAAGTATGTGGGAAATACAGTAAAGATCCTGGCCCTCTGTTAGTACTTATCCACCAGTGGGCCTGGCCAAGTCAACTGTGAGAAAGATTGCATATTGATTATGCAGGCCCATTTATGAATAGGTCATTTTTGTAATTGTAGATGTTCAATCAAAATGGTCAGAGATTATAGAAATGAAAAGTACAAATAGAGGCTACTATTAATGAACTCAGATGACTATTTAACTCTTTTGGTTTCCGATAATGAACCAAAATTCTCACCTCAGAATTTCATAACTTTCTGAAATCAAATGGAATCAAACACATCCGTAGTGTTCTAGCATTGAATAGTTTAGTAGATTGATTCAGACCTTCAACAAATTGATAAAGGCTATTAGAAATAATGGACTCGGTTTTAAGGTGAAATTGTCAGAAGGATTAGACCATTGCTTTATTTAGTCAAGGTTGGAAATGTAACATGGAAAGAGACATGTTAATCAACTCAAATGTTTTTATGGGTTGGAGTCTAGCCATTACCCAAGTACAAGTTCAAGCAAATTAGTCAAGCTAGGAAATAATTCTAACTGGTTTGACACATATATAAGTGGAACAGAGGTGTTTGAAAAAATCAACTAATAATGAAAGTACTCAGGAAATTGTCAATGGACAAACTGGACTGGATTCTGTATATAATGAAAATCGTGACTTAAATATGAATGATCATTCTAGCATTATACCATAACTTAATCTTTAGTATATACTACAAACTAGCAACACAAGTATGGTCATAATATCTCTAGTACATATGTGTTTCCATTAGTTGTTAGGGTATAGAGTCTTATATATGTACACATAGTTACTGACCATGCAATACTTTATTTATTGCTTTCTGTACCATTTTCTCAGACTGTTATATATCCAATATATACAAAGGTCATTACATAAAATCAAGCTACACATATAATTGTATTCATGTATAATTGTGCATTGTATAGTCAATACAATGATCATTTTAATAATGCGTGTTATATTAATAACTTAACTATTATAGTAATTATTACCAAAAAGTACACACTCAGTTCCTTCAGAAGAAACACAACTTGTCACTTTGTTCTTTGTGAATCCAAGAATAGCTTTATTAATAGGATATATAAGAAAGATAAAGTTGGCTATTTTGACTATGTACTCAAAGCCTACCTGTTTGGAGGATGGTGTATATGCACATAACCTTCAGTGCTCTTTCTTGCTTGCTCACTTTTACCACATGAATTTGCCTATTTACTTCGTCCCTCGTCAAAAGAGCTTCATTTTTCAAAAATCTGTAGTGTGATTAATACAAAAATCTGTAGTGTGATTAATACAAAATCTATTCATTAAATGTTCAGGAGGTAAGATTGTGATTGCTGAAGAGCACAAACGATAGCAAAACATTTCAACAGGTAATTGGCAAATTTTAATTGCTTTTGCACAAGTATATGAGAACTTTGACACCACAGAAAACACAAAGGAAATATTGTCAGTTAAGAGTCTGAAGACTCATCAGTTATAATTGAGCCTTGTGATTGTATCCTGCTCAGAATATTGTTGCTGACAAATCTGCATTTACCATCCACCTACCTTCTGACTATCTTGTAGGCCTAGGTTTTGATGTGATTAAAATCTATTTACCTAATAAACTGACAGTGTTAATGCAAAAAATCACAGTGGGGTTCATTTAACAAACTGGAGCATACCTCAGTTGTTAAACTTCCTTATTTTTAATCAAATGGTTGAGAGACACCACCCTATTAATATATCTGTCATCCAGTCATAACTTATAAAAATGCACTAAATTGCTTAACCTTGCTGTAGTGCGCAATGTAGGTCTATACTGCAGAGTGCATGTACAATGTACATTTAACATTCCACAAGGTGTGGTCGAATTATATGTACTTACGATTTATTATAATAATAATATTAATAGTAATAATGGAACAGCTATCTCTTGTGTGATATAGAGACTTGAAAATAATAAGATATACAATAAGCAGTTAAATTGAGAGATAGTTAAGGTGACCTATCGCATACTGAAGGTCTATTGGACACTCAGTGGGTGGATGGTGTCTGAATGATCTCAATCCCTTAATGGACATGATAGAAGCTTTTAGAAGTGCAAACCTTAGTCAGCATCATATCCAGCTCAGAGTCATAGCATAGGGGGTATCTCATTTTTCAGCCACCATTGATGTGAGTCTCTTGTAAAACATTGTTGTGGCGTGTCCCATTCCACCAGTTGTAGACAACACTAATGGTGTGAATGTTGCATGCTTGACCTCACACACAGGTTGATCATATTGCCTTCTCTTTTCTTGTTTGTGTTTGAGATATATGGAAGATAGGGGACCCTACAATTTGAGTGGGTGCTGGGATTGAATACCCTTACATCAACAAATGCCTTTTCAAATCTTCATTCCCAAAATCCATACATTGCAATATCCAGTCGAGCACCATCTTAGTGATGGCAGAGCAGTGAGACATGGACTCACCTGAAAGTGGATGTAGGTGAGGTTCAATGGACACCCCATGGCAGACTTAAGTCAGTAGCATGGCCATGATGTCTCTCACTTCATTATGTCTCACAGCTGGGAAACCTCCAGTTTTGCAAGTCATGGCATGCTCAACACTGAACAGTTGTCCACAGCTTCCGTGAGATGGTGAGTTCTGAAGTGACCATCCGTATCTGAGGGAGAGGCTGTCTATAAAGGCAGTTTTGTGCAAGGCAAAGCCATACTCAGCAATGGGGAGTGCTGTTAGCCAAGTGAACGAACCCTTCCCTTTTCCTGAGAGAGTTCTATAAGGTGATGAAGAGGGGTTGGTAGATTGCTTTGGAGGGTTTTAGTCTCTTCCTTTTGCCTCGTATGTTTAGTATGCTGAACCTTCCTCTTGATACTCTACTGAACTGAATGGCAGTTATCTAACTGGTGGTCCTGATTGATGATTAGGTCAATAAGTGGAGTACTGATCAGCTGTGAGGTAGCCCATTGCTCTTTTGCTGAAGTTGTCCTGTGAGTGCTGAGATGAAACATGATTGAATTACTTTTCCAAAGATTCTAATATGCCATCAAATTGGCTTTCTTCCCAATCAGTTATTCTTAGGAGGTAATTCCACTTTGAAGATAGCCCATGGGTGAAGGCAGCATATGCTGCATGTGGTTGAGTCTCTGCAAATTTGCTAAGCTTTTCCACTTAGTTCACTCAACATTCCACTTTTCTTTCAACATACTGGCATGTAAATGAGGAAGCACCAATTGCTCCACTGAGGTAACACTCTCCCTCTGTTGAGATGATTATTACAGTGCCTTTGAATATATCCTTTGCAACTTCACAATATTGTGGTTTTGTTAAGACAAGTGTCTTGGAGCCATTTGAGAAGTATCCATACACTGGACCAGTCTTCACCAGCAGATCCCACCACTTTCTGAGTCTTCCAGGCTTGAGCCAGCAGCAAAGCTTTGCCGTTTACTGTGTACTTTGCACTCTAATTGACAAAAGGTCCAATACTTTTCAACTTCTTAGTAAAAGTTAGTGATTCTCCAATGACAGCTATGGTGCTAGTATTTTTAGTTCGTGTTCAATGTATCGCAAAGATAGCTGCCAAAGTTAGTAAAACTTTTGTCACTTCACAAAGAAGTATTTTTGCAAAAATTCTCACTTTAAAAAGTTGGAAAATGTCATAAGCTCTACACAGCAGCTTTTCATTGAATTCTCAAGTCTTCATTGAAAGCTGTACTTTTTTTCAAAGGTTTTCAGACTTTTAAAGGTTGTTGTTCGTTTGACACTCCTTTTAGCAGTATTCTTAAGAAGTACAGAAGCTTTGCTACCGTCCACTATAGTTTCGTGGCTCCCAGTGGCGTGTTAGCCGAGCTAAAGCTTTTCAAAGACATTTGCACGGTAACAGACACACATACAGACTGAAAAATTACAGTACCCTTGCTATGGCACACACGCAGTGAGGTTAATGAACAAACATAATTAATAAAGTGCTTGGAATTAGTACCCAACTCTCTTAATTAAAAGTGTAATGTAACAAGCATAATTTAGAAGGTTTGTTGTAGTGGCCCAGTAGGTCACATATATCTATATAGAATGATAGGATGATCTTGCAATAGGCTATAGGACAATATTGCAATAAATCACAAGGCTATTGGATATATTGCAATAGACTACATAGCCAATATTGTCCTATAGCCTTGTGATCTATTGCAAAATTGTCCTACATAGCTATATGTGACCTACCGGGGCACTACAGTTTGTTGTTAAGTAATATACATTAAATTTATTTTCATGATGAATAATAAAACAGCAACTTTACTTTTGAGAACCAACAGACTAGCCTTTTCCATACAGTTTCTAAGCTAAAGGTTGATTTATTTAACTGTATGTTGTATGAACAATGGGATATTAAGTTTTGCCATCACCTTTTCAAAAATAATTATTGTGTACTTGTTGTATATATTTAGTAGGTCAGTAGTTTTATTTAGGGTGGTACCCGGGCCCCTCCCCTAAAATTCTATACATCATACGAACCTCATAGTTTGTATGAACACTGAAATTTTATTGATTCTTTTTTTATTGAGGCAACTATCCTACTTTCATAGTTAATTTCATTGTGACTCACATATTGACTCATAAACCTTACTATGGGTTATTTGGGACAGCTATAAAAGTACATGTTTTTATTTACTGCCAAAATAAGAAACTAAAAGATATATGCAATCAACTCAAAATCTTATTGATAAAATATAGACAATCTACTTGTATGTGCTGTAATGATGTTCCTGATATGTCCCTGACTTCTAATCCATCTTGGGCAAGTATAGTTCATTTTGTCAACATGGAGTTGCGGTAAGTAATCTGAGAAATTTAGCTGAATGCTAAGTATAAATTTGTGACTATATATGATCTCTCAAAGTTGTACTAGCTACTTTACTTCATAGAAGGAGTTCCTTGTTCCCTAATTAAGTAAATTTATAGGATTTAGATGATGGCTACCACTCCTTATTCCAATTAATATAAAAAGTAGTGGTAATATCATGGCCACTACCCCATAATCATTTTAAACATATATGCTTATTGTATCTCACTACAATTTACAGGCTGTTAGGACAGATACTGTCATTTACTGAACTGGAGCCATGTAGGCCACAGTACATACTATATAATATATCAAAGTATGATATGATGTTAGCGTAGCTGTCAATGTTAAGAGTTGTTTCTCTAATTGAGTATAGCTAGTCAAACTTCCCTTTACATGCACTACAAATTGTCTATAGGCTAGGTATATTGCATCAGACTTCTTCACACCAGCTTTTTCTCTGTCATACACACACATTTATCTACATAATTTTCATTGCTCATTTTAACATACATACATTTTTAATTTTAAAAGTATCAATTTTAATTATGGATTTAAAGAGGAAAGAACTAAAATGTGCATTTTATCTATAATATATACCATCTTTGTCAAAGATAATAATTATTAACACGATCTCTAAAGTCCCTCCATATACCATATATACATCATCTGAGTTTAGCATCTCAGATGGAAATTAGACTCAGTAAAAATTAGTTTTATGAAACAACAATTAGAGAACACTTAAAGAAAAAATGTGATATTATATAAACTACACATTAATTACCACCATATACTAGTATTATAAAGTATTATTATGTTCTCGTAATTATTGCATACTGTTTATATCGTAATAGTGTTAAATGATAGCCTCCCTTATGAGTGCGAGCACCAATCATCTTGACAACCACCCGACCCCTTTTTATGACAGAATCATCAGATACGTATTGATTTAAATGGTTTTCGTTACTTGATTGATGAGTTGTTTTAGTTGTTTTTAGAAGTGTATCTACTTCAATAATATCACCTTCTGATACCTAGAAAATGGACCGTAAGATTTATATTATATAATCCATCTATGGTACATCCATCCACTCTTATTCATGGCTATAATAACTGGTAATATACTTCTCCCAGTGTTTAGTCATTTAACACTGATCCATGCCATTCATTCATTCATTCATTCATTCATTCAGTCATCTTCACTTGTTCCACCAGTTATAATGACCTCTGTACTTTTCTTATTAATATGAATGCCATTTAACATCAAATGGCCTTCAAGAGCTATCTCCCATATAGTTCTAGAAAAACAAAAGCAAAGAGGTGGGTGTGGCAGTTTTTTAAACAGTAATACTGACTTTCTTGATATATTCAGACCACGAGCTGCTACAGCATCCACACGAAGTGAACTAGTTACTACTTTAATCTCTTTTCCTTGTAACTCTGCTGACTTACTATGTTCCTTACTCCTTCTATTACTTACTGTTAGTGTCCTAATTACTCCACAGTATTTAGAGACAACCTGAGTTATAAATAGATTAGAATTGGAACACAAATATAATTGTACCTTAAACTTTGTGAACAATATGAACATGCCTACTTAGTGGCCTAGCCCCTCCTCCTTTTAAACAATTTGCTTTTAAAATGGAGGAGGGTCTAGCTATGTTAAAGTAGTATGTAGTTTGGTTTGGTGTGTTAACATAAAATAATATTGATACCTCCTCTATGTATATGAACATTTATATAGATGATCCAGAGAACAACTAGACATATATACTATAAAAATTGAATGTTCTCCACCTGTAATGGTGAACTGAACTAGCCCTGTTAAGGGGATGAGTATCATAGCTCTTACTGATCAGTGACAAATGGATGAATGAAAAACAGATGTACAGGCAGACAAAATTAATAATTATTATATATGACACAGGAATAGCTGAATTTATTGATAATATTCATAACACATCACTACTATAATATTCATATTTTGAGAGTATGCAACCACACCCTATCTAGACTGATGACCTGCAAAACGACGTGAGATACAAGACATGATAGATTTTTTATTTTTGGTTCTTTGCATTTCTCAGGTATTTTCCCACTAAATATGAATTACACACAATCTATTAGCTGATATTGATGACAAGTGGTATAAGATGAGGTTTCTCAGGATCTTTTAAATGGTTTAGTGCGGTGGCCTGGTAGGTCATGTTTTGGGCCTATCTTAAGATCTAAACCCTAAACCCTAAACACGACCTACCGGGCCACCGCAGTTTAGGGTTTAGGGTTTAGATCTTAAAATGCAACCTACCGGGCCACCGCACATCAGTCATCAATCCAATATGATCACTCTTTCTGACCACACCTATAAAGTATAGCTGTCTATCATGCATCTATTCATTGTAGTATTATACATCCATCAGCGTTTTATCTAGCCAGTATTTTTAGCTGAAATATACTAGTCAAAGAAACCCATACATACTTAATACGGTAGCACTAACTTGGACAGTTACAGCATTAAAAAAGATGTATCTTAAATGTCATGATCATAAGTTACTTACTTTGGAGTGGTACCATTGATTTAATCCAGTCAGAACCTAATATATAGATCATGTGATTGTCACATGACATATACATATTTGAAGTGTCATATTAATAAGGTCATCTTTGAAGAAATCCTATTTTATTGGTATTAAGAGTGATTGTAATGTGTTATAACTTGTGTTAAAACAGTTAACAAATGAAAAAATGACTTGTAGCTATGTGATTAACTCTAAAAACAAAATATCAAAGAACTCACAAGGTCTTTAATCTTAACGTAGTCAAGAAAGTAATGCTTTGCATTAAAATTTTCCAAGAATGTCAAAGTAGACTTTGGGCTTTGTCATTTTAGGTTGTCTGTTTCTATTATAGCGTGTAGTGGTGGATTAGCTTAGTTAGAAAGTTGAACAGCATCAAGAACAGCTTGAATTACATCACTTGGTGTACATTTACCAAAGTTATAAGCTTGAAAGTAGTCAAAAGAGGTATTATAATGGAAGGTACCACTGGTATTAGCCACATACTGATGAGCAAGAGTCTGTAAAACATTGTTTTTGGGTAATCTTCCATTATCCTTTGTTGTAGACTTAAATTTAGGATGCAAGGTTGGTGTCTCAGGTATGTATTCTCCTCCCATTAGATTGAGATTGCTCTTTTGTAAGACATTAGGTATCAAACTGATACAACCTAGACATGTATATGCAAATCTGGCTAGTAAATGAAATGGATATCCAGTTAGTTTTGATGATTTCTAGTCCTTTAAATCATATTTGATTAGATATTTTGGATTTTGATTAAGAATATCTTCAATTGGAGGTCTGACTTTCCTGCACTTCTTCCTTTACAGACATCTCTCCTTTTTAGAAGGAAGAACAGCAAAGAGCTGACAACTACTGCTACAGAAATCCACAACTGCATCATTGCCCCTTCCACCAAGTTCTAATCTAGCACTATTATAACACGGGAGTAAACGGAAAATAACACTAAAGACAAGTGTGCTGTGTAAATTTAAAAACAATATTAATTCATATATCTGTCTGACAAGTTTACAAAATTATCAATTTGGACCAGAATATACAAGCTACAAAAATAGGGTATTTATTACTATCTAATTAATTATCATAAAGCATTAACTAATCATTTCAGATTCAGGTAATATCTTACAACAACTTGTTGTAAATGTTGCTCCACCTATATGAAAGAATAAAGTTTAATCCAACCTTGAACACAACTTTAAAAGCAATAGAAAGTCCATCTATAATAGATGCTATCTTGTAATTCAAGCTGTTCTTGATGCTGCTCAATGTTCTAACCAAGCTTAAGCTGTAATAGAAACAGACAATTCTAGTGTGTTAGCAATTGTTGATGATTCCACTGAACAATGGAAAAACCCAACCACTGCTAATAAACTAACCTTATCTGTTTCTTTTACAGCATCAAGAAAGTTGAACAGCATCAAGAACATCTTCAATTACATCACTTGGTCTTGTACCACATCATTAGTTAAACTCTTAATTAAACAAATGAACGTATAAATATATCATGTCCTAATCAAGTCAAGAAGTCAATAATAGTCACACCAAATAGCTAGAGTCCAAAAATCATCCAAATATGTGACTTCATTCTGTACCTATAACTTTTAAACACAATAAGTAAATGCTACACTTGACCTGTTAGTAATAGTTGAATAAACACAGAATGCCTTAAACACTTTAATTTGACAAAGCATTCTGTGTTTACTTCTTTTAATCCTGTTCAGTTGTACAAAAAAATGTTAGTAAAAGTAAATAAAACTGAAATTGTCTCTTAATAGACTAAATTAAGTGTTATAATCCCAGATAGCTTCAAACGTCCCTTTCCAATTACTTTCATTTATTCTATTATCTATGGGTGCAGATATTTCTCATTATTCTGGAGGGTTCAATCACTCATTTACAACTCTAGAGGCAACTTTCTACCTCATATAGCTATAATTTTTTGATAAGTGATACAACTTCTCTGAATGTATCTTGGTTTACTTAGTTCAGTAATACATATCTTCACTTCAGTATTGCAATATACTGTCAAGAAACAATGGTAATATGGTACAGTACACTGGAATATCAGCATAAAAATACAGGATGTTTGCCTATTGATCATTGTGCTTATAGTGTATTACATATTCATCTCTTTCATTCAGGTCCTTTACCATGACCTTAGTGACCTTTTTCATCATTGACTTCTGCTTGTTTACCTCTTCAATTGACTGTGTCAGAACAATTTATATACATGGATAATATTCTTAGAGAGGGCCCTCTCTCTTCTATCAGCAACAATGATTGCAGAGAGAGAGAGAAAGGAAGAAAGAAAGAGAGAGAGAGAGAGTCAGCACGCAATAATATTGAACATATACACCTATGTTGTTTAAAAATTCAGTCAATTGTTCTCAAATCATGTACCACAAAAATCGCAGGATTAAAGAGATAGATATCAAGTTCTCTGGTGTGTTACTTCTATGTATGCATGTAAATTTTCCTCCATATAAATTTTTTTCTTACTCCTTTCTTTAGTATTGTAGGAAGCTGAACATTTACGTAAGCAAAATTAAACTTGGTTCAGAATGCTGTTTGAGCAAAAACTTATAATGGATTAGATGTTGATGAATATCTCTTTAATGTGACTTAGCTGCTCCCTTTGTCTAGTCTATTTGCAATTGCACTCTCCACATATAGTAGCTCCTCCAAAGGTTCTAATAGTATCCTAAAGAAGATTAGAGGAAGCTATACAGTACTACACGATAGGATGGTCAGTCTGTGAAAAGTCACGTGTTTGTGTTTTCAGAGTCGATATACTGGTGCTTATTCAAATAAGCTTCTTTCAATTTTCTCTCCATTATTGGTAAGGCAAAAAAGTACAATTTTGTACACAATGTTGATGATAATTACAACAAATGTATTTTGTGTCATTTTATTGCATGCATCAGGACATGGTTCTTAGTACAACCAATAACAAATGAGACTATTGAATTTTGATCCTATACTTTTGGAAATGCAACAATCTCTCTTACTTATCCTGAGAATTTAAGGTTAGGAATGGGATTATATGCTTTTTATCTCTCTCTCTCTCTCTCTCTCTCTCTCTCTCTCTCTCATACACACACACACAGACATGCACACATAGATGTCCCAACCAAATTTAATAAGTTTTGTAAATCTTTTTAATAACTCTGCCTTGCTCTCTTTGTCTGAGCCACATACCCTATTGTTTGAAGAGACCATTGAATAGATAACCAAAGAGAGCCAAGAGAGTGAACCAATGATTGTTGTTCTGCATCATTTATCTAATAGCAACATCATCAAATATCCTACTCAAATACAAAAATGTCATCATTGCACCATCTAAGTCACTATAGAATACCAATAGATGATTCACAGGTAATGAATAAATAGATCAATGGATGGTTTGAATGGATGGATGAATGAATTGATGGATGGATTATATGTATAGATGAGGTGTGTATACATTTGTACACAGGACTACATCACCACAAGAAAAAAAAATGCAGATTGCTAACTGAGCACCAGAAAGAAGAAAAGTTATATGCCTTCTCTTTATAACACTGTTGAGCTGTCTTTGAATATACAACCTTTTATTAATGAAAACTTTCAGAGATGATACATGTGCAACAATTGGTGGACTCTCTCTCTCTCTCTATCTCAATAAGATGATGGATTCCACTATAGCTACCATATGTGTGCAAATATATAGCTCATTGCTTCAGTGTAAAAATGGATAAAATAGGATATAGTAAGTGAACTGATCAAATTAATACAGTTAAATAATAAGATGTGTTTCCACTTTCCAGCTTCTATTTGTCTATTATCTTAATTTCTTTGCACTCTATCCATCAATCCACTACTAATGTAAATGTTGTTGACTGTAAATGGATGGTTGTTTGAATATGGATGGATGGGTACGAAGATAGATAGATGAACAGACAGCAGGATTATATTAATGGATGGACAAGGCAACAAGTAATATTCTTTTTGTCCTTAAAATGATAGTACAATAATTGTTGAAAATTATAGTTAAACTATTCAGTTTACATATTGAAAACAATAACTGTATCCGATTCATTTTTCCTGTGATATATATATACGGTGTTGAATCGATATCAGTTGCATCTGTTCACTGTAGGAGTAGGAAGCATGTCTTCAGTTATTGTTCATGTGGTCACATTGATTAGTGATTGGCAAATATATACAGCTATCATAACTACTAGTTGAGTTGAATTTGTAGGCCAGTTCTGAGTTCTTTATCCATACCTTCTCTTACTCTTCCTATTTCGCCTAACAAAAGCACAATAGCAATCATACAAGCAAAGACGACAATTATTTCATCATGATCACCTGCGCATGCCATTTTGAATTTATATGGTCAATAATGTCGATAATTCCTTGATTATTTATACATGAATTTACAATATTGACAATACGTAGCAAGCTAATATTGAAAGTGGCAGACTGCCACTTGATTACTTTAACCACTCCTTAAAGTTTATTTATACTACTTCCGGTCCTGTTCTGCACGTACAGTTGTTTGCCTTCTGTACTAACTGGAACTATATCTAATGGAATGATAATAGTCACCTACTCTTCTAAATGCTGAGTCTGTACGTGTTGACCAACTGCACTGATCTTCAACTGACCTGTTCACTCATAATTATATATAATTATACACTACATACATATATTGTATTCTGCTAGTGATCGTTGACTGGAATTGTGAACCCCTGCCATATTGTGCTGGCACAGCTAGTGTCTACCAGCATTGCTCTAGTTATATATAAGTTGAGGTTTGGTATGAAGCCCATACTTTACTGTGTGTTCTATATAATCTGTCTAGTACACAAAACAATGAAATATGGAATTTTGTTTAAACAACAATATACAGGCAAGAATAATGGACTACTTTAGACAGCCAAATCCTGTCAGTATAATTCCATCACAGATCACAGTTACGCAGTGCAAAGCTTCAGACTTGCCCTAGCTAATGCATTGCATTTAGCATAGTTTAGTAAATTATCATGCAATAATGGGAGCATACAAACTGACATCACTGAATGTACTTCAGCTATTACTGCATCTGCAGAGTGGGTTCTATATTTTAGTGCTTTTCATTATGTAGGTATATTGATGTCATGATCAGTGTTATCTCAACAATTATAAATCTCGTAACCTATATAGCTAGATGGGGATTAGAGTTTATATGACCTGAATTACAGACAATTCTATAATTTCCTTCAAGTAATTAATCTTTTTCTTGTCTCATATTTGCACATAGTAATTAATTTTAATAAGATTTTATCCCTGAACGGTTTAATACAATTTCTTATAATTTATCCCAGTTTTGCAATGAATAAGAAAGTCTTGGATAAAAAAAGATATTAAGTAATATAATAAAGATGAACCTTTCTACATGAACTTGTGAGAACAGAAATACTTGCATGTTATTGTTGTAAATAGTTATTGTTCAAGATGATACCTGATCACTCAAAAATTACTAAATAAATGAAACTAAACAATAAAAGTAATAACATAAAAGTGTATAAATTAAATATTTTGAGAAAGCAATGCCATGGAAACAGAAGAAGGAGAAGAAGTTATAACATATGCATTAGATGAACTTGAAGGAGAATATGGAAATGTATTACTTCTAACTAAAGGGATGGTAGCAGATACGACTGGAGGAGGTATATTTATAAATTGTAAGGTGGGATCAGGTGTGATAGAAGAGGATAGATTATTTGTAAGAGGGAATATGTGAGGAGAGAGGTCCTCCATATCCGCCATGTTAGCAACAGCGGCTGACAAGTTATCCATTATAGTGGAAGCACTCAATGAGGCTAAATCCCCTTCTTCAGTCAATTCCAGAGCATTTGGCTGGTTACTAACAGGTAAATGAGCATTGTTGATTGGTTCCACTGAGCTACCAAGTTGAAACCTATTTGTAGAAACATCTTTTTCTCCTTTGTTACAACTTTCTTCATTGTAATTTTCACTAAAGCAACCTTTTTTAACATGTATTACAATAACTGGGTCAGGTATAGATGGGTGAGCAGAATTGTCATGATGAAACATTCTTTTATGACGAATGAGGTCTTTCTTATGTATATAGGATTTGGCACAGCCTTTGAAGTCACATGGGTATCGTAATGAACTAGAGGTCTCTTCTGTGTCAACTTGGACAGTCGCATCTAATGGGGAAATGCAGACTAAATGACATTGACGCTGATGACGACGTAAGTCTTTTAAATGATAGTATGACTTATCACAATCGCCAACCTGACACACAAAAGGTTTGGCTGGAGCTTCAATAATACGAGGTTCTAACACTTTAGGCAAAACACTATGAGCAACTTTCATATGACGCACAAGATCCTTACGATGAACATAAGCACGAGTACATCCATTATACTCACAAGGATATTTACTAACACAACTTGGTCCATCATCACACTTTTTTGCACTATTGTCTTCATTGAAGCCATATCTAGTAAGTGAATTAATACTCAAGCAATGATTACTAAAAAAAGCTGCATGGTGTTCTTCTTCAAATAAGGCCTGTAAGGTTTCATCTCCCATTTCACATTGGATACCAACATCCTTTTTTGTGCATAAATTGATAATTTTGACTGAAGACCTCCTTGCAGGAATATTGATCCCAATGTCTACAGGCTCTGGAGTCTGGCAACTCACACTACTTGAAGCATTGCTAGTTTTTAAGTCATTACATGGCTCAAAAACACAGGACGGAGAAGTTGATTGAAGAAGGGAATTATCAGTATCTATCCCATGAGAATCGTTCATTGACTGTGGTGATATGAAGTTTTGGTAGCTAGAATCAAATGAAAATATGCCATTAAGAGTGATAGGATGTGCAGAAACAGCATATGGTCCAGCTGGATTTCCAGTTGGATACCCATAACAGTTCACTGGAAAAGAAGGATAGGGAATAGAAGAAAAGTTATTTGGAAAATAAGTCCCAGAATAAGATTGAGTTAATTGGTCTGACATAAGTGGTGTTGATGAGCCAGTACACTGTTGAGTTGAGACAGGCTCAGGGTTTCCATTGTAGTTTTCATTATTAAGGCCAGAAGAAAAAGTGATACTGGTAGAATAAGGATGAGCACCACTTAAATCTAAAAAAGTCTGTATATAATTTATTTCTCTTGCTAATAATACTTATTCACACAGTTATACAAGTAACCAGCTGAATGAGTCATGCACATAGTGTAAATTGAATAATGAAAACATGTAAATCAGTAATTGGTATTCAACAAATGACAATCAACTGTATGCCTTATGCACTTACTTGAAGCAGTATTCTCTGATCCTTTAAATAGTTTATTTTCATGGCTGACGTCACTAACAATAGAGCTGGTTGTGGAGCTAGATGATGAATGCCTTTTCACTGGATGCATACAAGTTGTACTGGAACTATTGCTAACTAAATCATAGGAGACAGTGCTGTCTGTGTTCCTTATGGTGGTAATGCATGATTTAGATGCTAAATCACCAAAAAGGAGTTAAAATATACATAATATTGAATTTCAAACTTACCATCAGTACTGCTAGAACCATGTTGTGTTCTCATGTGTTTTGATAAGTACTCAGTCCATTTGAAGGCTTTGCCACATATTTTACAATTATAAGGCCTCTCTTCAGAATGTGTACTCAAGTGCCTTTGGAGTTTGTGTCGACTTGGACACTCGCGACCACATATATGGCAAATTCGACGAAGTCTAGGTCTACCACTTAAATTCTTTCGTAATGCTGCTATGTCCAGAGAAGTAAGAGTGGGATTAGGGGTGCTTGGAATTAAAGGTTCACTTTCCCTGCAATCACTATTACCGAGTACTGCAGAGTCACGAAAAACTATATTCGAAAATGTATCATTATCTCTTCCATTATGCGAGTTTTCAGGGGTTCTCCGAGTACTAGAAGATTGATCGGTATTTTGAATCGAAGAAGACGGGGAGAAAGAACGATCCGAAGTGAAATTGGCCGATGTATAATCAGTTACTTCTGTAAGGTTAATCTGCCCTCGAAGCGGCTCCATCTGCTCATGGCAGACAACAGAGCCCCTCACAACGGACTGCTCTGTCCTCATTAGTAGCGGAGAGCCTCCACTAACAATCAGTGACCTCAACCACCATACTTGGCAACTCACTGGGTGGAGCTGGTTACAACTACCTGTACCACCCCCTCCATCATGGATGCTCCTAACAATGTTCCATCCAGTAAGACTAGGTATAAACCAACCAAAAGTCTTTCTACTTTCATTTTGTAGACTGTCCCGGAGTACAAAGTGAACAAGCTGGTAAAACATCTGCTTGTCAGGGGTGTCCAAATCAGAGCATTTGCACTTCTGGTCTTCACAATCATCCTGATCCTGGTATACACATGATTATTCTTTACTTGTGGTCTGTTGTATATAGGCAGTGTCTAGAGTGTTAGCAACGGATACCATACTTTAATGGGTGTTGTTAATACTATATTCTAGACCTTAAATATTGAACATTGAAGGCTAAATCTATTAATTTCACATTAATATGATACTCCATTACTGGCACCCTAGACAATCTCATCTAATTCACAATGAAAGCTAGATAAATTAATGATGACTGGTAGAAGTTAGGTATTTAAGTGAAAAGGCTAAGTTACTACTATTTGTGGGTGAAAAAATATATAGAAATGTGTGAATGGTCACGTTGAATTTGGTGTGCTATCCATGTTAAACATGAACAATCTTAACTAGGTACAGTCTACCTGATAGAAATAATTAAGAATGCATCCCTATTATTGTTGACTTTCATTGGTATTCTGTTTAGATATTGACAAAATCCAACTTCATCTCTCAGCAGTTCGTCATAAGATAGTGATACTATCTGGAAAAGGTGGTGTTGGTAAAAGTACTTTTACTGCTCAATTAGCATATAGTCTGGCAGCAACAAAGGAAGACAGACAAGTTAGTGTGCTGAATTTAGTTGATAACCTTAACGATGTCTTAGGTAGCTATTTTAGATGTTGATATATGTGGTCCATCCATTCCAAAGATATTAGGAGTTGAAGGTGAACAAGTTCATCAGAGTGGTTCTGGCTGGTCTCCTGTGGTAAGTGATAGTTTTATTGTGTAGTACATTTTTTATTGTATTTCAATTAAAATACATGACCATGAGACTAACTTATTCAGTTATACTAGTAGACAATTATAGTAAGACTTAAAATGGTGATTATAACAAAATCACAACCTGGTACTACTGACGTTGTAATCTATCTTTATTTTCTTTTTAGTATGTGCATGATAATCTGTCAATCATGTCAGTTGCATTTCTACTAGCTAGTTCTGATGATGCTGTAATATGGAGGGGACCTAAAAAGAATGGTAGAGTTAAACTTATAATTAGATCAAGACACTAGGCTACATAAACAAGCCTTCTCTTTGTTGAGGATAAAGAGCCACCTTTGTAATACTTTTGTAATTTGTTATACTATACTACTATGATATCACTAGGTGTTAGTGATATTCATAACTGTCTTCACTGTTAGTAATGAATGTCTTGGGATGTGGAGTATTCCACAGAATTGCTTTTGATGTGGCTGATTGGTAAAGTAGTAAATTATATGGATGCTTTAAGCCACTTTATTACAAAGAAAAACAAACTCTAAGATCATACTTATAGTGATATTTAACTGAACTTATTATTGGTCTTACTTTACTCAATTGGTTATCAAGTAATTACTTGATAAGACAGTGCATAAAATAGATTTTTAAACTAACCTGGTGTTTGGTATGGGATGAGGCTAGCTCAAATATACATATTATTGATAGATTAATTTTGTACTGACATTATACTTATATATCTATCTATCTATCTATCTATCTATCTGAAATAGGTCTCATCAAACAATTTATGAAAGATGTTGATTGGGGACCAATTGACTATCTTCTAGTAGATACTCCTCCTGGTACATCTGATGAACATTTGAGTATAATACAATACTTGAGAGCTAGTAACATAGATGGTGCTGTTGTGATAGGAACACCACAAGTAGGTCACTCTTTGATAAATGATCTCAATTAAGTTTCAAACGTTTATTGGGAATGCCAACTCAGACAAATTGTGACAGCTGTAGGTCTTCTATCAAAACATGTACAACAATATGGAACAATAGACTCTCAAAACTATAACTAAGAACAATAGTGGCATTGTTTCTCCATACAGCTTATAACATTATTCATTTACATCCAAATACTAATAATCTCTTCTATAGGAGGTTTCACTTTTGGATGTAAGAAAAGAAATAAATTTCTGCCACAAAGTGAACCTACCCATAATAGGTGTGGTTGAGAACATGAGCAGCTTTGTGTGTCCTAAATGTCATGTAAGCATAACACAATTATGTACTTTATAGTGCTGATAGATTTGATATCAGTTGACTATTGATAACTAAACATGGAGGCAGCACATGTTGTACTATATTAAACACATACCAAACACTAAAGGCCACTTTCCTATCCTTTAGAAGGAATCTCAAATATTTCCACCAACTACAGGAGGGATTGAAAAGATGGCTAAAGACATGAAAATACCTTTCTTAGGTCGTTTGCCATTAGACCCACTATTAGGTAATTAATAAGTAAAATGATAAGTGAATGTCTGATATACACAGGCCAGTGTTGTGACCTTGGTAAGTCTGTCCTAGTTGAAGCTCCTGATTCCCCAACATCAGTAGCTTACATAGATATTATGCAAAGTGAGTGGAATTATATTATAGATCTTAATTATTTGTTTTTGTTTAGAGATTTTGTTAGCTTGTGGAGATACAGCACCACTTTTCTCACATTATACCGCAGAGAGATAACAACTGAGATATAAAAACTGTCATAGTTCAAACCAATAATCTTATGTTAATAAACAATGTTTCATTTAACTTGATGGTAATTCTGTTGAACTAAATGCCTATAAAATTAAGATCACAACTTTTAATTATAAGCAATAGAGTACCTGTTTCATGAGCTGTTGTCCTATAAATTGCCCAGCCATTTTACGAATTTTTGTACCTGCATCTTTGCGACATTTTACATAACCGATGACATTAGCACCATTAAGAGCCACACCCACCAATGGAATTAGCTGAAAAGTTAAGCATATGTCTTGTCAAAAGCATGTTTTTAACTGTTGACACCACTACAAATTGCTTTTTGTAGTCCTAATTAAGTGTATAAATCAATAATGTGAACTACTACTAAACATACTTGTACTAGTTACATTTATATCATGCCAATCAAATCATCACACTAAAGAAACACTATAAATCTTGAAATATTAGTGTGTATAATGTGTTTTTGACACTGTTTGAACATAACATTCACTAACAGTTTGTGGTTTGTGGTTGCATGCTTTCTAGTGGTTATAAGCACCCACAAATATTAACACAGGAATGTCAACAGTCAGCAATATAGCCACATCCTGGAATTTAATTCCAAGTAAGATATAATTCTCAACAACAGCTTCTTAATGTTAGGTTTCACATTTGTGAATCATTACTACTTTAGTGTATGGTATCCTTTGTATATTAGGACTATATCTTTATATATACTGTTGTATGTAAACTTCGGAACTGAAAATTGGCATACTTTGATTGCTGACACATACTACAATAAATGAATTCACCAAACAACAATGAACATTACTGATTGCAAATCTTTTGCTCTCAACCCTATTGTTACATCTCAGTCAAAAAATATCAGGACAATTTTTCTGCCTGGCACACTGGACGGGCCAGGCAGTCCTATAATTGTTTTCAACCTTCTGTTATGTATGTGAGTGTGTGTGTATGCGTGTGTGTGTGTGTGTGTGTGTGTGTGTGTGTGTGTGTGTGTGTGTTTGTGTAACAGGTTATATTTGCTTTCATCATTTTAATATAATTATTGTTATATGTGATTTTGAGAGCAATGAATGAAATTAAACTGTATCCCATTAACTACCAAGGCATATAATAACTAATGAATTTTATTAACCCTAACCACAAGCAGTACAACAATGGATCTGACTGACAAGGCTCAAAATTTCTGGTCTTCTATATTTCTAGCTATTAGTCTTCCACAGACACTGCTCCTAATTCTGCAATCTTTATAGCTCTAGTCAGTGTTTCACTGTGAAGTCAGTATCCTCCAAAACAATTATAGGATGATTTTTTCAATTATAGTCTTGTATGATTATAATTATGTCCACTCACCATCCACATCCATGCAAACTTTATTAAAGCAGTGAAAATGAAAATAATCCATAGAACAGGAAAAGCAAATAAAGATCCCCAGAATAGGACACTTTCGAGACTAGTTGATGTGACCTATAAATATACACTAGCATCAAATATAGTAATTGAATATCTCTCACATTTTTGGACTCAAAAATCCAAATGCTTGTACCATCTTCTTCAACTTTGTTCCACCATCTTAGACCAACTAATAATCGACCAGTCACATTTTTGACAACCCAAAAATCAAGAGCCAATAGAAGTATGATTGAAATAAACAGTTGAACAAAACTTGTACTAAATATGTAAGATGCAAAAACATACAGTATGAGAGCCAAAGTTCGAAAAAACATCTGGAAAAATAGGGCAATTGGATGTCTAAAAAAGAACAATTGGTAAAGTAAACACGAATAATTTAATACATAATTAAACGTTGTCAATAAATTGAACATTGGTATGTCAATCAATATAGCTGAATGCAATGCTAATCCTTTGTCATGTATCTACATGTTGCTGTTTCGATGTGATTTTAAGGTATGGAACATAATTGATATGATAACATTGTATGTACCATTAAACTGTAACTGTTTGGACAAGTCATATGAACTTGACGAAAAACATTTATTTTGCATTTATCTTTAAAACTGATACAAATACAAAAATCAGACAGGGGACAAAGCATTCACAAAAGACTCAATGCAAATGATAACTATAAATGAAATGTATAAGCAGTGTTCAAGCACTAATACAAGTATTATTATATACCAAGTCTGTACTTGTATGCTCTTTACATTGGTGTAAAAATCCAGTTTGAATCTTGATGTGTACAATGTGTTTAATAAAGACACCCCAATGAATAAAAACCTAATATTGTTAGTTCTCTTGTTGAACATTTTTAGTGCTTAAGTACAAACATGAGCACTGAGCACTATTCTAACTGCCTGGTAACTTTGGCAGTCCAATTGTTTTTGATCATGTAGTGATGATTAAATGTGATGAATAATATTAAGAAAATTGCCAAATGAGCATGCTAATACTGTCCCTGCCACAAAAACAAACAGAGAAATTTTTTCTAAGTAAATACAACAGACTCGATAGTAGAGGTAGCCATTGCTAGAGTTTAAAACACAAAAAGGCACAAAACAACCACTTGTGTGATAAAAGAATAAGTAATCAATTTTCTTTGTTAGGGAGTAGGCACACACTTCAATTTACTAGTTCTATCAGCAGAATAAGTAATGAGTGGATATTGGACATATCAGGATTCAAACTGCATACTTACACCTATATAAATAGCAACTAATCTACCACAAGTGTTACAAGGTGGGCATTCTTTATATATTCTAGTTTACTTTAGTTGTTTTTTTTGTTACCCACAGAGCCAACTCTCTAGCATTAAAAACAATCTCTAAAACTATCACAGTTGTCATGTACGTATGTCATAACACAGGTTAACTTGGAGAGGATAAAATATAGCAAATTATCTTTAATCTGTTAACTTTTTTTCAGAATTCTATCACGTTCATAAAGCTCAATTAATTTCTATATTTTAAATATGAATAACGTGATAAACAAAATTCCTACTTCATTATCTTTAATCTGTGTTTAGCTTGTTAAAATTTAGATATTTCTTAAAATGTAATAGTATTAATATAAGTATTTGGCATACAGGATTAACTGGGCAAGTTTGACAAAAATGTCACCATGTTTCCATAATTAAACTGTCACGAAATTTCTCACTTTTTACACAAGGTATTTTAACTAACTTTAGGCATGGCAGTATGCAATATTCCATATGTTAAAAGTGGCTTTAAAGCACCTGGCTCATTTAAAGCAAGCCAAAGAGCCTGTTAGGTAGCTGGCACAACGCCAATGACTTTTCAACCACTTACTTCCATACAGTACCGTTGAGAAATTTAACAATTTTTTGAAAAAATTGATAACACAAGAAAGCAGGTTTAACCTATATATGAAACACTGTCCTCAACTTTGATTGATTTACAATGTTATTAATGTATGATTGTAGCTAAAGTTCAATTTTGTAGATAATGCATATTAGGTTAATCACTCTAACATTATTTAAGAAATTGCAGATTTGACTGCTTTAGAAATAATAGCTACTTTCCTTCAACTTTGATCTGTGATTCCGACAAGCTGGAAAAGTAGTATATATATATAATATGTTAGTAATCAATTTCAAAGCTTCTTCCCTTTTAAAAAGGCAAGCCTAAGTTTTTAATTGTACTTTAACATATACACATTATACCCAATTAGCAAGCATAACACTCTTCATAAATATTAGAGATTATTCAGTGGATCCAGATTTATCATGAGTGCAAATAACCTATGTTTTACCATTTTAGTGGCCAAACATGACATGCAATGAGAAATTTCATGTAGACTGACTTTAAGGCTATTTTTGTTTTAGTGAAGAACAGTTGTGGTTTATATTCATGGCAAAGTGTGTTTCTTACTATATTACCATAGCTACAAGTATCAATTTTAGTTAATAATATAATGGACACATATTTATTTGTTAAAACTAAATACATATACAGTGAACGGGTTTTTGTTCCATTTGGAAACTCGTACACATAATACATGTTTTTCAACTCAAAATAACACTCCTTGATGGGACCTAAAGAACATTTATAGGCAGTTTGTCCAGCAGGAAGTCCATTCTTTGTTGTGTATAATAATATCGATCCCTCCCTCTAAACATTAACTCTACACAACAAAGCATGGACTTGCAGCAGGATCACTATCATTGTTATACTAACGCTACAATTGAAAATTCCCTTAGCTGTAACTACAGCTATAGTACGCTAATATAGGCAAAGAAGCAAACTAGCTAGAAAGAAGCTTCAAGCCCGATCAGTCATGCCCACTGTCATGACACTCATGGTTTGGGTTAATGAAAATTATTGGTTGCTAATGTGTCAGCAGTTAAAGGATACAGCTCAATTTCATTTGTTACTCTTAATTGTTGCATACATTCAATAAAATGATGAAGAACATACCTTGTTACATATAATATAATTATTGTATGCATATAATAGTGAACATGTGGTCCAAAATGATTATAGACTGCCTGAGTCAATAAAAATCATCCCAACATTCACTGACTCAATCAACACACACCACGTAACATTGTACATTACCTCAGTCCTCCCCTACTCGATGATTGTTCCACTTCATCAAAACTTAGTAAGACGTCTTTACTGTTGCTCATCTTAGTAATCTGTTAACTGCGCAGTAATTAGAAAATGCTACTACCACGCCCCTAATCTCGTTCTTCGACCATTGAAGGAGAAAATCTAACACTGACTCCTTTTTCCATGAAACTATCCATTTACCTCTGCCTCTTCTATCATTGGAAGTTTAAGTAGTGACAAAGCTCCTGGGGTCAATGGTACAACCACATAGGTGTTCAAAATTTTTAAACTACCAACTTGTCACCTTCTAGCTGCCCTATTGGGTCAAAGTCAATTCCCCATAACATGGACTACCGGTCCTGTTTTCGTGAGGTTTAAATATTTTATTGATACATTGCTTACGCTAATTGAAGTGCTCATTTATTTACAAAATTGTAATGTTTTCTGCCTTCAACCACTAGTCTGGCATTAGTGCCCACTTTGCACAGAGTAATGCAAGACTAATCAACCACAATATCTTCTCGTTTCCAGGTGAGAGAAGCTACTCTGCTTTGTTGTGTTAGATATAAGGAAGACTCGAGGCTTGGGAATGTTACAAGTTTAGAAGTAACATCCTTATACTCTTGTACCTTAGTGACTAATGTCCACTAGTACATCATTGTAGATACTAGGATTTGGAGTAATCTCTTGAGCTCGTTTTTGAATCCATGCTTCACTCTATCCACTTCAACTTCAGTACCATCCTTAGAATGATTGTGACCATTAGTCCACTGCAGGACTTCATTTCCTTTGGTTGTGATTCTAGCAGTGGAACTCCTTGTGAACTAATCACCAATACTTTTGCCATTTTATTGTTGAGAATGAGTTTGCCAAGTGCTTCTCCTCATTTTTGATTGTTATAATCCACATAGTCAATGCCTGGGATTCACTGAGTAGACATTTCACTGAATTGGGATTAGATATGTTTATCAGGGAATGAGCTATAGCTCTGGCAGGAAGTCATACTTTGCTGTGTAGAGTTAATGATTAGAGTTTAGCGGGTGGAGATCAATTTAATACATCCTGACTTGCCTATATTTGCTTCTTACGCGATTACCTCATGTGTCCAAATATTCATAACAGTAGCACATAAAAAGTTTTGCTTTTGCTACACAAACCTGTCTTATTTAATTCTTGAACTAGTATGCTAAACCTTTTATTGTGTCAATCAACATTGTTATCATATTGTGTATTTTTGTATGTAGTTATTGATGAAAGTCTCTTCGCAAGCTCTCTTCCTTTCTAGGTATGTATACATATACATATATATATATATATATACATATATATATATATATATATATATATATATATATATATATATATATATATATATATGTATATATATATATATATATATATATATATATATATATATATATATGTATATATATATATATATATATATATATATATATATGTATATATGTATATATATATATATATATACATGCATGCATGCATACAATCCTTGCTTTGAGGATTTTCTTTTGTTCAAAGTCATAGAATTTGAACAACTCAGATAAATTTAACATATATTTTACATATATGTAACATAATTTCATATGTTAAATTTATGTCTGTGATATATATAACATATGTCATATATCATTATAGTATAAAAAACTTGTAAAATATTTGTATTATATACATAATATATGTACATTGTTTATAATTATAATCATTGTGGATTATAATACATACATAAAATGTATATATGTGCATTATGTTTGTCAATTGTCTTTTTATTAATGATCATTTATGCCTACATCTTATAGTTTTTCCCATATTGGTTGCTTTAATGGTTTCAATATTATAGCAATAATTATATATATTTTTGTGTATTTGGTTTTACACATACTTGTATATGGATGTGGATATCAATTGCATATGTATTATGCAATCAAATGTAAGGCAAAATTATTCACTTTGCTTATACAGTATTAAACATAAATTATACCTATATCCTCAGTGTAGGACCAGCATGAGAGACAGATCTAATTAGTGTGAATCACCTGTTATTTAAGCAGAAAATGATTCCATGTTGGACTTGAATCCTTAGTCAATTTAGGTATAGTTAGAATATCAAGAAATAGATATGTGATAGTAAAAAGGTATCAACATATCAATGTGTATGACATGAACTATAGATGATTACCCTAATGTGCATATATTTTATATATGTTCAATGTGTGTGTACAATTTGACCTTATATTCACTAGCTATCTGCTTTGTTCAAATATCTTGGCAATATACAATAGTTATGTTGTGAGCTAACATACCACTACAGTGTTGATATCAAAGGCTTGTGTAAGCCAATCATTACTAAGTGGTATATCTGTTTAATGCTAACTATTAAGTTTGAAACTCGTTGACATGATGTACTACAAATAATAGTAGAGCCATAGACAGAATATGTTATCACCATTACTCAATAAAACAGGTTACGTTGAGTATAATTACTGGGAATTGCCAGCCATTATCAACATAATATATTACCTCCCGTTAATATACAGTTATGATATAATAAAACTTGATATACAATTATAGTAACTGTATAATAATAATAACAATACGTTTGATTTATACAGATGAAGAAGTTTACAAATAGGTTTATTATACTGAGTACATATTCAATGTATACATCATAATAGTTGTGACAACAAAGACTTATTTTAGAAGCCAGTTATATTAGTTGATGTGCATATTCAATGTATACATCATAATGGTTGTGACAACAAAGACTTATTTTGGAAGCCAGTTATATTAGTTGATGTGCATATTCAATGTATACGTCATAATAGTTATAACAACAAAGACTTATTTTGGAAGCCAGTTATATTATTTGATGTGCATATTCAATGTATACATCATAATAGTTGTGACAACAAAGACTTATTTTGGAAGCCAGTTAAATTAGTTGATTTGCATATTCAATGTATACATCATAATAGTTGTGACAACAAAGACTTATTTTGGAAGCCAGTTATATTAGTTGATTTGCATTTTCAATGTATACATCATAATAGTTGTGACAACAAAGACTTATTTTAGAAGCCAGTTATATTAGGTGATTTACCCTAGCACTTCATGTACAAGTACATATAAGTAACACTTAACTGTACATATCGTAGTGCATATTATATGTGTTGTATCACCTGATGATGACACCTTCACTAAATAGTTATATATAGTTTTTTGATACAAATGCTATTTCTGTCTTATTGGACTCATCAGTATAACGTACCACTTGTCAGTGGAACCATAGACAGTATTATAACAATGAATGTATATGGATAGGGTTATGAATTCAATTTGTCAATGATGTTCTTAACCACTCATATACTTGTCTCTCTTAGCTAGTCCATCCATATGTAGCAATCATCAATATTATCTATACCAACATATATATGATACATAGTATATTGCATAATTATGACAAGCTCCACTGTAATACATATCATAGTATTGAAAGTGGTGTGTGAAGTTGTATTGTTTGTTGATATGGCAATTATTAACCAGACAGAACCTATGTGTCATCTCTCAAGTACAGTAAGATTGATTATTAAGTTTCTAACTTTCTACATTTTTATCTTATACAACATAAGTAGTAATGTAGTGATGAAAAATGAAAATGAATTCAAAGTCGCATTAAAGATCTCTTAATTATTGATATCAATGATTTCATAGTGAGTAGCTATATATAGTAAAGATAGAAAGAATTATGGCATTCGAGTGATGAATTATACCAGTTGTAGGGTCATATGCATTAAGAGTTATGATGTCTTTAGAAGAATAATAATTTCCACATTGTTTCCTGTACTACTAAGACAATATACCAAAGCTGTATCACAATATTTGATTTAACAATAGCAAATTAATCTTTATAATGATGATCATTTTGAAATAGAACCTATGTTGCTAGGTAAGACACTTATAAATGTTTCATCTCAATGTTGTATATTCTAGGTATAAACATGAACTCTATTTCAAAATAGAATAGTAGTTCACAAGGAACAAACTGCAAATCTAAGGTGGATGTACAGTGAATAAAAAGAAGCCTTGTACTGCATGAAGGAACTGGATACATTCTTACAGCAACAACTTGTGCTTATTATCCATGCATCCTCACATACATTTTTATTGTTTGTTGCATGTTATTCTTTGTGAAATTTTTTAGAATAATTATTACACTATTTTTAAGCACATGCATCATGTAACATATATGTACATATAAAATTCATTAGTTAATTTAACCAATATATGGTTATAAGTTGCATGTAGTAAACTTATATGTAACATATATGTACATATAATTATGTAGATATGTGTTGACATACATTTTATGTTGTGCAAATTTTGGAGAAAATACATGTGTAAAAATATGTTGACATATATTTTATATATACATGTAGCATATATGTTTCTTTTACCTTGGAACTTGAATCAAAGTAAGATGAGAGTCATGTAACTTTATGTATAATATATAATGTTTTATGTACTTTTTGCTACTTCTCTAGTATATGACTGTAAAAATTGATTGGTTGATTATAATTAATGGTATACAGGGTTGCATATGCAAAAAGTTAACATAATTACTTTTTATGTAGTTATAATCCAAATAGTGTTATCTTTACTTTATGATCAAATAAGTTTACTACATGCAACTTATAACCATATATTGGTTAAATTAACTAATGAATTTTACAGTGTAGGTGTAATTAATGTATGCAATTGTTTACTGTTGTTAATTAATCTCATCTTTTGCCTTTGATTAGCAGCATATGTGTGATATTTCAAGAGCTGCATCTTAGATTGAGAAATAGCTGCTAAACCAGTCATTGGTAGGTCAGTCCAAGGTAAGAGAGTTGAATAAGATTACAATGCAATATTGTTGTTATAGGTGATTTGAACATTGACACAAGTGATTCATCCATATATTGATTTATAAATGAACAAGTTTAGCTTCCAAACATGGATGTTGTACTTTCTTTTCATAATTGTGAACCACAAGAACCTCACACCATATTTCTATCCAACTAGACCTATAAAGTTTGTATTATCCTCCTCAGTTTGAAAAAGGGTATGTACAGTCTGGTCCAGGGTTCCAAGTTGGTTTTTTTCACTGACGATATGTATAAGGTTTCAAATGATTAGTAAGATATCAGTCCCTTTCAATCAATCAGACATGGATAAATTTGGTGACTGGGTAGATAGAGTATGTCTCTGCATGCAGACTGAACTGTAAAAAAGACCAAAGTCGTGGTCATTTCTGTTAAATATTCTCATCCCTCTTTGAATCTCACCATCTTTTAAAATTCCATTGAGGAAGTGAGAACTTTCAAATACCTTGGTATAGTTATCTCTTCTGATGGTCAATTGAAAGACTATGTTACATAACTCAAAACTAAGCAAGGATGCATTTAGGATTAATATTTATCTATCGAATTTTAAGATCAATGAGTATTACAGCAAAGCATTATTTGCACATGACCTCAATATATTTGCTGTTAGTACAGTTGCAGTGAATATTTATATTAGTTCTTTTGTTTCAAGGGACAATTTTGTATTTGTTATTGCCATTCATTTAGCAACTATAAATTATGTGGTGTGTATATTTATATAATTATAAAAATTATATATAAATTACCCAAGAAAGTTTGCACTCATCAAGAACAAGCATATCAAGTACACTCGCCGTATCTATGGGCGTTATATACGTAGTAACCACTGAACAATAATTATGCATTTTTGCAAGTTCGTTTCAAGAGTAGTCACACCCACGTCGTGTTTTTATAATAATTATCGGTAATCACGTGACTACATTGGGCGTGCGGTTCTGTGCCCTAAATATAGATAGAAATGGCTTTCCCTTGTCTTGAATCCGAGGAAGAGAGAGAAGCTAAGAGACGAAGTAGACAAGTGGAACGTCAACTAAGGGAACAAGACAGGGATAAAGATTGGAAAAGAGAAATGAAAATTCTACTTCTTGGTGCTGGAGAATCGGGCAAGAGTACATTCTTGAAGCAAATGCGTATTATTCATGGAGAGGATTATTCTGACAACGATAGACTAGAGTTTCGTCCCTTAATTTACCATAATGTATTAAAAGGCATGAAGGTGCTAGTTGAAGCATGTCGACGCTTGCAAATACCATTATCTAATCCAGAGAATGATGAGAAAGGAGAACTAGTTGTATCTGGTTACCAACACTCCCAAGAGTTAACACCGGAGCAATTTAGTCGTTATGTCGAACCTCTTATTGCTCTATGGAAGGACGATGGTATTCAAGCAACATTAAAACGTAGTAATGAGTACCAACTGGTAAGAGATACTTCAAGGTGTTTGTTTTATAACCCTTCTCTTTGATATGCGCTATTTGCTTACTTGAATGAATATAGAATTTTTATTGAACAAACAGCCACCCACACTTTATGTCCTGTAGTAGTACTGTGTGTGTGTGTGTGTTTGTGGAATTTGCAGTAATAAATATATATTTAATAAAATTTGCAAATTCTCATATGCTATATCATGATAATAACTGTTATTTTAATTACACCCTAATTATGGTAATTTATGCACAACAAGGGCTTCTTTGATTACATTCTTTTATGCTGTGTTATCTTCTCTAGGGTGACTCTGTACCCTTTTTTCTTCGCAAGTTAGATGAAGTAGGAGCTATTGTAAGTTACCTTTCCTCATATGTATAGATATAGATATATATATATATATATATGGAATTGACTTAGAAAATAATGCAGGTAGTCTACACACTTTAAAAAAATTTTGATAACTGTAGTGATGTCTTTAACCCTTTATTACTTACTACATATGTTTCCACAATAATGCTTTGTTTTACTACTTAGCCTGCTTTCATGTAGATTGGATTGGGCAGATTTTGCCTGAGAAAATTGTTTGTAAACGACAATTTATGAACTCTTGTGCTTGCTAAAATTACTTAATTTTTGAAAATTTACTAGAGGCTGACTTTCCATCTCTTTTGTGTGGTTTGTGTTATTATTCAATAATAATATTATTATTAACAAGTTCACAATAGTGCAATTTTGGATATTTCATGGTAAATTTTTGCTGAAAGGCTTATATGTGACCACACCCTTTCACTATTGGTAGTGAATTATAGCACGTGTCTCCTTCACAGTTGAAGCCATGGTTGAGTATATTATATTTATCCTCTTCTGTGAAGCCTGACCTTTTTAGCACAATAACTTCTTTGGCTTTAGAGTTAGCACACATGATATGATTTCATGTCCTCAGTATTTCGTACATCCCCATGTAATTACACACAACTCATAGCTAAAATTTTGCTTGCGAGTCTAATCAGCAAAAAAGAAACTTTCTCTTCCAAATGTACCTGATATTCTATATCTATGTATAGGTTATACACTGATGTTAAGGTAGATATGTGATTTATAACCTGATTGCCACAGGCCAGGTGTGTGTAAAACACATAGCTAACAAGACTGAGGTGTATAACTCACTTATACCGTGTTGACCAATCAGATCGCTTCATTTCAATGCTGTATTAGATATGCTGCATTCATTGCTCTGGATATGTATTGTATACAGTAATGTGTAGATACAAAATTTTTGGTGTTATGTAAATTGTTGTAAAACTGGCTATGGTTGATGTAAATAGTAATCTTGAAGTTATTAATGGTAGATACTTTTATGAACAGACATATGGATTTCCTTCTAGGACTTTTTACCTTCTAAAGAGGATGTGCTGCATTCCAGAAAGGCAACGAGAGGTGTGTGTGAATATGTTACAGGAATTCGAGGTCAGCAGTTTCGATTTGTTGACGTGGGTGGTCAGAGGTCACAGCGTCAAAAATGGTTTAAATGTTTTGATGAAGTAACAGCCATTTTATATCTAGTAGCTTCTAGTGGTTATGACCAGACTTTATTGGAGGATCGTGTTACCAACAGGCTTGTTGAGAGTAGGAATATTTTTGAGACAATCGTCAATAACAAATGTTTCAGACAAGTCGCCATTATCGTTTTCTTTAACAAGAGCGATCTTCTTGAGAAAAAAGTAAAAACATCAAGTATCAAAAATTTCTTTTCTGAGTTTAGTGGTGACTCTCACAATCTTGACCATGTTAAGGGTTTCTTAGTTGGGATGTTTGATAGTGTTAGAAAAAATCAGCATCAGGAGTTCTACCATTATTTCACAACAGCAACAAACACTGATAATATTATGATGGTTTTTAATATTGTCAAAGACATTATACTATCGTGGCACATTGGAGAAATAATGCAGATTTAATATCGGTACTGTCAGCTCCCTTTATTAACACCCTTTTAACCATTTAGAATGTGTGAGTATTGTAATTACTATTAAGTGCATAAATGCACCAAACTGGCTGTATTTTTCTTTTGTCACGTTATCATTATCATTAGTGAAATTATTGTTAATTTGAGTGATATAATTATTTTTTATTTTTCTAATAATAATAAGCAGTTACTACAATCTTTTAGTTCTGAAAGTGGTTTGAAAAATTCCTTCTCTTGAACTGATCTGCTATCCTGTAAAAAAAATCATGGATTATGTGCACTCATAAATATTGATTACATCACCAAAAGGTGATAATATGATATTAGAAACACATGTGTCTTAAAAAGAACACACACAATGATACCGTCCTAAATCCATATTACCAAACCACAAGCAACTTACACTGAAATACAAGAACAAACAATTTGAGTTGATCCTGACACTACAAATGTAGACACCAATAATGATCACACTTGTCCATTGACATGTGATCTGTTTCATATTATACAGTTTGAAATGTCCTTCATAATACAAGCAATATAATTATAGTCATAATAGACTTCTGTTTGATTCTGGAATACTAGGTACACAAATATGGAGCGTGTCCATTTTCACGTCCTCGTCCACGTAACTACACATTACTTGAAATTCCATAACATATATTGTACATAATACATAAAGAAGAGATTTGGGACCAAAGTACAGACAATGTCTATCCTGATCATCCATTGATGATGTAGTCTCACTCGTGGTTAAATTTATTATTTTGAAATTGTAGCATACAATTATTACTAAATTTATATGGATCTTGCCAGTCCATTCTCTTTCTCTAGTATTAATGAATTAATGTAAACCGCAATCTTTATACCTTAAAATAACTATTAAATGTGTTTACTAAAGAATGTAGAAATTAAAAAAAATTGGATTTAGAGAACAATAATTTTAGTGATTTTTCCAAGTCATATCAATTTATTTATAGCATTTACTTTTCACGTATACAAGTTTTAGTGAATATAACATTTGTCATTATATTCACTAAAAATAGTAAACACAAATAATGGCGCGTTTAAGGCTTCAAATAATCACCGAACCATTACTTCCACAATTAAATCAATTAGTTACCTATACTTATTTCCCTTTCATTGTCATACCTAATCATCTTCATCTTCATCTGGAATGTAAAATTCATGCTTTTCTAGGAAGTCTGCGAACTCTCCTCCAACCCAATAGCCCACGTATACAAAGGGGATCATCACTGCTGCAAGACGTAATAAGCCAAAGTTGTAATATTTAACTGGTTTCTTCATGACGGCACCAGTAGACGTAGTCACTGCTGTTCTTCTGCCAGCATATTGATAGTTATTGCGTAAAAAGGATAATCTTCCTAACACTCTGCCCCAGCTCGCCATGACTAGATCACGTGAGTTTGTAATAAAAGTAGTGTCGAAAGAGTTAAAATTTGTTACTGTTACCGTAATGTCTTCTGGTTCCGTGCTCCCTTTTGTAAGAGGTGTAGACTTCTCTGGGAACGATCTGAAGGTATTAGTTTTACAAAAGAAGTCATAAAAAGAGCAGATTATCAAAAGGCAATTTTATGTAGGCGTGGTAGAAGTAACTTACCAGAAGCTATTACTCGATGATAACTAATTACTTGCTAGTATTTAGGTCCTAAACATTAAAGCAAGTAATAGAATTATAATTATAGTATAGTATTCCATTAGTCACAGTGTTAATTAAGTAGTGTAGTAATATTGACAATCAGTCTTACTATGTGTACTTCAAACCTGCACAAAACAAATGTTATGTTTATGTATTAACCATATAGGATGAAGGGTTGTGCAAGAATGCTTTTCAGATGCGTAACTTACGATGGCTTCGATTGAATCGAACAAAAATTGAGGAAATTCCTCATGATGTTGATGGATTTTCCAAACTGGTATGGTACTTAGAATTATCTTATTTTCATTAATGATTAACAGGAAGTATTGTCTGTAACACATAATGAAGTGAAGAATCTTTCTGATCTTAATCCTTCTACTTTTCCTTCATTAAAAGTGAAATATTCTTTCTGTTTTACCATTCCATTATAAACTAATTATAGGTAATCATTGCTCGAGATAACAAACTCAGTCATAGTGGTGTTCCTGTAAATGTCTTCCACTTATCAGAATTAGTTACACTGGTAACTCCATTTATAGTCCAGTTCTGTAGTTCTATATAGAGTATACTTTATAGGATATAAGTCATAACAATTTGTCCAAAGTTCCAGATGAACTAAAGGATGCTAAAGAGCTCATCGTGTTATCTTTAAGTCACAATAAGATCACCAGCATACCTGGACAGGTAAAATATTTTGTATATTATAAGTATTTATTGTATGTCAGCTTTTTGTTCATTGTACCTGTCTACGACATCTTGATCTGAGCAACAATGAAATACGTGAGTACAAACACATATTACTAGATAGTTAGAGACCATGAATTATTACTAGATAGTTAGAGTCTATGAATTATTAAAATAGAATATTCTTATGTGTAGTTTAATAAGACAGGCTCGTTAATTCTTAATTTAAAAATATGCAACATGGTTTGTGTGGTCAATCTTATTTATACACAGTATTACTTAGTGATTTCTGTTTGGTATGTTTTACAAGATTATTTTATGTATTGTGAGTCATTGTTTCAAATCTTCCAACTATTTGATAATAAGATATGTTGTATTAAATTTAAGAATATTTTCTCTAATAATTACAGAGTCACTTCCTCCTCAACTAAGACGGCTAGATCAACTTACTTCACTGGTAATTGTTAGTACGTTAATATTATTATTATATTCTCTTCTTCAGAATATTGCTAATAATCCTATGGAACACTTTGTCTTCAAGTACAATATTTTAATGTGTGTCACTCTTGTCATGTTAACTCTGTATTTATTTAGAATTATTGATAAGCTTACAAACTTGACTACTTTAAATTTATCTAATTGTGGGGTGAGCTCCTTGTATTCATAATTCTGTTTATTATTCCACTACTGTAGAGAGATCTTGACAACACTCCTAATTTGGACAAGCTAGTTAACCTCACTGATATTGATATGTCTCATAATCATTTGCCACGAAGTAAGATGAGATATCAGTGATGTATCTTATCTATTGTTCCTGCTATAGTTCCTGAATCTGTTTATTTATTGGACAAATTATCACGTGTCAACTTTAGCCACAATCAAATCAGGGAATTGTCCTCTTTGATTGGTATATAATAATAAATGTTTAATGCACTCTCTAATATTGCTCTGTAGATACTTGGACTGATTTAGTGACTCTTAATTTAACGGGTAATTTGATTACAGCATTGCACGTAAGTTGTTACTCAAACTGACAATAATGGTTGCTTTTTTTAGCCTCACATTTGTAAATGTACGAAGGTGAAAAGATTGTTTCTAAGTGGTAAGTCCCTGTAATAACATATTATAAATTGAGATATAATGACTAGATAACAAGCTAACTTTTCAGGGGATCCCTGCTGGTATCAACAAACTATCAGAATTGGTTAGTTGTCTAAAAGATAATTTACTTTTCTTTGTTATGCTATAGACTCATTTTATTGCTGCCCGTAATCAGTTGGAGTGTATACCTGAGGGACTATGTCGCTGTTATTCTCTTAAAAGTCTTATCTTGACATCTAATTGTTTGGTCACACTCCCTGAAGCCATTCACTATCTTAAAATACAAGTCAGCATGCTCTGACATTAGAGCACTCGCTATTATTATTATTTATATTAGAATCTAGATACCAGTGATAACCCTAACTTACAACTACCTCCTAAACCAGTTGCTGAAGTGACTGGTAGTGGAGCTGAGTTTTATAACATTGACTTTGACACAAATTTGTTGCGTCAAGGTGCTGTATTAGCAGCTAGTAAAGCTGTTAAAAGTATGCTCAACCACTATAATGACAATTAAAATCTACATACTCTTATCCTTTATAGCCTCTTATAGCAAGCAAAAGGTACACAATTATCACTTTTGGGAATTACTTTTATGTTATCGAAATGACACTTGTTTAGGAACGATACATGAAATTGCAACGAGGTCGACGTAGTTCAGTAACTGCACGTAATGATGATGCTTCAGCAATGAAAGTCCTTAAGGTTGAAAATAGGACAATCAATTTTTCAATTTAATTACTGCTCTGTTTCATAGGGGCTAGTAGATATTGCAGACTACAAACAACACCACTCTGATGAATCAGATGTTGTAAGTTAAACATAAGCTTGTTGGTCATATTGATGTCATTATAGTTATCTGCTGGTGTTGGAGTTGCTACAACAGTTGAAGATGGAGAAAACTACTCTCCACAAAAGTAATAACTTTCTTTCAGAAAATTGTATACTATTTCTCTCCATCCATAGACCTAAGCGCTGGGATGAGTCTTTGGTTCGACCTAATTTAGATTATAGCTCACTGTTTACTGATGATACTGGAACATTACCTGGTCTAACTGTGTGGCAAATTGACAATTTCTATCCAATACCTGTTGAAGAAGGTTGGTAGTAATACGTGTTATGTGTATTCAATTAGGACAATTGATAGCTTTCTTTGGACACTTTTACATGGGTGATACATACATTGTCTTGGATGTAAGTTCATTCCTTTGTCTGCTGATATACTCACTTTGACTGCAGACTTTCTTCAATGAATCTTCAGAATTGGACTGGAATATTTACTACTGGATTGGACGAGAAGCATCTGTATGTTGGTTAACGTGTTAGGTTATTGTTTATTATGTAATATAGTTGGACAAGAAAGCCTGTGCGGCAATGCATGCTGTTCATTTACGAAATATGTTAATAGCTAAAGGTCGCACTAAAAGAGAGGAACAAGGAGAAGAGTCAGATGAATTTGAAGAACTATTTGACTCCAATATTATATACATAGAAGGTACAACAATTTCATTGTAATGATTTGAATTATTAAATAGGAGGAACTGCGAGTGGATTTTACACCCTGGAAGATTTGGTAAGTATTTATTGTGTTCATGCAAATATTCTGGGTATTATTCAGGATGAACCAGTACGACTTTACCAGCTTTGTGGTGAACATAATGGCAAACAACTTCATGTGGAATCAGTATGTTATATTATGATTGTTATCCTAATTGGAATACATTTTAGGTTTCTTTAAATAGTAGCTCATTAAATCATAGTCATGTATTTATTCTTGATGCTGGGAAGAAAAATATATTTATTTGGTCTGGAGGTAAATCTAAATTGGCTGAGCGATCTAAAGCACGTCTAATTGCTGAAAGAATTAATAAAATAGAGAAGAAAAACACTGCTGTTATATCCTCATATAGAGCAGTAGGTCAAGTACATTACTATCACATCACTACATTATGCTTCTAGGGTAGTGAACCTGAAGAATTTTGGGATTACTTTGGAGGCTACCCCAATGAATCTATTAAAGTAATACTGTATCCTACATCATAATTTATAACAATCTTGTGTTTTAAGGCTCTGCCTTCAATTGATTGCTCTAAAAAACATAAACCTACTATGTATAAAGCAGCAATGGGACAAGGTTATCTTGAATTGCCTCAAGGTAACTAAACATTTACCAACAATTTCTTTACAATATCTGTCAGTTGAGTGCCGTAATGGACTTGAAAAGGGGCTTTTAAAATCTCATGAAGTATATGTGTTGGACTGCCGTTCTGATATATATGTTTGGTAAGAGACGTTTTCAGTAACTAACTGCGACAATATTCTTCAATACTGTTAGGATTGGGAGAAAATCACCACGACTTGTGAGAGCAGCTGCCCTAAGATTAGCTGAAGAACTTCTTGAAATGATAGTGCGACCTACTGTTGCCTCTGTAACCAGAGTTCTTGATGGGTATGAAAACTTTATTGATAAAATCTACTTGTATTACCATTTATAGTGTGGAATCTTTGAATTTTCGTCTGTGGTTTAATGACTGGCATGATGTCCTTGCTGTAGACTATACCAAAACTACACAAATGATGGCAAAAAAGAAAGAACAAGTAACAATTACTTATAAAATATGTTAGTACATTCCTTATAGAGTGTTCTTGGTTCTCCTGAGAAGAAAACAGCAAAAGTAGACTTGTCTGCACTATTTCTTCCTCATAATAAGCCAGTCACTAACAGTGAAGCTGAAGAGCTTATTGTGTATTACAATAGCCTTCTAAAAATGATGCAGTGTTGCATCATTGAAGGAAAGAAATTCTCTATATTGTCTAAGGAGGAAAAAGGTATTTTCCTGAAACTTATGCAGGAGATATACATTTTTCAACAGGACATTTTTACAGTGCTGAGTGTTATTTCTTTCTATGCCAATATGTTGTGGAAGATGAAGGTACTTGATATACTTTGTTCACATTCACTTCATTTTGTGTTAGGTGAGGAAGATAGTGATGAAGAAGGAGAGCTGCAGACTGTGGTGTACTTTTGGCAGGTAAGTTATATTAATTCTATTATTGTAATAGCAATGTTGGACATTAATTTATTAAATAGGGTCAAGATGCTAGTAACATGGGATGGCTACAGTTTACACTAGGGTAAGCTCTGCCTAGGAGTGTATTTCTACAATACTTTTAATAATTAATTGTTTGATAAAATGTAATTCATACCTTTTTGAGTGAAGCATAAATCTTAAATTCAGACAATGTAGAATGATTATACATACAAGACGCTTAGAAGTTTCTTAAGTATACAGAGCAAGATTTGGTGGTTGATGTTTACTTAATCTTGCTCTGAGACAAAAAGGCACATGGCTGCATTCTACTTAGCATCATCCTAATCAAAAAATTAACAAAGTTGTAATTCTACAGATTAAAAAGAATGTCAATAGCATAGCCCTAAAATTAATGACAAAATACCCTTGACATGATACAATACTGATTAATTTGTTTTAGGATTCGAAAACAACTTGAAAAAGCTATGGGAGCTATTGAAGTCATACGTTTGAAACAAGTATAATACAATATATGATTAGTATTTATCATTATAAGACTGTACAGCAACAAGAAAGCTTTCAATTCCTGTCTCATTTTGGAGGGAAAGTTATAATACATCAGGTTGGTGTTGTTTTAATAATGACATTTTTAATCTCATCCTATTAGGGTAAACGACAAAGTCAACTTAATGCTAATAAACCAGCTCTCTACCAAATCAGAGCTAATAATAGTCGTCTGTCTAGAAGAGTGATCCAGGTAAACTTTATGTACATCCTTAGACAATATATGTTTTCTACGTGCACTTGATGTACAATAAGGATACACTTGTGGAATAAAAAATAATTTTTAATGTGTAATTTTATTTTGCCACTTAAAATTGAAATCTGCCAAATCTTATTTATCACAATATTTAGTATTTAATTTGAAATGTTAGTGATATAATTATCTATAATTGTACAGATGCTTGTATTCCATAACAATAATTTTGTGATTTCTTATTAACTTTGATCTAGGTGACAGCTGAACCCAAATACCTCAACTCATGCTTCTGGTTGGTAAACACAGGGTATACTACTGTACATTGTTTTGTTATTAATTTGATAGTTTCATATTAAAAGTACCATTTGAAAACTCCCCTGGATCTGGTATTGTATATATTTGGATTGGCAGGTACTGTCTTAGTTATATTTTCTTCACTTTTGGGTTTCTTTAGCAAAACTAGAACAGAAGAAGCTATACATGCAGAACAAATGGGAAGAACTATCTTTGAGGTAGTTAATAAGTATAAATAATAAAAAATGTTGTTGTTTCTCTAGTCAAGCTATTCCAATGTTGTGGTAAAAGAAGGTGCAGAACCTGAAAATTTTTTCTGGGTGGCTTTAGGTGGACGTGGAGATTATGATACTGTTAGTAGATTGATTTGTGAAATGTAACTACAAATTTTACAGGATGCTGAGTACATGAATTTTAAACGACTTTTTCGATGTTCCAACGAAAAAGGGTATTTCTCAGTGTCAGAGAAAACTCCAGATTTTTGTCAAGTACTATTTATATATCTTCATTATAGTAAATTGATGTATGTTATATTCTTTAGGGAGATCTCTCTAATGAAGATGTCATGATACTTGATAATGGCGTTGAGGTACATTGTTTTAGTCTCTTCAACTTGTTGTAATTCTTATATATGCAGGTTTACATTTGGTTTGGATCAAGTTGCAGTGACATAGAAAAAAAATTAGCAATGAAAAGTGCTCAGGTAGATTGTTAGATTAACTGTTTATGTTTGTTCACAAACAAATTTAGCTGTATATTAAATCTCTTGCCGAAGAAGGAGAATCAAAAAGGAAATTCAAGGTTGCTATAAGAGGTCAAGAACCTTGGGAGTTCACACGTTGTTTTCATGGATGGAAACATCACTAGTATCATCATTGTACAAGACATCTGTCAATTCTTCTGTTAATTAATTTTAAAGGAAACTTTGTAATTGTAACAAATCTTATTAGTAATTATTGTATGATGTAGTGACAATATATAAGAAGAAATAAAATGGACAGCAATAAAACATCATTTTACACTCTCAATTTTAAATTAGTTGTTCAACAACAAACCATGTATCATTATTAAAGGGTCATGTAATAAAATAAATAATAAAATGATTGATCTCACAAAGCTCTTTCCTGAAAATCTCCTTTTAATTCAGGATTGTGATGAGTGAAGTAGTGATCAGGCAATTCAACACTCTTCCTGGAGCTAGTACTTCTACGAGACTTGTTACTTTGGGTGCTTTCAACAGATGTCTTGCTATCAACTGGTCCAAGTCCATCATTGAACACTTCAGCTTCAACCTCAATACCATAGCTCTACAAACAAATTATTACTGTCATTATTATATAAAGACTACATCTACTTAGTCCATCCACTTTGTTTTCACCCAAGAGTACAACTAACAAAACACACCTCTTCTAGTTCAACAAGATGGGGTCCATCAGATAATGGCCTTGAAAACCTAGCTGGAGTTTGAGGAGTAGAAACTTTCACAGGTAGTGAGAATTGTACATCCAGTCTAAATGTTTCCTCTGATAGATAGTGATAAATTGTGACTTTTACTAACCTAGCAATATCAGTGAGTGAGGCTCTTATGAACTCGGAAGGTGATTTTTGATGCAAAACAACACCAACTGTACTGCATACAAAGTGTCGCTGACCCCTGAAAGGCAATGGTTATTTACACTTTACTGTTATACTCATACTTACACTGCATCAGCTGCATCTACACAATTCTCTTTGTATACTAATTGTAGATCAGGTAAGGTATAGATATTAATATAACCCTCACTGTCCATTACTAAAATAGCAGATGTCCCTGTAAAACAAAAAATAGATAGTATATTACATCAGCATATCTACTTACCAGATACACGTATATAATGGGCAGATACAGCATGATATTCATCCAAATCATTCTGCTTAAATTTAACCCTATATTTTTTCTTCATCCCAGGAATGTCTGTGACCTGGAATATTAGAATTGATTTTTATATTGTCTATTTTGATATCCTTACTCGAAGTATTTCTTCAGTACACATAACCAGATAATGAGTTCCTTTTTGTTTATAGCTACCTTCATCATTAATATCTAGCAGATAGTTCAGTCCATCAATCACACCAACAAATAAGACAGCATTATTCTTACGCTGGTTATACTCTTTTTCTAAAACAGATGCAGTAATAATAAAGTAATTCCAAGTACACAAACACATACCAATAGGCATTATAATAGGAGATCTTGTTTGTCTCTGTTTTTGTGTAGGTATATCGATGGTGAAGCCTAACACAGCACCCTGATTAGTACCCACAAAGAGCCCATGAACTAAAGAAGATCCTCCTACATGAGTTGGTGCAGTAAATGTCAGAGTACGAATGGAGTCACGTCTCAAAGGTGGAATATTTGCAGCCACTGCTGATGCTCCTTGTGGAGTACTTCCTTTGCTAGCAGTACTAGTACTGGTCCCCGTTGTTCTTCTAATACTGGCTACTCTGTTGAAAAAGGATGGGCGGGCACTTCCTGATCGAACTAGAGGAGAACTGTGTGGACGATATGACCGATTGACGCTCTGCATCCCTCGCATACTACGTCGAATATTCATACGCTGAAGACTCTGTCGAAATGACCGTCTTATGGATTGCACACGAGACATTGCTGTAGGATCATCAACATCTTGATCAAATGTACAATGTACATGTAGTGTTTCGTTCTTAAAATAGTCAATCACAGCAAACCCATAGACACAGCCAATAGCTAGCCTAGAGACAAACATTAACATAAAGTGTACGACAAAACTTATTCTTCAAACATTCCCTATTAACCGTATTAGAAACTTCACATGAATATCTAAACTTACAGTCCTTGTTCTCTAGCAATTGCTAAAGCAGTAATAGGAACAGCAGGGAAAAAATGAACACAATGGCTTGGTTGGAAACCAGGAAGACATTCAATTGGATCAGTACGAACTTCAAGAGGTGCTTGCCATGCCCGACCTCGTTGGCGTGGATCATCTCTCATGATTGAAACTTGTAATAACTATTAGAAAGGAAAGTGACAAGCAATAAAAACATAGTAGCTTAGAACAATAAACACAGACTAATCTCCCACAAGTAGCAGTAGTAGTATTAGTACACTTACAATAACAGTGCAGTCTGATGTCTGATTGTTTACTGTCAATAACAGAGCATAGCCACCTTGAAACCCAATCAAGAGGTGATGTCCAGACAACAAAAAGGAGCTAACAATCAACTGATCATCATCACTACGTGGATCCCAGAATCCAATCTATAATGTAAGATGAAACATGTAATGATTGTAATCACATTATCAATACTAACAAACCTGACGACATTGAGGTAAGTGTTCACCAAGGCTATCAGACCTCAAGAAGTCAGACTCTGGTGTATTGAAGTACTGCATACAACTAACTTCATATATCAACTTCATTGATACTGTGTAGTGCAAAAAATTGTAAACATAACTAAATATCAAGGTAGCTCTTACTGTCTTTGATATCCCAAAACTTCACAGAACCATCCTCATGACTAGAGAGCACACAATGATAAGAAAAAATAATGATAATTTGACTAACCCAGACAATAGAATGTCACGTTTATCTTGAATTAAAGGGTCCATTGAGCCTCCATCAATTGGCCACACCTACATTGTCTATAAATCAATATAAGTACAAAGGCAATGGCTACCTTGCATGGAGCTCTGAAAACACTCTCCTGCTGCACTTTACCAACACGCTGAATAATTGACCAGACATCACGGTCAATATTACTATATACAGCAACTTCTTTGATTGGACTATTATGCATACTATATAGATAGGGTGGCTGAAGAAGTGGCAGACTAAAAAACATTGTGACTTGTTGTCATATATCACATTGTACAACTTACTCAGGTGAACTCAAGTCAATGAATAGAATCTCTTGTTCCAAAAGTAAAATCAAAATCTTACGAACTATAACCAAATAATTTAATCCAAAAACAATTTTCTCACTTGTTGAAGTAGTGTCTGCATCAGAGGATATTCCTACAATCCCAGAGTCCATATCAGTCAGACTACTATCAATTATGTGCATTCCTTTAACTCCAGAAGTCAATTGAAGTGTTACACTTTCATTATTGTCCCAAATAGTGACACTATCACCATCAACAAGACTGTAAGGAGCTCCACCACTAAAGATCATAAAGTTGTCTCTACAACAAATATCAAGAGACTAGTACAACCAGACAAATGGTACTTACTCTGGCCATAGAATCCTTCCAATAGATTGTAAATTATTGTCATCTATACAATTATAATAGAACAATAATAAAACATTTTTGATATATACCATAGAATTTCTTTTGAGTCACTGGACTATCAGGTGTATTTCTGTTCCAGATATACACATGACCATTACTGTGAGCAGTCGCAAATTGAATGCCACCACTATGCCAGCAAACATCACATAAATCGCCTGAACCCTAAAATAAAAATGTAAAGTAATAAAGTTAAAAATTTTCACATTGTCTTTAAAAATAGTGTAGAGTAATGGCGACTATGAAGTAAAGCCCAATGTTGTTGCCAAGATTTACATAACATTTTATTTTCTCCTATATGACATGTTTATTTGGCTTCATGAAAATTAAAATCCAACCAACGATATTAAATGTATTCCAACATTGTATAATGTGGCATTTTCCTATTAGATAAAGGCAACAGTTTTTCTCATTGACAGAACATTATTCATGGCATACACGAAATATTCACAATAGATATAATGATACTAAGTAAACATCGTTTGAACTTTCACTTGTTGTGTTTATTTTACTTGCCAACAATGTCAAGCTAAATCTTTTCTACTACACAAACATACCATGTGACTAAAATCAACTGACATACTTTGTACTATGAGTGAAAGGGCCTAAGATATAATATGTATTGACTCAAAGCTGAACAGAAAGTGAGAAGCTACACAATATTTGAGCAGCATACAATTGAGAATAGACTGCATACCACTTCTATTTTGTATTGAATGGATGGATAATATACCTTGTGTGGTTCAAATATAGATTGTGGTTTCCACGTCATTGCATCCCAGATTTCAATGTAACTGTGTTCATATCCTATGAGGAGCTAAAAATAACATAAAGTCAAAACTGTTATTGGTAGATACACTAAATCATAAACACCTGTTTGGGGTAAGCTGGATTAATCTTCAGAATTCTAACTTCTCCTGGAACATCTTTCTTTTTGTATCCAAGACTATGCATATGTAAACAATGCTACTTGCAGCATAACTTAAACTTACTAGGCTCTTGCTCTTGACCACGAGAGTACCTCAGGAGACATACCATCAAAGTCAGTATCCATTGGGTAAGTAATGCCTCCTAATGTTCCAACAAAAAGACACTCTCCATATGGTGGAAGACAACATGCAGTAATTGTCTTTGCTCTAAGCAAAAAAATAGGTTTAATAAATAGAAAACATTGTAAAATAAACTTACAAGCCACCTTGAAACTTGTAAGTTCTTGTCAACACTAATTGACTTCTGCCTTCATCTTCTACTAGCTGCCATTTGTTAAGAATATTGTTACTACACACAGTAATTAGTGCCGGCTACAGAATAAAGTTAAATATAAAATAATGTTACTATAATGAATAACAGGAAATTGTCACTATCAGAATGTTCAGAAGCTAATGGGGCATCTGATTACAAGTGCTTTCATAGAATGTATCAACGGCAACACAATAGCAACAATAATTTGATTGCCGTCACTACCAATTACAATAAGATAATAATCATAAAACAATTACTCTAAGATCGTTTGATAATAGTAAAGCAACAATGTACTACTAACAGAGTAGTCAGAAGCTAAGTACAATTGCTCTGATGTGGGAATGGTCATGATCATTTACAGGTAGCTAGCATTCACTTCCTATTGTCACTCAATCACCCGAGAATGGTACAAGTTATAAGAATATTTGGGGCTAATGATAGAAATAACACAACTTAATTCCATTCATACCCTGATATTGCCATACAACAACAAACTAAAGCAATGAAAACAAGTTTTGTTACATATGTACATAACAAGTGGTACAATTCTTAATATCATCTACCAAACTTGGAGCTAGGTCAGAAAAAAGAATGGAGCATTATTTAATACAACAAGATGAGAAGAATATCTGCAGTAACTCATTTGCACAATTGAGAATTAACTCACTCTATCTCTTGAATTTTGAATTTAGAGTCAGTGTTTTGTTTATAGGATATGTAAGAATGTATAATAGTTTACACAAGTCACTCTAATAGATGCCCATAAAGAAGCAATGCAAGTGCAGGTGTTGCGTATACCTCTAGATTAGTGGTCTTCTGTTGTACATTATGATTACAGTTTTTGTTATGCCCACACTTACAACTATTTTAAATTTAATTACTACAACATAATAAACTATGTAAGCATTTGTAAATGACTTTAATAATATAGACAAACCTCAGTTGAAAAAGGCAGTATTTGAAGAACTTTATAATTATCAAGATGAACTGCTGATAACTGAACACCAGGTTTACCATATCTGTAAGTTTTATTAAAAGAACTTAACTACACAAATAATTGACAACTTACAAGTTTAATTCTCCAATACTTGTCCCAATATACATAACATGTCGACAAGGATCGTATGCTAATGCTGAAGGTCCTAGCGGAAAACCATGACTACCATGCTGTGGAAAGAGATAAAGTTAGTTCTATTCATTAAGTATGAATTAAGCAGCTGGTATGATAAAGCTACTATAGTCCATACTTAGAACCATCAAATCTACAAATTGAACTAATTAACAAATAGTAATTGGATGAACACATTTCATGTTAATGTAAAGCAAGGACTATGTTTCCTGTCACATTGCTTTCACATAAAGATAATGACAATAATCAAGGTTTGTTAAAATATTCAGTGGTGTAACAACAATCATATATCCACCCCTTCCAAGGTCAAAATAAGGTACTAAAGTACTTAGTTAAAATCAAGTGGGTGGAGATTTCCCCTTACTTTTTTCTTATAAAACCTTATTAATCGTAAAATAATAGTAATAACTTAGCTTCTACTACATTTCCAACGGTAGCTCACTTTCTCTAATTCAAATTTCTCACAAAGATCAGCCGTTGAGCCCTGTAGACTTTTACTAGCACCACCACCGATTCTCTTCCAAAACTTCCACATTTTAGTAACTTAATACTCCCAGTAGAAAGATCTAGTCCTATCCTCAACAAACCAAACGAAATTCCGGTATAGAATATTCTCCAACAAGGGATTTGGACTTGGTAGACAACTTCGCCAGTCAGTACACAAATAGCAAAGTTGCCAACCACAACTATGAATATCATTACAAGTATTTTGATTAGATTATAATGGAAGTAGTTGATTTTGTGTAATTTCTTGGATCATATGATGTCTCATCTTCACCATGTCTTTTGATGAAAATGGATTATTATTAGTCCATGAAGTGACAGGATCAGAGTTACATAACCATCGAGCATACTACAAGAAATGACAATTACAAATGTATAAATCTAATTATCAAATACCTGACATATAAATACACCACAGTCACTTGTATTGTCTTGTTTTGGTATATTCTAAAGATTTATTGTAAGTGTGTGTGCATGATTTTTGCTTTACCTTTAGGTGGGTTGTCTTCCAGTGTGATTTTAACCTTCTCTTCATCTTGCGGGCTAACTTAAAGACTAACAACACTAGTTTCTATGACCAATATAATGGATAATAATGGTTGGTATTCGTGCCATACTCTTAAACATTTTCCATTATGAATTCCTAATGAGTCATAATATTCAACTTTCTATAGTTTAAACAATACATTGGAGTCGCTTAATATAGACTAAACTACCTGACACTTTATGTCTATCACAGCTAAGCTCCAATGGCCTGGCAAGTGAACTGGAATTAATAACTTTGATAAATTGAAGACATTGACCTACATCATGGAAGTAAAACACTGTATCACAATTTATCTATTACTTTCTTTAGCCATTTGGTCACTCCTTGACTACCAGTTTGTGCTAGTTTTGTATAAAAGAATGTACTGACAATATGAATATCCTTGTCATATAATAAGTAACGATGAATTAATATGATGACATACCTTGTAATATAACATGAGAAGATTCATGTAAGCATTTATCACCTAGTAAAGACACAAATGACTGCTGAGTCAATTACAACTATACCTGGTCATTAAGCCAATGTAATGGATAAAGACTAGCTATGTCCAAGTGAGAGAGTTTAATACCACAACATGTCACAGTGTCAGATGTTATAACATCTTCAGAATCAGAAAGAATGATAACAGTGTCACTATTACTTTTTAAGTCAGAATTTTTCTCCCTTTCTGTATAAGTAGACAATGTTTCGCTTTTGTTGCCAAAAAGTATAAATTGATTTGAGGATGGATTTTTTGATGACAGAAGCACAAGAACATGTGATAAGTTCGCTTGTAAAAGTAGACTATGAACAGTACAATGAAAAGGCACCAATTCAAATTGCTGTAGAGATATCCCTCCCCATAAAAACATCAAAGGTACAAGTAATACAATGTCAGTCCTATAGAATGAGAAAGATTTAGTTTTAATTGTGAATTTTGCTAAAAGCAATACTTGTAGAGAGTAAAAAACACAAGACACATCATTGAAATTTGTAATCTTTTTATTAATTAATTGATAACATGAGAGCTGGTATGGAATATCATACTTTTTGGGTTTAGGGTCTAAATAATAATTTCCCATAAATATAACATCCATTACTGTCCTCTACAATTATGTGGACCAGAGGAACTAGGAGTCATTTGCCTCCATACAAATTTATTTTAAGGCATAAAAGGACAGGCTGCTTTGTGACTTTATTCATAACTTCTTTTCCACAACTGTAACTTTACTTTTGTTTGTTCTTCTACACTGTAGATTTTTAAATACCTTAATCACTATCTTAACTATATTTGTTGTAAATTTGGCTGGAATTGGATAATAGCATTTCCAGATATGAGTGATTTTCATGACAGTCCTAATATCTGAGTAAGTTCTATTTCAGACCATCATATTTCAAGGACACTATGGATATTAGGCCATAATAGATGGGGCTTACTCTACTCAAATTTCAAGTTGTTCTTGCTTATACTTTAAAATTATACATGTATTACTATATATATAATTATATTATATGCCATGTATATAAATTTGTGTATAAGCAGTTAATTACTGGTCTTATAAAACTTAAAGTGAGCACTGTCATCAAAAATCCTCTCAATTATGGCCATTAGTCAAGTCAATGAGCTTACCACTGGCAGAATGATTGTTTATTAATTGCATAATACCATAGATTTAGAGTACTCTAATATATATGGTAAAACAGCTCATTCTGTATTAAAAACTTTAGCTCATGTAATTATGTATTAACTTTTCATTCATGAGTTTCATTGTACTATCCAGTATTTGTGAATGTGAGCATTGGAAATACAATAAATTTAATTGCTTACAAGGAATCAGCATTCACTTTATGGACAATGTCACCAATAGTTTCTTGAGGACAACAAGAAACCTGAAAGCAGATAATATACAGATAATATCATGACAGTCAGGGGAAGTAGTTACCTTAAATAATTTCGTACGGTAACATACATTGACACTAACTCGAGCCATAATAAAGTTGGGCGGAGAGTTACCATAGCAACGAAGTCTGATCAACAATAGTTTTGAAAAGAGAGAGTACTAGAATGGCTGAAGAACAAGAAACCACTCCAGGACAGTTAGAAATGGTCAATACTATAGGTTTTAATGGTAAGAAATGTGCTAAATAATAATTTCTACTCTACATAATTATTAAATTTATTTGCCTTGCCAAGCCCTTTATTTGCTTGTCTGACACACACACACACACACACACGGGAAGCTTGTCACTTAGACCGACTGTATATGTGTATATATCCTCTTCTTGACTTTAGCAATAAAGATTTCTCTTCTTTATATTTTTATAGGATTAGTCCCTAATGGCCTAATAGTTCATCCTGAAGGAGAGCACATTGTTTACCCACTAGGATGCACTGTCATAATTCAAGAATTAGCTTCAAAGAAACAGTCATTTCTAGTAGGCCATACAGACAACATATCTTGTCTTGCTTGTTCTCCTTCTGGACAATATCTTGCTTCAGGACAAGTGAGTGATTTAGTTATATAGAATGTATTAAGATCTGTTAATTAGGTTACTCATATGGGATTTAAAGCTGATGTCATTGTATGGCAATTTAAAGACAGCAATGAAAGGATATATTGTCGTCTTACCCTTCACAGAGTCAAGATACAGGCAGTCACTTTCTCCCCTTCTGACAAATATCTGGCAACATTAGGTGGCAGTGATGATAATAGGTTAGCGAAATTATAGTTGGTGTGCCATAACATCTCCAAACAGTGTGGTAGTATGGGATCTAGAAAAAAAGTGTGCATTATGTGGCCATGAAGCAGCTATGCAAAGTGCTGGAGCAGTCTATGCCTTAGCTTTTGCTAAACACAGTGATAATATTTTAGTAACTGGAGGAAAGTATGTATATTATATATGACAATACCATGTATATAAAAATCCCAATTTCCAGTTTGACACTCCGAGTATGGGAAGTCTGTGTTACTGATAAAACTAGGAAAGTTATTCCAACTGATTGCAATTTAGGACAACTCAAACGAGTCATTAACAGCATAGAGGTATTATAAAATCAAGACAATTCCAATCATTTGTATACAAAGTAGATGTGTGATGATGGGGAACATATGTACTGTGGAACCAGCAGTGGTGATGCATTGCTTGTTAATATAAACACATGCTTACTTAAAGAGTTTGGACCACAGAAGGACAAATACAGTCAAGTATGACATAATAATCATGTTTGTACACTAAGTGTGATGTATTTATGACCACATCAGGGGATTACTACACTTAAAGTGTTACCCAGTGGTGACTTCCTCATTGGTACTGGTAATGGAACTGTAGCTGCTATAAGAGGAAAAACATATAAAAGATTCAAGTAACTATATAACTATATAACTAACTGCTCTTAATGTGATACACTTCAAAAATTAATAGAATAGCCAGTGTAGAAGGTGCTGTTACCTCACTTGCCATTAGAGGCAGTGGTCATCATTTCTTTGTTGGGACCTCTACATCTCAAATTTATTTGTTTCAATTCAGTGACTTTTCTCAGGAATTGCTGGGTTCATGTCACTTCGATGCTATCACAGATATCTGCTTTCCAAGGTAGACTTATCACTTGTAATGGATATAAATTATAATCTCTATAATACAGACAAGCATCAGACTTGTTTGCAACAAGCAGTCGCCATGATGTCAGAGTATGGCATGCTAGTACAGGCCAAGAACTTTTGCGCATTAAAGTTCCTAATTTACTTTGCAATGCTCTGGATATTACTCCTGATGGGAAGGCTATTGTCACAGGTAAACAATGCTTATGAAAGTGTAAAGAATTGTTTATTGTTTCAGCATGGGATGATGGTAAAATAAGAGCATTTCTACCAGAGACTGGGAAACCAATATATACTATCCATGATGCTCACAGCAAAGTAAGTCTACTCTTAAAGCCAGGTCCTATCTTTTACATAGAAAGTCAAAGTATACCAAGTATACTAATGTAATTAAGAAAGTCTATTGGATTTTATTAATACATTAATACAGGGAGTAACTGCAATATCTGTGAACTCTACAAGTCATCAGATAATTAGTGGTGGAGGAGAAGGTCAAGTTCGTATATGGGATGTTTTATCAGATCATAATCAAAAAATGAAGGAGGCCCTTAAAGAACACAAAGGTGTGTTTGGTAGTTTGATAAAGTTATGATTATTGTCTAATTGCTTCAGGGGCTATTACATGCATAAAAATTCGAAAAGATGATCAAGAGGTAAGATTTTTATGACCTATATAAGTTTTTTTCACTTTCATTAATTGTAGTGTATAACAGCTTCTACTGATGGGACTTGCATTATTTGGGACTTAATGTAAGTTAATACATTGAATAAAGTTATGTGAATTGAAGCTTATAATTGTTCTATAGTGTCCATAGTTTAATATTCTCATTTATCTGTACAATTGCATTGACTAAAATTAATGGTATATGTACTACATTGTGTATTGTTGTATATGTACATTGTGTATTGTTTTATGGTAGTACAACATCATTGTTATAATTGTGATTCACATTGTTGGTTAATGCAGACACTACAGACGAAGTCAAGTTCTTTTTGCTAACACACTCTTCAAAGCTGTTTGTTATCAACCAGATGAATGTCAAGTGATCACTGGAGGCACAGATAGAAAGATTGGGTACTGGGAAACATATGATGGCTCCCAGATCAGAGAGTTAGATGGATCACAATCTGGGAGCATTAATGGAATGGACGTCAATGGGAGTCAGTTTGTCACAGGTAGCAGTGACAAATTAATTAAATTGTGGAGATATAATGAAGGAGACATGACTCACATAGGTAAGCAACTAACCTCATTTCAGTTATTTCCTGATTATTTCCAGGTTTAGGGCATAGTGGTGAGATTAATCGTGTTAAGCTAGCTCCTAATGGAGAGCACATAGTCAGTGTGAGTGCTGATGGTGCAATAATACGTTGGAAAATGCCTGAAAAGGCAGTCAACTTAGAGCAACAGCTAGAACAAGTACAAATAACATCTCAAGAGACAAATGGAACACAGAGTCACATTAATGATGCCACATTGCAAGTAGAGTCATAACTACATGTAGTAATTATGATAATATCGTATTGTACATTTAATATAATTCTAATAGAGTAATTATGATAATATTGTATTTTACAATTAATGAAATTCTAATAGAGTATACCACACAAAGAATAATGAATATTTATGACAGCTGTTACAGTACCATTATTCAATGAATAGTTCAGGTTTACAATATTGTTGACACATAGTATCAACTGAATTAAATACAATGGTTGAACTAGAATAACACCTTGTCACCATTGCTGATCTAACCTATCAAACAAGTTATTCTCTTCAGGATTATCATCAAAGCTATCGTCACTTGAGTCATATTGATTAGGCTCTGAGAACTGGTTCAGCATATTTTCAAGATATCTAGACATAAAATAATAGCCATGAATTTACTTGAAAGCTTTCTCACTTCTTTCTAAGAGCTTGTTTTTGTCTTCTCATTACATACGCAGCTACCACAATAACTATAACTAGTGCTACTACACCTATAGTACAGCTAACAGATACAACAAGTGACACAGGATGAGATGACTGACTCGTTGGTGCCAAATCTAATGAAAAATAACACCATATGAGACACTTATCAAACTTACCTTCATTACAATTGCCTTGTTTGGTTTGACAGTCAATAGCAACTGGTTTACTTTCATCAGGTTCAACAGTTACTACATCAAATATTATAAATTGGAAACAAATTCACAATTGATGAGTTAAAAGTAAAAAATAGTTAAAATTGCAAAATCTGCAATTATGCAAATTATGAATTCTTGCTGTACCTGCACAAGTGTCTTCACAAACGCCAACTGAAGTAAATGTGACGTTAACATTTGGTTTGGTACAATCAGGCCTTAAAAGTACACATTTCTCAACATTGACATCGTACCAATACAGTGGAGTGATCAACTTTGTTTGAAAATTTCTATCAAATTCAACGCAGGCATTTATACTTGTACAACGTGAATCATCGCCGCAACCTGGACAACAAAAAATATTTAAAACTATACCAAATTAAATCATCCTACTTAGAATTATCAGCGATAAAGAAACGATTGCAGTCAGACTGGACTTCATGTTTGCGTGCACGCAGAGATGTTTATTAACCCCAAGTAGGCCATTTTGTGCTAGTGATGTGCGCTTGCGCAGAGGGTTAGTTGTTTGGGCGAAACTGTCTTCGATTAAACTATTTCAGAATGTCTGCGCGTGATCAGATGAGTAAGATGTTAGATCAACTAATGGGACAGAATAGAGATGGTAAGTTATAATTATAAGTAATACTAATGTTGGAGTTGTTGTCAACTGCTGGTGATAATGTTTGACCACACCCACTTATTTCACAGTATAACTCTCATTGTACAAGCTGAGTGGTCTTTGTGTTATGTAATGATCTCATGGCCTATATACGTGAGTTAGTGGCTGTGAGTTACACATGACTAATATCAAAACCATTCACAAGCCAAACCCAACTCTATCTTGAAGCTGGGTTTGGTACATGAAAATTATTATGTGTTTTACACAATGGTTAACTTAATACCACCAGCTTTACTCCTTATTGTATTGTTGGTTGATCCTGTAGTTTTTATGGATTCAGACTCATAAACGTCTTGAAATCATACAGTGTCGGCTACATATTCCATGCATGTTTATATTGAGTTTATTGAGTACTTAAATCATCTGTAAAAGTGCTTCAGGACAGCATGATAAATTATTGGCATGCCTGGGATTATAATTTAGCTGTACTGATGAAAGAGACTGAATGCAAGACAAAAGAGTGTACAATACTTTCTTAGTGGTCAAAACTTCACAGTAAGTATCTATTTCATTCAATTTGGAAAATCCTTTATGAATACAAATGTAATGAAATGCTTAGAAATGCTGTCTGTATTTAAAAGAATATTAGTGTTACATGTCTTTGTACAGTATCGATAACACATGATCAGTCATACAAACTAAAACTTGCTTTGAGTTTAAGTTACATGCTATGATGCACTGAACTTAATAGGTAAACTTTTGCTTTATGAAACATCACTGCTTCTCTTTCCATTCCTTGGATTAATTATTGCAGTAATAGTATTCATAATTCTATTGTCATGACCCTTTAATACAGGGCAGGGCCTTTCTTTTTATTTAGGTAATGACAGCAAGAAAGACAAACATTTTAGTGATCATGATGTATGCCGTCCTTTTCTCCTGAATTGTTGTATTAATGAACTATTTATCAACACAGTCAGCTAAATCCCTTTTCTATACTAGTCTTACTTTTTTCTATTGTAGCGTGAAGAGATGGGTGAATGTCCTAAAGTTCACTCTGTAACTTTGAAAGAAGAATATGAGCGGGCTCAAGAGAAAAGAGACTATCATTATGAAGAGGAAGTGCTAGAATATCTTCAGTCATTCATTCGGGATAATGAAAAGAAAATTGAATTGAATAAAAAGAGAATTGAAAACGTTGAAGAAGATCCTGAAATGGAAAGATTGGTAGAGCTATATGTCATCTTAATGTCTCTTGATAGTGTGTATTTTAAGGCTCAAGAGATTCATGTATATGCTGTACAAATTGGTGAAAAAGTCACTCAATCTGAGATATTAGGGAACGAGGGTAAAATTGATGAGTCTTTAGCAGCATTAAATGAAGTTGAGGAAATTAAAGTGAAGAAGAAGCGACTAGAAGATGACTATCATTCTCGTTTACCACGTCATGCCCAACAACAACAAAAGCTTCGAGCATGTGAAGTGTGTGGAGCTTTTTTGAGCATGTATGATAATGACAGACGGTAATAACAGTTATTTTGTGTGTGTCACATTGTGATTTCCTTATTATAATAGACTTGCTGATCATTTTGGTGGAAAACTTCATATGGGCTTTGTGCAGATTAGGGAGAGAGTTATAGCATTAGTTGTATGTTATTAGATGGTCAATGAGAATTTTGAATATTAGATCATTGTATAGGAAGCTATAGCCAAGAAAAGTGAGCGTCAGGAGAAAGACAGGGAAGAACGTAGGAAAAGAAAGAGCAGGTTACACTTTGTTGTTTCAAATAGCATGGTTACATACATGTACTATCAGAAGTCATAGCCGTGAACGACAACCAAGTGGCCGGAGTAAAGAAAAAGATAAAGGCCGAGACAGAGATCGAAGGAGAAGTCATCGCAGCCGTAGTCAAGAAAGACGACATGAGAGTCAGAGAAGTCGGTCAAAAGAAAGAAAACATAATGGGTATGATAACTGTTTCTATATTTTATATCTCCTTGTACAGTTCCAGGGGCCGCAGCAGAAGCCGTAGTCGAGATAGAGTCAGAAGTGATTATAAAGAAAGGTTAGTATAGTGTTTATACTATCAATAAAACACCATTTTCTCTTTTTAGGTAGAGAAATTGTGGATTGTAATGGTTAGAAGAAAGATTTGCTAACTACTGACTATGTTTGTAGTCACATAATACATAATTATAATAATCGAATAAATCAAATATAAAGTACAACAATAGAGGGAGGGTTTGGTTAGTGTTGTTGCTGTTTGGAAAGCAAGTCTTCAATCTAAATTGCAAAATATATAACTTGATCATGTTAGATGTTATTACCTGTTGTCTGTACATTGCTTTGAGGTCCTGTATGTCCATTTTTAACTCTTCTGCTTCTTCTGCCTTTTCTCCAAACATTTGCAACATTGCCTCATATTTGTGAGTGATGTTCTTTGTCAAAATCAAGTAACAGTCCATAATTATAAATGTGAACTCACCAGTAACTGCTGCTTTAGTTCTGGTATCATTTCAACTTCTTTCTGAAGTTTTTCATTATTTGCTGACAGGAGAGCCAGTTCTTCAGCCATGGCCGATCTTGAACGTTCTAAAGATGCTACCATATTTTGAGAGTTAGACAACTCTCCTTCTTTCTGCTTTAATGTAGACTGCAGATGTTCCAGTATAGATGCAGATGAGAGTGATCCTCCTATTCCTTGAAGAGATGAACCATTTCCTAGTAACAAGTCACTGGATTGGGACAGTGATCTGGATAGATACTCTGTCTGCATTATAGACAAGTTGTTTAAATATATTGTATATTTTTTTATCCATCACCTTATCAAATGTGCTGTCACTACTAGACTGCCTTTGTGCTGAAGGCCTTGGTGCAGTTGAAGATGACAAAGAGAGAGCTAGCTGATTACGTAATTTTTCCTATAGCAAGTGATTATCAACAATATCAATGTCATTGACTAACTTTTTCTTGTAACTCTAGAGTAGCTTTTCTACTTTCAGCTTCTAGTCTTACTCGTTCATATTCCAACTGACGCTCCACCATTTCCTACAAATACATAGAATATGATGATTGACCTAGTTAGCTCTACTTTTTCTTTTTTCAGTTCCTCAACAGTTTGCTGCAGAGACAATCGCATTGCATCATGTCTTGAATTATCCCTATACACAGGAGGAGATTAAACAGTCTTCTGGTGCTAACCTCACCTTTGGTAACTTTCCTCTAGAGTCTGTAGTTTTGTCTTTTCTATTTCTAGAGCTGCTACTGCTTGTGATCTCTCCTGCCGAAGACTATTTACTTGACTTTCAAGCCCACTAACCCGGCTTTGAAGTGACAACTCTCTTTCAACTACAGTTCTTTCTTTCTCAACTGCAGCATTCATTTGAGCTTGAGACTCAACTGAAGAATTACTCAATTACATTAGAAGATCATGTAAACTTACGTAGTCTTTGTGTTAAGCTAGCTTCAACTCTCTCCCAGTTATTAACTTGAGCTGAATGTGCTGATTGTAAGTGTTCAATTTGGCGCAACAAAGGCCGTGTAGCTGAAAAGTTAGAAAAATAATTTTTATTCTTTTATTATACATCTACCATTAGAGATGGTATCAGATAGGTCTTGATTTCTTGACTCAGAGTCTTGTAATCTCTAACCAAGAAGACATTGTCAATTACAACTATATTTTTATAATATTCTAACTTTGTGTACATCAGCAATCTCTTGTCGAAATTGTTCTTCTCGCCAGGTTGTTTGTTGTTCCATACGACTTAAACTCATTTGTAGTTCACTGACCTATAAAGAAACCACAATGATTTGTAAAATATAGCATAACTTACTTGAATTAATAAAGAGTCTTTCTCTCTTTCTGCTTTCAGCCTCTGTTCTTCAAGTTCTCTTTTAAATTCTTCTCGTACATTCTGCTTAGCAGACAGAGCAGCTTCTTCTGCAACTGTTTGGGTAAGAGCATTTGTCTTGCGTAACTCAGTGAGCTCTCTAGGAAATAAAATGAACAACAGCAATGTATGTTCTCCTTTTCACTTATAAGTGTTATCAAGGTTGGACTGTAGACTTCTAACTCTTTCTTGGAGATCTTCTTTCTCTGGCTAAAGAAGAGATACAAATATGAATAACTAATCTGTTTACCTTCAACTGCATCAGGTCTTTGGCTTGTTGTTCAGTGATACTGTTTAGTTGATTCATTGATTCTGTTAAAGATGTATCGTATGTGTACAAGAAAAATGCAGTCACTTTCTTGCCTTGATACTTCTTCTCATTCTCTTCCTTTTTAGTTATAACTTCTTTTAATCGCTTCCTTTCATTTTCAAGATCATCAATTTGTTGTCTGTAAAAACAGTTAACATTTATTTTCACAATTAAACACTTCACATAAACACCTTTGAGCTGTCATTAACTGTTCGTTTTGTTTCTCTTTTGCTCGTAACTTTTTGATTGTGTTATTAAATTGCAGCTCTTGTTTTGACAATTTTTCTCCTAAATAATTCTGAAAATGTTGAGAGACATTCACATTGAATACCACCTTCTGCCATAAGTCCAACAATCTGTTCATCTTTCTCCTTAATCAGTTCTGTTAATTTAAGTTCCGCATTGTCTTTTCTACACAAATAATATTACCAATAATCATTAGAGTACATAACTTACTGCTGAGCATTGTTATTTTCCCATAACATCACCTGTTTCTTTAAATTGTCACGCTCCTAATTAGAGTATCAAAGACATGTTCTCACTGTCAGACTCACTGTTATAATATTTTCTAGCTTTTTCTCCAGTCTACCAACTTGATCTGTCAGATCATTTTTCATTTGTTCGATTTGTTCTTTTTCACTTTTTAACTCTTGCAAAGATCTGTAGAATACTACTTATACAATGGTAGTAGTACCTTACAATTACCTCTGAAGTTCTTGATTACATTCTTGTAATGATATGTTATCTCGACTCATTTGAACTAACTTTGATTCTCTTACTTCAAGAACTTTCTTGATCTGAGCTAACTCCTATTTATGAGATTAGAAAACAAACAATGAAAGAATCCTATCTTTAATACCAGACTAAGTTCTTTTACAGTTTCATCATGACATTTTGTTGTAAATCCTTCCTGATTTTCTGTATGAATAACTTCATTTGAATTATCTATTGCCACTATAGGAGAAGTGATGGTCTCATTATTATCTTGACTAAGATGGATCTTATCCTGTTTCATTATTATTTTGAGAGGGCTTTCATCCTGTTTGACTGGTTTCTCATGTTCTTCCACTGACTTATCATCCTTTACTAGAATCTCATCTTTCTCGCATGAAGGTGTGTCATCAAGTTTGTCAGACAGTTGCTTCTCAACTACTTCTGTTTCTTGGTCAGTAACATTAGGTTCAAGCTCAGTCTCTACTTCTTTGACATCAGTGACATGTTTTTCAAATGGTGTCTGAACTGGTTCATCATCTCCTTCATTATGATTCTTACTTTCCTGATCTATATCTAGTGTGGTTGGAGATTCATCTTCAATTCTCATCATTTCAGTACTTCTTGATGGTTCAGTAGACTGAGAAAGCTTCAATACTTCTTCATAAGGTTTATCGGTTTCAACAGAATCTTTTGATCTTGTATAGTTTTCTTTGTTGTCAGCGAGGAGTTCAGATTCTGAAAGATCTGATGGACTTTCTTTCCTCCCTTTTGATTGACAGGAACTTTTCATTGGTGTACTAGAAACTGGAGTAGAAGTTAATGTGGGAACTGTGTCATTCAAAGGAAATGAAACAGGTTTGTCATTTTGCTTGACAGAAGTTGGAGTCACATTTCCAGTAGAACTTAGTTCTTTTGATTTATTAGAAAAACTGGTTTTATCTGTTCTGCTAGATCCTTTTGTAGTGTTTAGTCTGGATATTGGTTTCTTGGTAGGGGTTTGGATTAATGAATCTTGCTTAGGTGAAAATCCTTTCCAAAGAGTGTCTGTGCTACCCCATGTGCTTGAGAAATTATCAGAGGTATCTTGGTCATCTTTCCTGTTTATTGATGTCAATGTAGAAGAGTCTTCTAATTTCAAATTCTCAGGTTTTTGTACTGCAAGTAAATGATTATTTAATGAAATGATTTGATAATTTAAATTTTATATTAGAATGGAAGGAAACCTCTCTAATATCTGTTTCACGTAGTAATGAGTAATTATAAACAAAAAATTAGGCCAGTTAAAGCATGGCTGGTTACAAAAGCAAGGGATGTCATTCACATTGTATCAATGGTCAAGCTAATGACTAAAATTTGCTTTTGCCGCCCAAAAATCAGGGCAAACATTTTAAAGATACCATTTAAAAGAAACAATATTCTTTGTTTATAGCCTACTTAAAACTTCATTTAATAATATATATTTTTCTTTTATCGACATACCGGATTGATTGCTATGTTCGTTTCCATCCGTATTCTCACTAATGTCTAGAACACGATCAATAGACTTCTGAGCTTGAGACAAAGCAGATCGGGCAAAACTAAAACTGGAATCGAACCATGATGACATCTTTTCTTGCTTATCAACCACACCCACATTTACGCCCTCAAAATGGCTGACCCAGTCGTACACGAGGTACAACGTGATTAGTATTCACTTTTATTTCACGTAATCTATATTATATTGCTAGATTCCTGTCTTCCTGACTAAAGAAGCAGGAAGAAATTTGTATTTGCTGCAGGTAAGATAATCTTTTATGGTATTATATCTTAAATGTTATATCACTAGTTTCCATTACGTCCTGGACATATGCCTTACAATGGAGATAACGTGTTGGAAGCAAAGATAAAGGAAAAGCAAAGTAAAGTTGAATTGAGTGTTGCTATAGAAACAAGAGGTCAACATTACAGTCGTAGTAAAGGAGAACAATATGCTAGAGGGGCTGAAACTGAAGGAGGTGTGTCTTATTTCTCAAGGTGATTTTAATGCATTGTGATTTTTACTGCCCATCACAGTAGTGTGGTAGTCAAGCCTAAGATTGTTTTGGACTGTGTATGTACGTATAGTCTGGTGGCACACAAATGTAGTTGTTGAAATGGAATTTAATTTTTAAGTAAACTGTGGTTAATTTTATTATATAAACATGTTTCACTGAGTTTATAAATTAATGAGGAAATTATAACAAACAAACCCCAATGCAAAAACAAAGGACAGTCTAGCCCATATAGGGGGACATCTAAAGAATGCAGATTCTACATAGCAGTTTATAGCCACATCCAACTATAAAAACATTGTGGTTTCACTTCAACCAAAGGGTCTGGCCTCCAAAGAATATCAGTATAGATGACTGGTTTCATTGTTACATGTGAGAATTAACAACAATGAATAAATAAGTTAAACTGGACCCTCTGATATACTACTAACACACACCATAACCAATTACTTTGATTAGCTCTTACCATGACCACTCTAACCTACACTTCTAGTATTCCATGAAATCTTTAGAATATTATAACTTATGAAAGACATTCCTGTCAGTCTAGAGTATAGCAATAGCACACAATCTTAAAACAATTTTTTATAATTATAATTTTGTTGTTATAAGTGGTGTTATGGACAAGCAGACACTGGTATCAGATGGCCACAAGTGTCAGGATACATCTCGTTATGTAATAGGTGTATTTAAAGATGGTAAGTGTCTTCTTATTTTGATTTAGTGAACCATGTCTCTTTAGATGAACTCCATTTAACGCCCCTACATGATATAATTCAACTACGTCCTAGTTTATGTCACTTGGAATTTGGAGATACATTGTCTCAACGTTCTTTTTATGTTGGAGGGAGTGCAAGTGATGGAGACACTACAGCCACAGAGAGTGAGAGTGAAGAAGCTAAACCTGTCACCGTAAGACATGTTATATAAATCCTGTCTTGCTATCATTATTTTTATATTTATCATGTGACTTCAGGTAAGATTTGCTCGTCCAAATATGAAAACAAAAGTTAAAACTCAAGTGGATCCTGAAGAACCATGGCAACCCTTGACTTATCATTCACTGGAGGTAGGAATCCTTTAACAATAAGCTAAGTTCAAATTATTTAACCTAGTCTGCTGAATCTACTGAAGAAAGGACTTTGTTATTTTCTGCAGATGAGGATCAAAGTCATATTTTTTCTTCAACTGCTTTGTGAGTACTATTATACACATGTTATACAATGATGTAAACACAGTTTTGATAAATTACATGGAAGATGTGTAAAAAAAGCTTCTATAATATAAACTGGTCATGTTTTGTTCATTGGCTTGTGACTAGTGATCAGTTTTTCCAGAGAAAACTATTTGGTATTCACATTTCATAATAACTAATTGCATTTTGTAGTACATTGAAATTTTGCCAATTACTTTCTGGTATTCTGTGTGTAGTCACTACACTGCTTACAACTTCCAAGTATTTATTATGACATCAGCATAGTCCCAAAAATTGTAGGGCAATTTTACAGTTAATAATTTCAAACATGGTTGATTTATTATGCAGAAAATATCTTGATATGATATGTCCTGTGGAAACCATCCAGGAAAGGTAATTTTTGTCTTACACATTCTGATAGATTCTTGGTCATAATAGTGAAAGTCCATTAGAATCAACTGGTTTCTTGTCACTAACTCAACTCAAAATGTTGCCTCTGGAAAAACAAGTTACAGAATTAATGAAAAAGGGTACTTTTCATTTTTTAATATAGCTATATGTCATTGTGTGTCATGTAGCAATGATACTGCCATTTGATCGTGTTTGTACGCTATTGGGGAGGGGTAAAAATGAGCGTGGAGCAATATTAGATGATCTCCAAAAATGTGCTCTCTTGGTTCAAGGTTGTTGGGTAGTACATTCTGCACTCTTACTGTCTAAAGAGAGTGCTCACTTGAGGAGTGCTAGAGATTTCATTGTAAGTTATAAAATTTATGGCACAGTGTTTTTGTTCTTATTCTCTAAAAGTTTCATATTCTGTATTACATATATTAGCTTTGGTGCTTCACTCAACATCATTTACTCACTCGTAAAGACCTTGCTGCTACACTTAAAGCAAGTACTAGCTTACATTGAACCATTAGAGATTTATGTTAAATAGATTACTTCTGCCCAGCTACGAGACATTCTTCATCCAATTGCTGTTTTAAGAACAGGAGGAGGTTGGGAATTTCGTCATGCACCTGATACTGAATTTATGAACAAGTTAGTTTTGTGAGGATTAGCTATAAGTTATATACTAGTTTCAAGGTATCCCCAGATAGTCCTAACCCAACACGATTGGTGGCAAAAAAAGCATTCTGAGTAAGTGAGCAGATTTTGTGCTACATTTATATGCTTTATTTAGACTAGCTGTACTCTATAGTATTGGTTCGTCTCCTGAAGCCTCTAGAACATGTAATGTTACAACTAACAGTCAAGAAGGTAACTCTTTCTTGTGTGTCCAATAGTTACATATGTTCTAACTTTATATAGGATCTGTTGTTACAGCACATGAGGTTATAAAGAGTGCCTCTTTAAAGGCCAAACAAAGAATAGAGTCACAACTAGATGCCACCCCTGTGAGACCACACCCACTTCAACCAAGTCAACTCGACCATAAGTTACCTCATGGACTTCCACAGGAATGTCGTGATGCACTTCGAAAATTTTGCACTAAAACATTAGGCAGGGGTGTGGCCTCGTTGTCAGACATTAAAGATCGTTTATTAATACATCAATCATCTGCTCAAGAGGATGACCCTCTCTGGTATTCCAATTAATTTATAATTTGGCAGTGTAATTGCACATATCTAGTGGTCACGGTATATCTAACGAGATGATAGATATAGCATTAAATGAAGTGGATGCAATAGAAGTAGGACAGCCACATTCCAAGAGATTATTTGCATTAGTCAACATTGGAGACAACACAGACACAGTTTGTATATTATTATTCTAATGATTGATATTAGTGTGATACTTATCTCTTTTAGTATCGTTCTGTACTTTTAACATTATTTCAAACGGTTCGTAGTGTCCGTAGAAAGCAAGTTGTTGATAAAATATCACAACAATGTGGTCATCAATGTGATAACAAATTACTAACTACTGTTTTAAAGGTGTAATTGTTTAAATTGTTTAAATTATTTAGTCATTACTACTACAGGACCTCTGCAACAGCCGAGGATCACAATGGTATTTGAAAGGGACTTGATCCACAGTGATGGTTTAATGAAATAAAGCATTTTTTTAAAAATAAGCTTTATATACATGTATCACTAAAACAAACAGAACTCAATAAAATTAAATCCATTTAATTAATGTATGTTTGAATTCAATAAAAATAAAGACAACTAATGTTAAAAGTATTTAACTACAACATAAAAGAGACATCTGTTGTTGTAGGTACGTAATTATTTTAAGAACTTATATATAGTTCTGGATTTGTAAATGAGAACCCGTCAAAGGCTTCAGGATCTATAGCATCAATGACTGCCTTGTCAACAGGAGAGAGTGCACACTTTTCTGATGTGAATTCGGGATCAAAATTATTATATGATTTCTTGCTTTTCTGGAAGAGTTACAAATAAAAGATAACAATATAGCAAGAATCAGTGCAGGCTATTGGTGTGAGAGGCATGATGTAAAATTAATTATGTCTCAAAATATATTACCAAAATAACTTACGATTTTAGGTTTATAGGGTGGCTTCAATTCCCTTGCTGCCAATTTGTCCCAGTCAATACTTTGAAAGAAAATATGACGTTTTATATCCTCTTCACCAGTACGAGGATCACATCCCAATCTATTGCGTGGGTGTTTTGTTAAAAACTACATAGAAAGAGAATTAGTAACAAAGAGCAACATATATGTTGTGTCTAACAGTTTTTGCAAAAAAACTTTTATGTACAGACTTTCTCATCCATAAATGCAAATATTTAGTTTGTTTGTTTTGTTACAACCAAACAAGTGGTATATAAATAACATACCCCTTGAACAACGGACTTGGCAGGTTCAGACATGCCTCGAGGATAATGAACTGGTTTCTCCATTATGTTATTAAAAAGCTGGTCATCATCGTCACCATCAAATGGAGGCTACATGTTCATGTAAAACAATTAAGACAGTTATAAGTAGAACTTACCCGTCCAATTAACATCTCAAATATTAACACTCCTAGAGCCCACCAATCAACAGATTGGTCATATGGTTGATAGCTAATGATCTGAAAGAAGACAATAAATAGTATACCTAACTGAAACTCCTAATAATTTATAACTAATTTAAGAAATAAACAATAATATAACAAAGACATATTCTACATACTTATTATAATATCATTTCCTGTTAGCATTCCAGGCTTTGTGGGTCTAATTATAAGGTAATATATACATACCTCAGGAGCTATATAATCTGGAGTTCCACAAAAAGTCCTTGTTTTAACACCATTGGAAAGTCCGTCTTTACAAAGACCAAAATCAGCAATTTTAATGTGACCATCAGCATCAAGCAATATATTGTCTAATTTAATATCACGATAAGCTATTCCTTTACTATGGAGGTAGAATAAACCAAGCACTATTTCAGCTGCATAAAACCTAAAATAAAATTAATAATTGATCAGATATTCAAATGCGTTACTACTGGACACCTATTTTTAGGTATCACAAAACACATAACCTCACCTAGTCTGGTTTTCAGGGAACCGTCCCAATTCTAAAATGTGAAACATGAGGTCACCACCATTGACATATTCCATGACAAAAAACAAATGGTCTCTTGTTTGGAAACATGAATGGAGTGATATCAAAAATGGAGGTTTTCCTTGAAGTGCTAGCACTTTTCTTTCATTAAGAGTACATTCTACATCATCTTCTTGTACAATCAAATCTTTTTTCAGACTTTTGATAGCATAGCATTCTTTGGTGGGCTTGTGTTCGGCTAAAAATACCTGGTAATGAGAAAGTCAATTTTAAATCAACATGATAAAGATTATGTGCTTAGACAGGTCACCATGTAACCTATACAAAATAGCTACACTCTACCTTGCCAAAAGATCCTTTTCCTAATACAACTATCATCTTGAATTCATCGAGTGTCATCTTTGGAAGGTGACCAGCACCAGGAACAAGCTCAGACCCACGACGACAATCTATGTCAGCTTTCAAAGTAGCTAATTTGTCAGCTCGAATTGTCTGTCTATACTCATCAATGAGCTACATAGATAGTAACAACAAGGAGAGAAAATAACAAAAGACATCCTGTGACAGAATGTGCCAGTCAACAATATCCTTTAAATAACATTTAGAAATAGTACATAGTTGGATCTACTTAACTCTATTATCAATTACATAAAGTAAACAGGATTGATAAATGCTCCTATGTAATCAAATAACACATAGTATACTACCCTTATTCAAGCTATGATTAACATAACTACACATACAGTATACCTTTTCTGCTTCTTCATCAGTAATAATTCTAACACTTTTCTTTCGACTGATATTGTCACCTAGAAGTTTGTACCAAGATTCAACTCGCTGACCCTCACATGTTTCAGAAATCATATCACCAACTTTTAAAGCCATTCCACCAATATAATCATTACTACCAATTCGATCCCAATCCCAGACTGCAACATACAAGTAATTGTCAAGTTCTTTGTCAGATACATCACTACAAACAATAACAATTGAATGAAAATTGATACAAAAGTACACAACTCACAAAAAGAAAGTTTCGTCATATTTTGGGTTCAACTCCTTCTCTTTTCTCTCTGTCTTCTGTTTACCTTTTTCAGTGCCATCAGCACAGTACATAGAGACTTTGACATAAGGGTCAGCCAATCCATTTGGGTCCATAGGAGGAAGATTACGACATTCTATTACTGTGGAACACAAATAAGACAATGTATACAGATGTGTTACGACTATAATAACAAGATTTGTTGATGTAAACATTATGTCTATACAATTTAGTTATTTTAGAATATTTACTGGATCAATATATTACCTTCAAGGTTAATACGCCATTTATCTTCAGTAAACCTCTGAGTATAAAATCCTAGCTTAATTCTCCCTCTTTTCTCTTGAGTATCCATTCCACAAGCACGGGGGACCAAAGCTTGACAACGATGGTGGGAAGTCATACCACAATCTGTACATCTTACTCCTTGATTAAATAATCCATATATCATTGTACCACAATGAGCACAAAAGGTAGGATGATAGAATGAAGTTGTTTTGAATGTGTGTGGTCGTGGCTCCTAATAAAAACAAAGATAATACTAATCTAAGTTATTACAAGTGTACCATTCCAGCTGGAAGACTAGTACCAGGACAGATGAAGGAGACATATTCTAAACATCGCTTATGTGTTGTGAATTCACAGGCTGTGAAAAGATTGCAAGAAAGTTAAAATTGAAATAATATCAGTTATAATCATAATTTGTGTATATTATTGAGGTTACTCTATACTTACATAAACATCTGTAGCCTTGGGGTCCTGTCACACCCCTGAAAGAAAAATAATATTGTTGACTTTATAAAATGGAAAATGAAAGGATATCTTATCATGTGTCCAAAAATTGGTCGAATTACACATACTCTGTTCCAGTCTACTAAACCTTCCCTCAAATTTGATTATTACGCATCAAAACTCTTACCATAAGAATCGGGTACAATGTCCACAGAAAGTAAACTGCTTGAAATAAGTCAAGACAAACTTGTGGCCTCGGACTTCGACAATTTTGCCGTGTTTGACTGCATTGCGACGTTTAGGCCGATGTGGTGGATTGACGTTATTATGGGTCGCCATAGCCAACCAGGGCTATTGAAGTTGGCAGGGTGACAGATAGTGTAAAATGTTACACTGCAACTGCGCTTCCGTTAGTTTTGTACTTCCTTCACGTCACGTGAGCCGGACTGAGCTCTCGTTTCTATAGCAACAAACTACCTGAATGAGTACATGTAGCATAGCCTTAGATTACAACAGACATGAGCCGTCTTTATGATGCAGCTGAGCCAGGTGTTATTGACGAAGAACTACTTCATCAATTAATTTTAGAACAGGGTCCAGTGGGTGAAGCAGGGCGTATAGTACAGAAAGAAGGAATTGATTTTACCGAAGTTGTTGAACTTCGTGTTGATTTTAGAAGTCAGTCATAGGGTGCATATTTCCCTAATTAACAGTTCTGTGACACTAATATTTTATGTTGTTATGTACAACTATCAAATTCATTTCTAGATATTCAGCAAATTGAAAATCTGTGGCAATTGAAAAACCTTTGTAAGCTTCGACTAGATAACAACATTATTTCCTCAATTACTGGACTGGAACAACTGGTTAATTTGGAATGGCTAGGTTAGAAAATTGTAAAAAGTTATTATTTCATTATTTATTTTAGACCTTTCTTTCAATAACATTCGTGAAATTCATGGTCTAGACAAACTAACCAAACTTAAAGATTTATCACTGGCTCACAACTTCATTAAAGAGGTGGGTGGATTAATTACCCTTTCCAAGCTCCAAGTTCTATCTTTGGGTCACAATGAGTTAAGTGATCTTCATGGAACTGTAATGTATCTCAGACAACTGCCTTCTCTTCAGTCACTTTGTTTAAGAGGTAATCAATTCAGTCCTGTACCATCACATGCAGGAGAACAAAACAACCTTGATAAAAACCATCACTACCAGATGTACTGCCTTGCATTCATCCCATCTTTAATCTACTTAGATTATCAAATGATCATGCAGGAAGCCGTAAGTTGTACTAATAATTATAGTGAACAATGTAGGTTACTGATGTTTAGAGAGACATTGCTCTGGAACATCATCATGATATGGTTCAAGAAGTTCTGATGAAAGAAAAGGAAATGAAAACAAAAGAAGAGGAAGATCACCAAAATCAAAAGAAGAGTCATCATTATTTGGTAAGAGCACAATAATTGTATTATAGAATAATAATATCTGTTTGAAAATATCACAAGTGACAAAAAGAAGGGAACAATACATTATAGCTAGCCTGATTTACTATTATGCTTTTTCAATTAGATAAGATGATTGGTTTGACAATGCATTTCTGTGGTAGTACTCAAAGGACTATCAGATTACAAACACTTCCTGCTTGTATGATAATAATATTACAATTTATTTGAGTGAAAGTAAACCAGGTTTTGATAGCATGTTTATTAGTTCCACATTACATATTTGTAAGTGTCAGTTCCTTTAACAAACTCCTAATATAGTTAAAAGCTATGTTGACAGGAACTGCAAGTCATTCCAATTTCCAAACACAGTTCACATGATCAAAAACTATGTATGATGAGACAGAAAATAATATCTCATTAATTATATTGACCTATACTTGGACATTTAATCATATCAGGTGTCTTATGTTGATGGACTCGATGGTGATGAGTTATATCACTCACTGTTTGAGGAAGATACTGAGGCTGAAAGATTGGCTTTATTGCCTGGAGAAGAAGATCGATTGAAAGAGTTAGTAACATCAAAATTGTAATTGTACATATGTGTACAATTATGTTATCCATAATACATGGATACACAATAGAGGTTATTAACAATTATATTTGTACAGGTATTGTAAACAGGTTGTTCAGATATCTAATGAAATAGTTCGGATTGGACTAGAAGAAGAAGAAAAGAGAAGAACAGATAGGGAATCTTTTTACAATGCTCATAAACAAGCATTGGAATCAAATCAAGAAGAGTCTGTGTTGAGAATTAAGCAATATGAGACTGAGAAAGCTAAAGTAAACCATCTTTGTTTAACTTTATCCAAAGAAAGTTTGTTTAGTTGTTAACAGAGCAACAAATAGAACCTCTTGGTGAAAAAATAACAGAGCTCCATTATGATGTAATGCAATTTGAGATGCAACTTGTAGATCAAATTGATGTAAGTGGTATTTAACACCTTGTCCTTTGTTAGTAAACAATGATGTAATTGTCATTTAAAACTCCTTCTGTTAATCATGTTAATGTGAATGGAGTAGGAAACATGACAGTTTACATAGTACATATGCTATTAACAAACATGACTAATGTTGCGTACCATTTAAGGCAGTGTTAATTACTGAGCCTCATCATTACATCTTAATAACATGCACTTGTACTTCCTTCTTTAGTTCAAATATCCTTATTTGTAAACAGTGACATCCCTAATTACCTAATTACTCCATTTAAAGTCTGTTTGTTTATAATACTTGTTCTTTCTTTATAGGAAATAACTAAAGAATTTGAACGCAACTATACTGATATGGTAAATCATTTCCTTGAAAATATACAAGCCCAGTGAGTTATCACATCATCAAATAATTTTGTTTAGCATGACAAATATTTTAGTTTTAATTTAGTTTTCATATACGTAATTATGTAAAAATGTTTAGTTTTAATTTTAATTTTATTTTAGTAGTGTCTCAACAATCCTTTTAGTTCTAGCAATTACTTTTAGTTTCAGTTTTAGCTCAAATGAATTTCAATGGAGTACTCCAGTTCTGTATAAGTTATTACCAAAATGTCTTTTGTCCACTGTAAGTAACTTGGCTTTAAGACTTAAATGATTTCCATGTTGACATACAGCAACTTCCAATATTCATGCACTTAAATTAATCTTCAAGATATACTTTAAATGCTCCATTTCTTATATTACAATGGCAATGTAGATAGATACATGTATATGTTTAATTATAGTTTACACCTAGTGGCAGCTACTAATTAATTTTTCCTAGTAAGAACATCTTGATAATTTGGTACATTAACAGGTTTATGATAGTGAGAAATAAGGTCAACAGGTTTAGTTTTAGTTAAACGTTTTATCCCTTATTAAATTAAATATTAGTTTTAGTTTTGATAAACCAAAATAACACTATTATCAATGGACTATTATATTGATAATGGTCCTCTTAGAATGACACATCTACGAGAACTAGAGAAAGATCACTATGAGAAAGTACTAGAGCTGTCATCTGAACTCTTAGAAGATTACAGCAAGGGACAACTGGAAGACCTTCCTGATGGCTTGAGAATAGTACGTTATTAAGATTGACACTTTAACTTTTCTGTTTATAGCTCTTTGTTGATAAAGACACTCTACTCAGTGCCCTCAATTCAGCCCATGATGCACATATGCTGGTTATTGACAATAAGGTAATAGGCTGGCAACTGTATTGGCATTTTATTCTTTTCCAAGGAGGACAGTATTCGAGGAAGGGCAGAGAAAGATAAGAAAGCTCTTTTGGAAAGTATCACGGAAAGAGAGAGTGCAAGGAATCGTCAGAGAGTGACTGAGATCACACAATATATTGACCTGCAACAAGAAGAGTTAGAAGATTTGCTAGCAATTGCCAATGAACGTTGAAAAATAACTTAAATTTTTGTTACAACAAAGAAACATCAATCTCAACTATTAAAACGGCAAAGATAAATTAATGAATAATTAAACTGAATATAGCTGATTAATAAAACTATTATGGGAAATAATTAGATGTTCTTAAAAGACTGTAGTGTTCACAGTAACTGGAGATACAGGATCATTAAGCAAACGTGAGCGACGTTCCAGTGCTTCACTCAATGGAACAGCCAGAGTATCTTGCTCAGGTTGATTTGCTCTTACTCGAGCTAGTTGTTGAAGTGCATTGTCCAAGTTTCCAACAATATGTGTTACATTAGCTCCTTCCTATAAACAACCACAAAAACAAATATTACTAATGTGACAGAAAACAGTGCATGTTTATAATACTTCTAACATAATTCCTAAAGAAATCTCACACTAAAAAATCTGTTTATGCCTAGCACAAGCAGTGTGTCTGGGAGTCCTAAGACTGTTTTAGACCATGTGAGTATGTAATTATTGATTATATATCATTATATACCATATTTCCTTGATTAAACACCTACTTTGAATAAACGTCAGCTTTGAATAAACACCGGGGGCAAACATAAGCACTGTGCAAATAAACACCTACCCTGAATAAACGCCAGGTCTGGGTGTGGTTGTGGGTGTGTCCTGAGACATGTATTTGCATCACCAATGTGATGCCACAGTTTACAATTCATTTGTGAGCATTAATGATGTCTACTGACAGAGACGGTTCAAGAGAAGCACAAGTCATATGATCTCATATTCAAATTAAAAGCAGTTAAAGTAATTAGAAAGAAATCAAAGCTAAGTAGTGTAGTCTTGACTAATGATTTTACAAAGTGGATAGATAGTAAATCACGTGCAAATCTTCTAAAAGAAATAAACACCTACCACAATTAAGCGCCTGGCTTGTTTTAATGTTGGGTGCAAAATGCTATGAAAGAAATAAACACTGAGGTGTTTAATCAAGGAAATACAGTATTTATAATTGAGTCCATTTTCACAACCTTGTATGAAACTTTTGAGAGCAGCAAATGAATTAAACAGTAATTACTGATGCACAAAGCAGCCAATGAATATTATTACTTTTACCATGAGTCCCTTGAATTGGACATGACTGATCAAAGCTTATTAGTAGTACCCATGATTTTTACAATTATAATCTAATTATGTATAATATGATCTTTTTGGGCAGCAAAGGCCAAGTTTTCAACAATGTAAAGTAAAGTGAATTTAGTATTTAATTTACAAAACAGTCACTGACTTATAAACCATTCAGCTGATATACAAACTGATGGTGAAAAGACAAGCATGCAATAAATAATTTAGAATTGTAATGGTTTGGCCACTTTCAAGGGCTCCAGGTCAATGCATTGCAGTCTACATTCCATTTATCATAAAATCAAACAAGTATACTAACCAGAATAAGTTGCTTCTTAATAAGCTGAAACCGAGCTTCTCTGGCTTTTAAAACAACATACAGAGCATAGCACAACAGTCTATATAATGAAAAGCTATGAAAGAAAGCAAATATATTGTATAATATCCTCACAGTAAGAACACAATTAATGGAATAGCAAAAGTAGATGAAGAAAAGAAATCAGCAATAGCTCTTGCAGTGCAGGACCAACTACTGACAAGATCAGTAATAGATTGATACATAGTATCCTGTCCCCTACAGAGAAATAGGATTTAATGGTTATTGTATACACACAATCATAATTTCACCTGAAAGGTCCACAAGTTGTACTAGGTTTTAACCTAAAAATAAAATGAAGTGAACTTTCAAAATCACTAAATAACATACAATGTTACAGCATATAATACAGGAATAATTGAAGCAAAAAGGGCAAGTAGCATTAGACCCAAAAATGAAAAATTAGTTCGAGCTGATCTCTGAAACCCTTTCTTATCTGGCTCAAGATTCCACATCAGGCTGTACTTTTTGACGTAGAAAATAAAGAAAGAGGTAAGAAGAATGATCACTGGAAGAAAAGGAGAGAACAAAAATCCCATCCACAATAGTGTTTGTGTATATATGAGATCCAGAATACTCTTAGCAATGTTGAAGTTCCCTTTTTTGGCAATTTTTCTTAACTTTGTACCAACATCTTTCCATTTGATGCGTACAACAACTCGTGACATAGCACTAGAATAGATCTGAATATAAATCAATTTATTAGTCAATATCATACTTTCGAAAAGATTCTATCAGTATGGTAGATAGCAGAGACACAAGAAGATTGGTGATACCAAGTTTATAGAACTGCTGCCCAATAAAAGTTTCCCAACACTAAAGAAAATTACATAAATTATAACAATATGATTGTTGATATTAACTGAAGCATATACATAACTTTATAATACATAATATAAGGATATTGGAGATTAACCTCTAACCCTTAACATAAACTAAACCCCAAAATTCTAGTGTTTAGTCTGAAAAAACTGCATAAATCTTTTCAAGAACACAAAGCTATTATAAATAATCACAGGAAGAATGTGATAAACTTACCACTGGACATGTTTCTCCGCTTACATTCGAATTATTAAAAAGAGTACCAGCCACTGTACTAAAGGAGCATGCATCATCATCATCATCAAGAACTTGCTGTGTACATCGTGATAACACCAAATAAAGAGAACCAAGGAGGACAATCAAAGAAGACAGCCGTACCATAATAGTTCTACACAACAAAATGAAATTTCAAGAAAATATTCATCCATTGTGTGGGAAGTATTGAGGTCTAGTTTCAAAATATATGTGTAAACATGCTTATGGTTGATCAAATTTACATCTTCCTTTAGAAAGATGAGAGTGTTATGCTATCCATGTTAGGATTGGTGATGCAAATTTGATACCTCAATAGAGTAATTCTTACAACTCCACTGGTTGTCTTGTACTGTTCCAAACGAGCAACAAGTTGGAAGATCAATGGTAAGACAGCATTAAGAATACTAATAACAATAGCTGAAAGGTATTCGCCTAAAAGGGGGACGTCCACTCCAGATGTACTCTATTAAAGACAAAGAAGCATATACAGGAAACAATAGATATTAATCTTACTATTTCAAATTCATAAGTAGCTGAAAAGTAAATAGCAGCTCCTGCTCCAGCTAATGCCAGAATAACAAATAAATTAGTCCAGAGTCGGATAAAGATAACTAGAACAAGTTTTTTGTAACTACGCTTCTTTTCTCTGGCATGTAGATCCAACAATTCCTCCTATTTAACAACAGATCATACACATAGATGTATAAGTTTTAACTATTTAAACGTGTCACAAAGATTAACATAAATAGACTCACATGGAATTCTGTACGAATATGAGCCTGTCTCAGTTTAGCTGTCTTAGGATTAGTTATATTGAAATCCCAAGCTGTGAATAGTTTGTTGCAGAAGTTAACTTTCCTTTTAGTACCAAAGTCTACATAACTCTCATTAAAAGCTTGGCCCATCCTAAAAAAAACAACAACTCAAGGCACATATTTATCTCAAACGACAAACAAACTTGTATATTAGAAGAAAAACTCCAAGAGCATATATTAATCCTGTCATAACCAAAAATGCCAGGGAAAAATCATATCTACCAAGAGATGAATTGGGATACACTCCTTGAAATAGCGATGTTTCATTAAAAAATCCTGTCCCAGATATAAAGTCAAGAATGTACTGATACCACTCAGTGCGAGCCTTTATTCCTACACATGCAATGTAACTAATAGTAGTATTCAAGGTTGATTGGTGATTTGCATCGTTTGAGCTAACTTGAGTACAGGAATTGTTGAGGATCATTGATGAAACAGATAATGTTGAACCGTCCTCGCTAACAGCAATATTATTGTGATCAAAAGAGCATGACTGAATCTGAAACACTCCTTCTTCTGAAGTACATTCAGCTGGTACAGAATAGTATATGACTAAACCATTAGTACGTTCAAAAGAGCTGTTTGAGCAAGTTAAATTACCAAATGATGACTTAGGAAATAGACAAGCAGTGTTGGAGGTACGATTTAATTGGGAACCAGCCTCATAAATGAACTGAGGTATACAAATGATGCTGAACCAAAATAAGAAGATCACGACATTCATAATAAATATCCATCTCAAAAAAACGAAATAGGAGACAACTGCTGTACCAAAATGACCTTCAACCTCTTTTAAATGGCCTTTCCATAGCTCTTGGGATAACACAACATACAGACGACTCTTGATTTTTGGCCATTTCTAGAGTGCAAATAATTATACAAGAGGTTTATACTCTACTCACTAACCACGTATCTAAGTTCACCCCAACAGCTAGCCTTCACTCCATGTTCTGTGGGATTTGTTTTCCGACTGAAACAAAAAATAATTAAAACCTCAAAATACAACTCTACTTTGTACTCACTGTTCAGCAACACGATGCTTCAAATATGCTGAAGATTTACGCAAGGATTTTGCACGATTCAAATCAGAAACGTTTTGTCCCTCTTCAATGCTGAGATCACCTTCGAGATCACTCACAACAATATCTACTACAGGCTCAGATGTAGGATGTGTAGCAGCTGACTTGGCTGAGTGCAAGGACCTAGTTCTCCTAAAAGATGTGCTAGATCTACTAGGTGTTGGCAAGGAGTTCCTTGACCACAAATTTCGGTCTAAAGTGTTAGCAGATTGATCACGCGCTGCCAAAACACCTGGACGAGTATCCAACACTTCTCTCACAAAATTTTCCAGTGTTGCTGTGTGTACTTCTTGTTCTTGCTCTGTTAACAACGAGTTTTCTGAGTTAATATCTGTCTCCGATAAAGTAACCATATTGAGAGTATGATCGCTATTCCCGTTTCTTCCGATATTAGGACGTGCACAACAGACTTAATTCTCACTCATTGCTGAGTGTCATACTATGATCTGTGAGGGGATGCCCCTCCCTTCACAACGGATTCCACATCAATCGGATATAATCACATTGTTAATTTTATTATGAAAATTTTTGTTTCAGTTTCCTACATTCCTATAATACTTTTAAATGTTTCAGGTTCAAGTATATGTCCATATTTGATGCTATAGTAAAAAACAGTATATGGATGATAAATCTCAAGTCTTTGGATTAACTTAGAAGAGGATGAGAATTGACTATCAGAATAGAGAATGATATTTTTGATTTCAGTCTCAATGTCTTGCCTTCGACCCCAAAAAGTCAAATGTGATAATCTGATTTTTTTGGAACAATGGCAATATGCCAATTCACCAAGCACACGACTAAACGAATAACTTAAACCACAAAGTACTAGAGTTGCACCAGTAGCTGCAACACATCCATACATCAGTGAACTACCACTTATAGAACCCATTGTGTACCAATATGATAGAGGTGGTATACTCAATATCATTCCTCCTACTTGATACATCTTCAGGCGAGATATCAATCTAAAATGTCTCATTGTTGGCCATCGGTAAAGAACTGTGAATGGCTTTTCACTAATGTTACTTGTACACCGTAGACACCGTTTACATTTCAACGTCTTACTAAGAACAGAATACATACTATAAACCGTATCACATAGTTGTTCTAATAATGGGAAGGCTATGGTTTACCGAAATATTTTCGTGTCACTATTGTCTTTTGTAGTGAACAAAGGACAACGTATTCATAAGTCATCTTGAAGAGTGTAAGCAGAGGAAAGAGGACATGAACTTGTTCAGACTTGCAGGAGACCTTTCTCATTTATTAGCTATCTTCATATTGTTAATAAAAATATGGCGGACAAGATCATGTGCAGGTACGTCATGGGCGTGTCAACCATACCACGTTATATGATTTCTTTGTTTCAGGAATATCTGGAAAGAGCCAAGTATTGTTTGCTCTTGTATTTACAACACGATATCTTGACCTCTTTACAACATTCATATCTGCATACAATACTGCTATGAAAGTTATATTTATCTTAGCTACGTATGCCACACTTTATCTTATCTTCTTCAAATTCCGAGCAACATACGACTCCAACAATGATACCTTTCGTGCAGAGCTTCTTGTCATTCCTGTTGCTGGTCTTTCAGTTCTTGTGAACCACGAATTCACAGTATTGGAAGTATGTTTTTCTTGTATAAATTATATAGTTTCATCACATTTAGTTTCCGCTATCCATTTCTATTATTTTATCATTTATTATCTTAGATTTTGTGGACTTTTTCTATTTATTTGGAGTCTATGGCAATAATGCCTCAGCTATACATGATATCGAAGACTGGTGAAGCAGAAACAATCACATCACATTACCTATTTGCTCTTGGTCTTTATCGTGCTTTGTACATTGTCAACTGGGTGTGGAGGTATTATTCTGAAGGATTTTATGATTGGATTGCAATTGTAGCTGGGTGTGTACAGACATTGCTGTATTGTGATTTCTTTTATCTTTACATCACTAAAGGTTAGCTCTTGTCTATGTGCTAATTAAAATGTGTACCTTTGTTTCTTTCTCTTAGTAATGAAAGGTAAAGAAATGGTTTTACCGGCATAGATATAATGCTCCGTCTGAACTTATCTCGTGGACAGTTAGGCAATTTCCTATTGTTTTTTTTTCAATTTTTGAGATATTTCGGTCAAACCTTGATGTATAATTATTATAATTATAATTTATGCAGTCATAAATGAGTAACCACTCCTCTTCCATGAATATGATTTAATACATCACATGAAACTCACGAGAATGTGATAGCTGTGTTTTTGTCAGCAACTAGTAACAGAATGGGACAAGCTAGCCCTAAATATGTATCTTGGGCTGCACAAGATGGTCGTCCAGATGATTTGTTATATCATTTAGATCAGACAGGTCGTGAAGGCCTAAAGCCAGCTCCTGGAGCAGAGAAACGTCGAACACCACTTATGCTAGCAGCTATTAGCGGCCACACTCAATGTATTAGTATTTTATACGATGCAGGTAAGTTAAAACAGTGGCTTGAACTTGATTATGGGAATCAGTCTACAGGAATGTCTGTAATAAAATTTGCTTGCTGTATCCGTGATGGCTAGATACATACATACATACATACAGATATATATGTGTATATATTATACGTCATATGTATTAGAACATACTGACTGAAGATTAGAAACAATGCACATGAGCTGTTAGTCTCATCTTCAGACTCCCTGACATTCTGTCCATAACTCTAAATGTTAGGGAGTCTCCTTTAAATTAATAGAAATGTATTGTATTGATTCTTAAGCTTGTTATATAAAGTGGCCAATTTTTGTCAGGCCATTAGCATGGGTATCTGAAAACACAACATAAATAATAAGGAATCAATAGTATTATACCATGAGCTAGAAGATAGACATATATACTATAGTAAAATTACACATATAATTTTTGATCCATTTGCAAGTACTACAGCTAATGAATTATATCAGCAGTGAGAAAGTTTTGTAGCCCTCTTTCTGAATAAGTAAACCTTGTATGAACTTGGTTTGTTGATTAAATTTTAAAGTAACAAAAGTTTCATAGTTCAAAGTTGCTATAAAATTTAAGAAATTTTGGATATAACAAATTTTTGATTTGTAGACCATTTGTCAAGAACAAGCACCTCATTCATAGGTTATGTTATTACTGTAGTATTACATAGCATTGTTTGTAGTTTATGACTAACTAACTTACAATAACACAATGAAACTCATTCTTTAAACAAGCACTATGATAGTCACAACTCATGTTATAATAATTGATATACAATATATCATGAAGTACTGTATAGTGGGTAATTTTGGAGGGAGAAAATATTGACAAATCAATATAAAATACACTGGCAGAAATACTTTTAGTGAATGACTTCTTCCACCTATTACCACACCTCTAATTAAAACATTGGAAGATAAAATTATACAAATAAAATGGAATTCACCAAATTTTCCTATATTTTCTCTTTCCAAAATTACCCACTATACATTAATGCTAGGATATTACTCATTAATGCTAGGATATTACTCATTAATGCTAGGATATTACTCGTTTCCAATTCCATGTCAGTTATGTTATAATATTATTATTCATTTCTTTGATAGTTTTTAATGTGATTCCTTTCTTGTTAACTGATTTCAAGAAAGGTTTTTCCCTTTTCCCAGTATTAAAATGTTAATATGAAGTGATACAGATCTTTTCTGTATTGACTAAGTAAATGTACAAAGCCAGTAAGAAATTGTGTTATTGACGGAGTTGGAATTACTACAGTTGGAAGAAAAATATATTTTACATATTTAGTGTTTATACTATTATTAGTATATCAGACTTTAGTATTTTATGAGCAGGTACATCCAGTGTATTATAAATAAGATGTTTTACAGAGTTTATCTTCCAAACTGTCTTGTATAATTGTTACATCAGTTTTTTACTGACTTGATAATGTCTATTTCTTTAAGTATTTGATTGTAAAATCAAAATATTTATTTTATATACTTAGGTGCCAATCTTAATGAGAGTGATGCTGATGGTTTGACTGCATTACATCATGCTGCTTCCAATGGTCATCTGTATGCAGTTCAACTTTTACTGGAGTTGGGAGCTAACCCAGAATTAGCTACAAGGTAAGTAGATTTATGAACTATGATTAACTTCATGATATAATTGATAGATTTGGTGTAACACCTATTCACTTAGCAACGTCAGTAGGCCATGTACCAATGCTGCAACTATTGGCTTCCAATGGTATTTCAGTAAATATTCAAGAGTCATGGGGACAGACACCTTTGATAATAGCAACACAGCAGTCTCGATTGGGATGCATGAAAGTATTGTTGAAACATAATGCTCACATGGAATTACGTGACCATCACCATGGTAATACAGCACTTCACGTTGCTTGTACGACAAAGGATGAAGAGACTGTTCTTCTATTATTGGATGCTGGTGCAAATCCTCACAGTGTCAATAAGATAGGTTTAAGCAGTCTTGGTGTAGCAATTGAGAACAAATTCTATCGTGCTTTACCATTGCTAATAGAATTTGGTGCTTGCATGAATAATAAAGACTGGGAGATTGCTTCTGGTGGTCTACAGGTTTATATAAGAGAGTGTACAGGTATTCTGAATTTGTCACTAATAACATTACTCTTGTATCCTTTAGCCACACCTCTCCCACTTCTCCGTCTTTGTCGTGTAGCTGTTCGACAAGGACTTGGTCCAAATCAATTAGAGGAGGGTTTAAGTAACGTATCTAGCCCAACTAAAGATTATATTCAAGCTTTGAGAGATGATTGTTGTGCTAATGATGTAGCCAAGAAACATGCTTTGTTAGGTCGTACAATTACTGCAACTAAGACCAATAAAGCTACAACCAAATTCTGATTTATTATGTGTGTCAAAATTACTGTATATTATATTGTTATTATAAATATTAATTTCAACAGTATTATGTCTTTGTTGTCCTGCTTCCTTTTGTTTCCTGTTTTGATTAGAAATAAAACAAAATTTGAATAATACAACAGAAATAACAGACATCACAAGAAATGCTATCTAAACGTCTCTGGCATAACATTACAACTTTTCCTTTCCACAATAGTCACTGCTGCCATTATCATCACTCCAAATAACAAGCTCAATATTTGCTTTAAGGTAGTATCTTCCTCCTTCATTAGTTCAGGTATGATACTAACTAGGGCAATATACAAAAAACCACCAGCAGTAAATGGTAGCATCCAGGCTGTACATTGGCCAATTTGTTCAGCTAAAAGTCCTACAGTTACACCAATAAGACCTCCTGAGGCCGTTATTAGTTGGGCTCGGGCTGCATTTGGACTTGAAAAACCAGAACGTAATAGTATAGCAAAGTCACCTATTTCATGTGGTATTTCATGGCAAACTATTGCTAGTGTTGTCAAAAGGCCAACCAAAGGACTAGCTATGTAGCTAGCAGCAATGGCCAAACCATGAGTGAAGTTATCAGTGCAATTTGCTAGTAGATTCAAATAGCCACTGACATCTTTTTTCTGAGATTTAGTGTCATTTTTTGAAGATGATTCCTCACAGAATTTAGCTATCTTCTCCACTCCCATGAACATAAAAAGACCAACAATAACCCAAAGACCCACTTGACGCAGTTTATTCATCTGACGATCAGGTCCCCAGGCTTCAGGCAAGAGATGTAACCATACATCTCCTAATAAACCACCTACAGCAAAACTCAGTACAATCTGCATAGAGGATGAATTCGCTTTCATCCCATCTAATTTGATCCATCGGTTTAGGATTAGAGGTAGAACACCACAGCATCCAACCAAGGTAGCACTAGTCAATGCTAGGACCCATACTAGTAGGGGAACAGTTTCTTGGCCATAATTACGTACCTTTTGAGAATGAATGTGAGTTTTGACACATGGTATAAACACCAAAAGTACTGCAACCAACAGTAAAGCTCCTTTCCTCTCCATTACAAGTATATAATGAAAAGCCGCCGGCCATATGGCACACAAAATGCTTTTGTTAGAAACCTCAAGTCCGGGGCGTGGCTGGAAGTGATTGTTATTTTTATAAAAAAATAAAAGTTTTGTTTGCTCTTTAATTTATTTTTCCTAAAAAAAGAGAAGACATTGAAACAAAATGCACTATAATGAATGATTTGTTTATTCAAAATGAAACCACAAAGGAAGGTGACTACATTTACAGTTAAAAGAAGCATCCTGACATAAGCAGTAAAGAAATTGGATGTAATACTTATAAAGACATGAGCAGACATAATCAATGTGTTGTACAAACTTGTTGAGTTGACTCATGGAATAGAGAAAGTGACAGACTGGCAAGATTTCTACATTGTTGATTAGCGTCATTTAAGACCACATCTATGAAGTATTCTTGGGATATCATTATATATTAAATTTGTCAATACCTTTAATCCATAATAGCATCTCATCTAAACCTTTGTCCATTAACAATGAGGGAGAAATCACAGACAAAAGACAACACATACAATACAGAACACCTTGACGTACTGATCTACAATAGAAGGTCTAATTTAACTGCTATTGATCACAGAAACTTACACATCAGTGTGGTATTTAAATGGCCAGCAAAAGTCTATTAATGTAGCAGACATTACTGGTACAAGAGGACAATGAACAGCAGCATGTATGATGGTACCCAATGTATGAAGGAGATTACCTAATAAGAAGCTGTAAGAAATGACAACAGCTAAGTACTAACTAAATTAGTACCTGTCTCTTCCGGGCAAATCAAGAGTTGGTATTTTAGTATCATAGTGAACCATAAGTGGGAAAAAGAAATGACCACAAACATCACTAAATTTGCTAGCTACAGCTTGATGGCTCTTCCTTGGACCCTAAATACTAAAGTCATCATGACAAGAACTATTATAAACTTACTTTAGATATTATTCTTGTTTTGGCTTTTATTCTTTCCTCTACAACTTCTTGCCACGGTTTTTGTTGTTGAAGAGTAGAGCCCTGACAATTTTCTTCTTCGATTATGTTAGATGGAATTGAAGGAGATGATAGTTTTAAAGCCGAGGCATTTAATACCTAAGACAAGTGATCACTATGTATGAAGGAATGCTATACCTCTAAAATATCCATTCTTTGTTTCAGACTATAATGAGGTGAATAAAACTGCTTACATAAGTAAGGAGCAACCTAGGTAGCAATACAGACTGACAAACACATTGTAAATTTACTTACTTGTGATGGACAATGATAAGACAGTTCAATTAGTGCTTCAAGTCGTAGTTGAATGAAATCTTCCATTGATGTTTTATCCTCTAGATGAAGGAGGACCTTGGCCAGTTCTGTACATATTTCCAATAAATCAGGAGGTCTGGCTCGAATGAGACTTGTAACACTTTTGAGAGCTGTTTCATATTTAGAGGAATCTTTATTTGACAAAAGATCTAAGGCAAAAAAGATAATCTTAATAAGAAGACTAACAACTACCTTCTAAGCAAATCCGGAGATATGGAGGAGGTGGAGCTTGATTACTATCTGGGTCATGACGCATGTCATAAGGTTCCAAGTCATCATCATCACTAAAAAATCAAACTTACATCATCTTCTCTATCTCATTTTCAATACCTATCATCACAAGTACTAGTTTGTACAAACCCTTCTCCATATCTCTCTCTTGACACAGACTGAAGACTACTGTCTTCTTGTTTTTCTTCTACCTTTTCTTTCTTTTTTGTGTCTACTAACTCTTTTTCCTATTGTAAAGGTAACTTATAACATCATTGAACCACACAGACCTGCTCATCAAGAGGTTTCATGAATGACTTCAACCATTTGATCACATCAGTTAAGGGGTATGAGAAATTTAAAGGTTCATCACAGGATGGTTGAAGTTTATTCATGATATGTTCACCAATAGTCATTCCTATGTATCTAATCTCCTCTACAGGGTTCTCAAGATGAACTTGTACACCTAACATTGTCACTTCCTGTATTTCTAACAAAAAGAAAAACATGATGTGTGTTTCCTAGTTCAACTCAAGTTTAGAATATAACATTGTTCAACACTCTACATTCATGCAAGCTAGGATGAAACCAAGACTTGATATTCTGAATACATTGTGATAAAGCAGAGTATATCTCTCATTCTCATAATTTTCATAGAATTTGGTACATGTAGTAAGTTCTAATAACAAACTTATGTTACAATAACTCATTCTGGACTGTCAATATTAGCTGAAGATAGGAAACCTGTTAACTAAATTGGTTTGGCCTACATTTTACTGCAACACTACCTGAGAGATGTAATTTCAAGTCAGCTAGATTGACAACTGTCATGGCCAATATGATAAGTCCAGATAATCGATGGTGTAATGTTTCCGTCATGTGTCTCAAACTGCTCTTATCAGACCACAATTTTAGGGCTACTAGAACACACTCAACAAGGATAGGTCTAAGTGATTGTTTGCTGGCTAAGTAACCTATGAGAATGCGAGGGTCTTGAAATGGTCGTAATGTGACATATTTATGAGTCAGCAAATATTTTGCATGGCTGTTAGTGAGAGGAAGATCTCCAAGAATGCACCATGAAGAATTAGAAACCTGTAGAGACCTGAGACACCAAGTAAGATCAACAGTTAGTAATAACATACGGTGTTGTGTGTCTTAAAATCCCATCCAATGTGACTTCTAAATATTGCTGAGGAATACAAGAAAAAAGAGTGTGAGATATCCGTTGCCATAAAAGATCTTCTCTGGTGGCTTCCTCTAGCTTGAAGCACAATGTACTATAAAATACATCTACAACAATTCAACATACTTTAGATGCACAATACTTTCTTTGACTTACCTCTATGTCCTAAGAAGGACACCTTGCCTACTAGACTAGCCAAGAATCTTGTTGAACAATCTTTTGATGCTAAGTGGAAACAGAGGCCATCTTGATATTAAATATTTGGGTGTTTACATGGTTAATGTTTAACAATAAGTTATTGTTCATCAAATTTACTTGTTAATATGTCATACGCTCAAAACAATCGCTTTGCTCTTACTCAAAATTTTTATGAAGCATTACCCAATGACTCAATGGTATTTGAAACTACAAAATTCTGAGAGTTAGTGAATACAAGTTAGTCTTGTGCAGTCAGATGATGTAGAATCAAGGGGAAGCAGAAAGCTCTCATTTAAAGTGTGTGGATGTAATATTTATGCTTCATGACTACAATTATGTGTATAATATAAGTATAAACTATGAACAACTTTGCATTGAAGAGGAGGTCATCACTGAGTGTGTTATTAATGACATCATTTGTTGATACAGTTTGTTTTTGTGTCATAGTACATTTTCTTTGCATTGAAAATCTAGACCAGATCACTATATATTTAATAGACCAAGGTCTTCATTACTACAATAACACTAGACCCACCCAAATTCATGTGACACCTTGCATTCCATATATATCTTTTGTGTAAATTTTCTACAAAGAGTCACTATACATTCTCTCAAGTATCTTCTCTACTTTAAAACATATAGTAAAATTAAACAAATGCAACAACTAGGGATGTTACTACAGTTAAGTAGGCCATGCTACTCTGCTACCTTGTCCACATCATAAATAGAGGAAATATTAAGATATTCTGTTCGTGATGTAATAGCTACATCTTGTGAACAATGTGTGTGTTTTGAGTATACTGACCTGTGAGAGATGTGTAAATATGCTTCAAACAATTAAAAATGTTATGAGCCAAGATGTCATAGTACTTGTTGGGAGACAATTGATCACCTAATTGCCTGCCACGTTTAGCTGAAAACAAGTCAGGTAAACGACATAATCCATTTATTAAAGTTTTTTGAGTAGCAGACAAGTTTTGTGGAGAATTTGTATGCAAACATTGTTTCCATAATACTTCTTCAATGGCCCCACCTACTAACATTTTTTCCACCTGTTTTTCTATCCATTTTGAAGCCGGAACACTAAACAATGATTTTATTAAAATACTGAAAAATTATCGTTCTCACCTAGCAGTTGATATAGTATTAGTAATGACTTCCAATGATTTGATATGACCTAAAGCACCTAATAATTCACAATGCTCCCCCTCATTTGGTATCCATTCCCAGGAACATTGCATTACCATTCGACATAAATTTGCATGTAATAACTGTTGCGTTTGACCCTCAGTTTCTTTTAGTGATACATTGGCTAGTCGTATTGACAATGAATATTGTTCATAAGATGTCACATTCTTTAGATTTTTCTCCAACTCTTTCACAGCATCCATATCTAACGCCACACCCACAACAAGATATGTAGACACGCCCACCGGTGTTTTTGGTTGTCGGCGTCTTAGAGGCGGCTAAAGTCTAACTTTTAACTTCATAAAGGGGATGCCAGTAAGTCTACGGGTTCGACATGAGCGAGCAGGAATCTAGTTCGGATCAACAACAGAGAAGAATGAAGCTCAGACTAACTGGTAAGTTAGCACTTGTAAAAGTACCCTTTCATCACCTTTTTTGTTGACAGTACACTCGGCAAAGAATTTAGTTAAAAAAGACTTATTCAGTGAGTAATAGTGCATGTAAAAAGCGAATGCACTTCAAAATTTCCTATATTTTTTATTATGTATATACTTCTTGTTGCCAGAGCTCCCAGACCCTTTTGCAAAAGTGGTTGTTGAAGGTAGTGGTCAATGCCACAGTACAGAGCCAATTAAAGCAACATTAGATCCAAAATGGAATCAACATTATGATTTGTAAGGAATACTTTTTTAAAAAAAAAATAGATACATTGGTTTCTAGATTTCTCAGTCGATCAGACTCTGTAACAATTAGTGTATGGAACTCACGTAAGATTCATAAACGTCAAGGAGCAGGATTTCTAGGGTGTGTACGACTAAATCCATCAACAATATCTCGTTTAAAAGACACTGGATGTAAGTAATAGTGTTCACAATAGGGACAATGCTGCTCCTCCTTTTCAACATCAAAATAACATTGTAACTGTTTCTTCTACAGATCAACGACTAAATCTAGCGAAAAACCTTCCTAATGATGATGAAACAATACGTGGTCAACTCATAGGTAAACAATAATGATTGTAATTATCAAAATAAATGTTTTGCCATTATAGTGAGTTTAACATCACGTGAGCCTTCATCTCATGTCATTCCATCTCCTTTAATTTCTTCTGGTTACGAGTTACCTGAAGGGTAAGTTTAGTTACTAGCTACTATAAAGTGAGGGATTGTTGTGGAGACTAATTGCATCACTGAGATAGTAATATCATTACATTGTGTTTGTAGTTGGGAGCGGAGAAGAACACCACATGGTCGTGAATATTTCATCAATCATTACACACGTACTACACAATGGAATCGACCCACTAGGTAATGAATATCATATGTTTATATACGTACATGGTGTGCGTGATACATCCATGCATGTCTGGCCATATGATAAAGGGATGTTTGTTTATAACAATGGGCTATTCACTGTTTATCATCATTATTTAGACCTGGATATGAGAGTGTGCAATCTCCTAATCCAGCTCTTCCACAATCATGTAGTCAAAGTGATGGACTCCCTCCATCTCTTCCTTCATCTCGACCATCTAGTATGCATTTGGAGCCATCAGCTAGTCAACCTACTGGAGAACGCCCTGTTAGTACTCATGGCATACCTTCTTCTTCAGAATTAACTGCACCTTCATCAACATTAATTGCCATGACAACCCCAGCCACCATTACCACATCTAGCATTCCTAGTAGACATATGTAAGTGCATGTGGTTACTATGGTTACCTGGTGTTGTATAAACTTATAGTAATTCTCAAAGACCGTCTTCCACTGATGCAGCTCGACAGCAAATGTATCTTCGTCGTAACACACTACATCATGAACTTCAATTACCAGATGGCTATGGTTTGTTGTTAATCTGCATAACTCATCTTCATATTTCACATCTTCAGAGCAACGCATAACTGGACAAGGTCAAGTTTATTTTATTCATAGAGAGACAGGAGTGAGCACTTGGCATGATCCTCGGTTTAGGTAAGTCTTGTAGTCAGACAGCTTGTCACCACACTCCCTTCATCTTGTACTATTGTATTGTCTGTGGTTTGTCTGTAAGGAGTAGTATGACAGAAGCCACAGCGGTGATATAATATGTAGTCACAACACTGCCAGAGGCGCCATGTTACTACTGGTATTAGTCTCCTGTTAGTCTAGGCTATCATACCTCTGCTATTTAAGATCATTAACTTTCCCATATGTGTTGTAGTGGTATATCATTATCTCATATTATATAGTATCACATGTGTGGGAGATACTTGTACTTTGTCAGTCAATGTACTTAACGACTATAAATTATGCATGTTATTTCATACTATTTCCTATATAAACTAAGTTCACCTTTGTGTGTAGGGATGTTGAATTAGATTCCTCAGAGTTGGGTTCCCTTCCTGATGGATGGGAAATCCGGTATACAGCAAATGGTCGACGCTATTTTGTCAATCATTTGAACAGAACAACACAATTTACAGGTACTTTTTGTTTAACGGTATATGTATGTGTGTATATGACTATAAACTGTTGCATTTTTAGATCCACGTTTGTCAGCAACAGTTGCTAGACGTATACTGGCGACTGTTAGCCATCCAGGTACTCCATCATTGTATCAGGGACCACTTCCCCCACCATCTGATAAAAGAGATCTTGTACACAAAATGCATCGACTTCGTTCTCAATTAAATGCTATGGTGTCACAAACTGGTCACTGTCGAATTGAAGTATCTCGGGACACTGTGTTTGAGGAAACATATCGTCAAATTATGAGAATGAGAGTACGAGATTTAAAGAAAAAACTGTTAATTCGGTTTAGAGGTGAAGAAGGACTAGACTATGGTGGTATAGCTAGAGAATGGCTGTATGTATTAAGCCATGAGATGTTAAATCCTTATTATGGATTGTTTCAATATTCTCGGGAAGATGTGTACACATTACAAATCAATCGAGATTCTGGAGTCAATCCTGTAAGTTGAGTCTTGATATCTATTTTACTTGGGTTATATCCGTTCATATCTGCCCATCTTCACTAGCCATAACATTTTGATAGTGTTGACTATAATGTCTGATTATATCATATTCTCATAGGAGCATCTGTCTTATTTTTATTTTGTTGGGCGAGTTCTTGGGATGGCTGTTTTTCATGGACTTTATATTGATGGTGGATTTACATTACCCTTTTATAAAGTACGTGTCACCTTTTATTTATGGGATAGTTACCATAGCAATTAAAATACAATTAAAGGCAATATTTTTCTGTCCATAGCAACTTCTGGGATTGCCTATTTCACTGGAGGATATGGAGAGTGTTGATCCTGAATTCTATAGAAGTCTGAAATGGATGTTGTAAGTGATACTGACTACATTTGTATGATTGATATATGTATCATTTGTCAGAGATAATGATATAGAAGGTGTTCTGGACACCTCGTTTGCTGTTGAGCATGACCGATTTGGTAAAATGTTGCAACATGAATTGAAACCAGATGGACGAACAATACCTGTAACTAATGAGAACAAAGATGAATATGTCAAGTTAGATTGTTATCTCTTTTGCTTACATAATATCATTATGTTCCTTCTTTAGTCTTTATGTACAGTGGCGCTTCAAGGCTGGTATTGAAAGGCAGTTTATAGCTCTCCAAAAAGGATTTAATGAGATTATACCATCGCATCTTCTTAAAATGTTTGATGAAAAAGAACTTGAACTTGTTATATCTGGTTTGGGAAAGATTGATGTTCGAGATTGGCGAGCTAATTCTCGTTTGAAAAACTGTTCACTTGATACTGTTCAAATTAAATGGTTTTGGCAGGTAATTTCATCCAACCTTTCATGTGGTTTCTAGACAGTTATTATTTTACACTATGTTTGTGCATATAAATTACTGGGCAAGCTGTTTTAATTACAATTCCTTGTAGGAAAACTTATTTCTAAAATACCCTTATACTAAAGTTATTATTTCATAGATAGTGGAGTCTTTTGATGATGAGATGAGAGCTAGATTACTACAATTTGTGACTGGATCATCAAGAGTTCCACTAGAAGGTTTCAAGGCATTACAAGGTAAATATTATGCCATTAATACAAACTACCTTAAATATTAACAATCAGGTTCAACAGGAGCAGCTGGACCTCGCCTCTTCACAATACATCTTCTTAATACTTCTACAGAAAAACTACCAGAAGCTCATACATGGTAAACACTTAAAATTAAGTTTATGGGGAAATTATGACACTAATGGAACATATTTATCTGTCTAGACTGAGTAGCACACTCCCTATGTAGGGATGCATACTCCAATCTAGTAATAATAGTCACTCTAGTATCTACTAAATGGAGTAAAGTTTAATTTATAGGATAGCATTTCACATTCCATTGATTTTATATTCCAACATTAAAGTGAATGTTCATTATATAATGTTCAGTCTTGTTGAGCGTGTTTATTGAAACAGCTGAGGTTCAATGTTACAGAGATTGTTATGTATCACATACCTAACCTTGTTATAAGGTAATATAATTAACTACACAACTAGTTGCCAGCCCTTCTGGAGCCATAACATGTGTTTAGTTTGTTGACCAGACAGTAGAATGACAAGAGTGCAATCATAATTTGTAGTAAAATATTAAGGAGAGGGATTTTCCATTACAATTATATGTATATGAGTGAGTAATATAGATTACTTTGTGAATCAGAATGATGTATACTCACACAACCGCTCCCCTTTTTGAAGTTGAGTGGTAAAGAGGAAGCCTGGTGCCAAGCCTACATTGAGTTTGTGCATCGGTTATACATTTTACAGTGAAGAATTACCAATGTAGCCTTTATGTGTATTGAGGGTAATTTCACACTTTGTTCCTTATTGATAATCTGATTGAGTCAAATTGCCAAATTGAAACCCTTGACAAATTTCCCATTGAATCTTTATCTAATTACAGGCTAGAAACATCACCCTTTGAAAATATATAATGACCCTCTAGAGTATTTATATCACCAGGAGTGCATAAATGAAAAAGATGGTATGGGCAAGTAATGTGAATCTCCCACACAATTGATTAAAATACTCTTAGTTATCGTAGATATTAGAGTTATTACGTAGGCTAGTCTACAATTAAGTAGACACACAACGTACAATGATGGAAAGTTACAAATGGCCTAGTGTAACCTGTCTTGTGACAGAATAAGTCTCATAATATAGTATAGTATTAATCAAAACTGTTGTACATTGATGTGCCTATAACCTCAATAGTAATAGTAATTGGGATGAGCCTGAGCAATATTAAGTAACACACACAACTTAGAATGTGAGTGACTTTTCATCTTGATAAGAAGGGTAAACTGTCAGCATTACACATCTTTTTGAATCTAATGGAGAGAGATTGGGGAGGGGCTAATGAGACACCTAAGAAAGGAGACTAAGGGAACTGACCTGATAACTCTTGGCATTGTCTGTATTGGTCATTCATTGTCTGACATTGAAAATCACTGTGAAATAGCAAATTAAATTAGTATATATATATATATATATATATATATATATATATATATATATATATATATATATAATATATATATATATATAATATATATATATATATATAATATATATATATATATATATATATATATATATATATATATATTTGTGTGTGTGTGTGTGCGAGCAACATACTGACTAATCAAATCATGGACCTGATGTCACATGTTAAAACTGTTTTGCTGCTTTATTCATAATTATTATCTTTAGTTCTGTATATAATTGTAACAGCATACTGAGATCTGCTGTAGCCAACTCTCAGAATGATTGGCTGCTTCAGACTATGACATACAAATTTGGATTCAAATTAATCAAGCTTAGGCTTGTTCCTAGTAGATTATTAATCTAAATATGATAACACACCTCACAAGAGTTATTTTAATAATATGTGTGGGAGGTCCACACTCCATTCATTATGTACTCCAGATATCAAATTACTCTGCCTGCCATTTCCAGTGATAACTCTAACTCTTTGAACTAATGAACATTTGATATGCTATTTGACATTGTCTGTAATATTACATAATCAATTGTTATCATTCTAAGAATATGTCATCAAGGACAGGTGTTTACTTGTCTGTCCAAGAATTTTGCTAACTTAATACTTAATAAATGTGACCTAATTTAGGATACCGCACTATTGCAGGGAAATTTGAGTTACATATACGTACAGTAGTTGCTACATAGCTAGTATGCATATAGTAGTTGCTACACAGCTGGTATGTCATATCAAGTTTTGTATCCTGGAAACTGACAAGTTTGTTCAAAAATTTTCAGTAACAAGTTTTCTCTAATTGGGTCACAATGGGATAAAGATTTTCATATGGACATAGGATTAATTTTTTAAGTTGTAGTGTACTTTATTATATCTATACTTTAACTCGTTATTAGATAAGTACTTTGACTATGTGCAATTACACTATAATGATGTCTACTGGTTTTTTTTTGTAGTTTTAATCGATTGGATTTACCTCCTTATGAAACATATGAAAAAATGTTTGAAAAACTCAGTCTAGCTGTCAACCATACCATTGGGTTTCATTCAGAATAACGTTTGTTCTATTTTGTGATTGTCACTGTGGCAACCATCTCAATCTCATCTTATATGTACATTATTGTTATTATTATTATTATACATGTATGTTTGTTTAACTTCACCTCACCATTCATCTTTAATTATTGTTATTTTAATTACAATTAGTTAACAATTGAAATAATTATTGTACATCAATTTCACACAAAAAGTGAAGAGTAAAAATATCTATGAAATCAATTAAGAATAATTGTATTCTTTAAGCTTGTTCTTCATGTGTATCGGTAATGGTAATGGATCAATTTCTTTTTTGCTAGAGAGTAATGTAGCTATCCTATCAAGACATAATACTTCTAAGGATATTTCCACTCTTGTTACTACAAAATGAGAGAATGAAAGCTATGACCAAAATATGCCAATGTACTTACTTGCTCTAGTGATCTTTGTTGCTTTACAATTTGCATAATGATCAACTACTACATATACATCATAGCCTGGTCTATAAACGTCAGTTGTGGCAATACCCTGTATCTTGCCATTTAACAAGTATTTCAATTCACCCTGTGTTGTAATTTGGATTCCTAGACGATCCCCTTCTCTTAACTCATCCAGAGTTCTATCTCCATAAGATACTTCAGCCATATTAGTGATATGGTCATGAAGTTTACTAGCACACCAAACACAGTGATCAGGAGATTCCGGTGTATACCGTGGGATTTTTTCTTTATCTAGTTTCTCTGAAGTTCGATGAATCATAATACCAAGTTTGAAGTTCCCAGACCATGAGGTGCCATAGGAAGCAACTTCTATTTCAAACTCTGTAAGTCCTTTTGCAAGACGCTCTGAATAAACCACACCCTTTGCATAAACTAACTCTGGATCGATTTTGGTTGCTACTTTACCATCATCTGATATTGACATCTGATCAGATATGTGTTCCCTATGTGAAAGAGAACTATATACTGTGACATCATGAAAATTAAATCTCACTTGTGAAATCCAAACTGAATCAAAGGAGGTAAGAGGTATTCATCCTTCTTTGGGGTAGGTGAATTAACTTGAGTAATGTCAGACATTGTGCAGCTCCTCCCCACAAATGTAAAACCACGCCTAAAAATAATATTGCCTAGCAACGAACTAACAAAGAGGATGGTAAGTGCCTTTAGTTACTCCTCAGGGCTATTATTATTATAGTTAATTTTCAGAATCTTTCTCGTGTAAAACCAAGTGCCAGTGAGTCTGGTGTATCAGGGGAGGAGAATAGAAAAGATAAAGTAAAGGGTGTATTACCAACACTGGAAGATCTTTTGGAAAAGAGAGATTACACAGGGGCAATGACTTTGTTGAAATTCAAACAGAACACAAAGAAAGCAGATACAGACTCAGCATTATGGCTAGCATATGCTGCATTTCATAATGGAGACTACCAAACAGCTAGAAAAGTGAGAATCAATATTTTGTTGATCTGTCATGTTCTCATTGTTAGGAGTATGAGTCGATGACAGTGACAGAGTCATGTCATCCAGATGTCTGGACCAATCTTTCTTGTTGTTATTTCATGTTAGGAATGTATGATGATGCCAAAAAAGCTGCAGAGAAAGGCAAGGAGACATACACTTAACAGATAAATAGCATTTTGACCACTATAAATATCTGTCTACTTGAACTACACAGTTGACAAGGACTTGGCCATTCAGTAGGTCCTAACATAACCTACTGTCTCTTTTTGTTGTCTAGCACCACGTTCTCGTTTGCAAAACAGAGTGCTGTTTCATTTAGCAGAGAAAGTAAATAGTTCCAATATAATGTGAAATAAAATATATCATGTTTCTATAGTCAGGTGATCATGAAGTCTTAATGGGCTATCATCAAAACTTACAGAATATATTAGAAGATCAGGTATTTATTTTTCCTGAAGTACAATTTATCAATCTGTGCCTCATAGCTCAGTTTAGCAGCTATGAATTATCTTCGAACACATTATCATGCTGCCATTGATATTTATAAGAAGATGGCACAAGATAACAGGTTTGTTACCAGTAATGCTTCCCAATAATTACTACATTCAACAGGGACATGTTAGCACTTAACGTTTATATGGCATTGTGCTATCATAAGCTGGATTACTATGATGTGTCACAAGAGATGTTAGCAGGTTACGTCCAAATGCATCCTGATAGCATTATGGCAACCAACCTCAAAGCATGTAATAACTACAGACTATATAGTGGTAAAGCTGCTGAGGCAGAAGTAAAGATTTTAATGGACCAGATGTCTCCTGGTTTTGTTTTTGGAGAAGACATTATTCGACATAATCTTGTGATATTCAGAAATGGTGAAGGTGCTTTACAAGTCTTGCCATCTCTTATTGGTGTAATCCCAGAGGCAAAATTAAATTTAGCTATCTATTATTTGCGTCATGGTAAGTAATATCTATTAGTTTGATGTAACTCTGCATTTATTATTGTTCAGGTAATCTAGATGAAGGATATGCTTTAGTTAAAGACATGTCTCCAACTGCTCCTATTGAGTACATCTTGAAGGCTGTGGCATTAACACTTATTGGACAGGAACATAACTCAGTAAGTGACTCAGTCATTTCTTAGATTAATATTGCAATGTTTCTTATAGCCTGAGCATTTAAAACTAGCTCAACAATACTTTCAACTTGTTGGTAGTTCTGCCAGTGAATGTGGTTAGTGAGGATTAGATTGATTAATATCAGTTAACACACTTGGTGTCACATAGATACAATTCCTGGACGTCAATGTATGACATCCTACTTGTTTCTACGAAATGAGTTTGAGAATGCTATGGTGTATCTAAATTCAATCAAAGTCAGTATATTATTAAAATAACTTACTTCATAATTCATTTTAGGGTTTTTTCTTTAATGATGACATATTCAACTTTAACTTTGCTCAAGCTAAAGCAGTATTGGGTCAATACAGTGATGCTCAAGAGGTTCTTAAAATTTAACACTGTAATATAAAAACTTTCTTAACAGATATTTGAACTGATCACTTCTGACCAGATCAAAAACTCTTACCTCTACATTAGCTGGCTAGCAAGATCCTGTAAGGTCTTTTAATAGTCTAATATTAAATTGAAATACACACTATAGACATCATGATTAGAAAACCACAAAAAGCATGGGAACTGTACATGAAGATGGAGACATCTGCAGAATCATTTAACCTCCTACAATTAATCGCTAATGATTGCTATAGGGTCAGTATAACCATTACTTATAGTCTTAAAACTATGTTTCTCTACAGATGGGTCAATTCCTATATTCAGCTCAAGCATTTGATTTGCTAGAACGACTTGATCCCTGTCCAGAATACTGGGAAGGAAAACGAGGAGCTTGTATAGGAGTTTTTCAACTGGTAATTGCAGGACAAGAGCCACACCGATCACTCACTGAGGTTGCTCAATTGTTAAAACGTACTCAGCAACCACAAGCTGAACTTATACTAAGAGCAATTACCAAATGGGCCAGGGACACTCATATAACATCACCTCCGCATTGACATTTATATGATTTAATAGATTTTCAAAAAAATCTTCACAAAATCCACAAATAATCTTAAGTTTCTTTTGCTGGTTACTTTTTCTTTCCAGGTAATAGAATACCTTCATACTAGGAGAAAAATCAAATATTAATATTTGACACTACTGACTTGCCATGTACATACCTTCTGTTGAAACCATTTCATAGTTTCATCCTTGGTCACACGATGACTAAAACCAATTCTACTCTTTTTTCTCTTGCGATCAGCTACACGATATCCTCTTCGTCCCATCACAACATAGAAGTCCATTCCATAAATACCAATAGTAGGATCATATTTAATACCCAAATCTATGTGCTCCTGGATACCAAAACCAAAGTTGCCTGTGTCTGAAAAATTCTCCTTATAAAGCTCATATTCCTTGACACGTAACCCCTTTTCTATTATCTGCTCAGCCTTTTTCCCTCGTACAGTACAGTGGACTGCTATTTTCTCGTTACGTCGTATTCCAAATGAACGTACAGTAAACCTAGCTATATGATTATGTACCAACTGACATCTTTTAGTCATTAAAAATTACCTTTAGAGTATACTGGGGTTTGTTCAGTAAGAGCTTCGAGTACTTTAGCTGCTCGAGTTAATCTATCTCCACTCTCACCTACACATATGTTCAGACATAGCTTTCGTATTTGTAACTCCCTCATGGGATTCTTTTCTTTCTTCTCTGAAGATCTCTGTAATAATATAATAAATAAAACCGCTATTCTAATCGTTTCTACGCATATTTTAGTCCTATACTAGGTGATTTAAGAAGATAAAAAACATAACTTACCGGCGGCATGGTGTACTATTCCAACCTGCTTTTGTGACACGCCCACTTATTAATATAATAATAATATTCAATAATAACTATTAGTCTTAAATGAAAAAAAAACGTAATATAGCCGTGTATTAAAAAAACTTTTCTTCCTGTTTGTGGTTCATAGTCTCAGTTTTGAAGCTGTTAGTTGGACAATTTCAAGAATGTGCTCTTTGGGCAAGGATTGAAAATCCTCTGAGTTAGTCACTTCAACATAATGTTGAGCAATGAAATCATAACACAATTCACGTATGACAGCTAAACAAAAAAAATAGTTTTATATTCTTGCAATAATGGTGTTTACCTAAACTATCTCCTTGGCCAATAGCACTCAAAACTGGTAAGACAGTGTCAACAGAGAGATGTTCAGGTATGCGAGACATACAAGTCACTTTGAGATCTTCCATGCTAAACATATCAGCCACTAAACATTAAAAACAATTAAATTTTATTAGAAATAATAATTTTCATACATTTGAGTAGATCAACAGTAAGAGTGGGACTGCAAGTAAGTTCACCAGTATATATATACTCCAGCAATGGTAAAAATGTATCATACTTGACATCTTCTAAAATAATCTCATTCTGAGATATGAGATGAAAACAAATTAATTAGAATATTACATTACTTTGCCTGCTTCTTTCATATTATGAGAAAACATAGCCTTGAAGTAATCTGAACGAGCTACTAGAATTGCTTTATGAGCATACACTTCTTGCTTTTCAATGATGAAGCATACATCAGAAAAAAGGTCAGAATTAACCAATTTTCCCATGTCCTTAGAAAGGGAACTCATTTGAGTTACCGCTACAATAGTCAAGATATAAATTAAGTCTATAATAATTATCCACCAATATCTCAACTCACGTAGATTATATTTTTTCCCACTAACTTTAATAGCATCAATTTCACACCATGTTCCAGCTACACTGCAATCAATGTCCACTCTGAGACGATTACATTTAAATGTCAAAGGCTACAAAACAATTATCTCAACGATGTAACAACTATACTAAAACATACTTCAATTTCAGGCTCAAATATTCTACTCTGTCCAATAACTGTTGGAGACCCATGATAGATGGAAACATAGGACTGAGTCAATGGGTTCCATGCTCCAATTGCTGTTACAGCACCAGCATGATAAGTCTCATATATGCTGATTTTTTCAATGTATAATGCATCCTTTATTTCAACCTGACAGAGTACTGAGTATATTTAGGTATGTTCCTATTTCTCTACCTCCAAGTATTCTTGTGTGCAATTTCGAGGAGCCCAACTTCCTTGTATGTCTCCATAACGAGGATAGACTTTTGGTTCACCAATAACTTGGTTTGCACTCCATCTGTGTAAACAATACTAATAGATGGTTAAATCTGTGCATTGCACTGACCCATTAGCATTGTACTGAGTTGAAAAAGATATAATTCTGGATATCCAACATTCTACATGGTTAATACTATTTCCTGGCTTGGATTTGACTTCGCATTTGGGCACTGGCTCAGCCCCTTTGTCTTTCTGTTTTCTTCGTAGCATGGTCGCTATTTACAGTTGACTATGCACATATTTGGCAATAATTATGCAAGTTGCACCATCATAGCCCCACGCCCTAGTCTCGCTAGCTAAACCCAACCCTTAAGGTGGGGTCTAGCTCGCTGCCCAGGTGCTTTAAATAGAATGATACGGTTTAAAGGAAGGAAAAGAAAGGAAACTCTTTCACTTAAATAGAGTAGAAGGAGGGACGGTGAGCTCAGCATTTTGTATATACATGACTCATATTTCGCACCACTGGTGAAATAACGAATCTTCTCTTCAGAGTAAGGAGAGATGTCTGGCATAGCTTTAGGTCGGCTCAGTGAGGAAAGAAAGGCCTGGAGAAAAGACCATCCCTTTGTAAGTGTATTAATCACGACCATGTGATCACGTAAATAAATTAATGATACTGTCAGTGGACCACTAATAGTATCTTAATATTATCAAGGTTTTGTAATACAAGTATCATGTGAAAATCACATGTAATTTTCTTTAAAAATATATAGGGTTTTATAGCAAAACCTGTAAAGAATCCTGATGGTACGCTTAACCTAATGACATGGGAATGTGGTTAGTTTAGTACTTTAATGTCTATTCTCTCTCTCTCTCTCTGTATGCTTTATAATGATTTCTTTTTCAATTAATTTTGTATGAAATAATAATAAATAGATTACTAGAAGCACAACATAGTTAATGTTGCAAACATATCAACCATACATATGACATCATAGGGATACTCCCTTAGTAATGCCTATATCATGACATTAACCATATAATAGGAAATATGGTATCCCCACAAACATTACTTTTATGTCTGCCAAATGTTAGCTTCTTTAATTTTCTTATCAATATCTGAATATGTAAAAGAGCAGTCTGAATATTATGATATTATCTTTTAATATTTTAGGAATTCCTGGAAAGAAAAATGTAAGTTAACATTTCTTGCATAATTTTATGCACGACTATTCTTTAGACTCCATGGGATGGTGGTCTTTACCGACTAAGGATGATTTTTAAAGATGATTATCCAACTTCTCCTCCAAAATGTAAGTCTTTTTCCCTTACTACTATGACTACTATGATAGAAATTCTTTTGGTCAGTTATTAATAATTATATCATCTTATTAGTATTTTAAAATTATACCAGGGACGAGGGTTACAGCAGTCGTGTGTGTGTGTGTGTGTGTGTGTGTGTGTTGTCCTAGTATAAATCTATTCATTCTACATCAGTAAAGAACAAAAGTCAAGCACTCAATACTACCATGCTTACATTCAACTGAATAATTCAAATTTAGTAACCAGTTAACAGTTTGTTTTAAAAACATGTTTGAACCACATCTCCATATGATTTCCTCATTAGGCTACATGTTTTGTCACACACAGACATGGAGTCACTTACATTGCAATGTAATATATTACTATTATAACAGAAATAATTATATAACTATTGCTATTATTACATAAGTCAATATAATATATTACTATTACTGTTATTTGACATATCCTATTACTATTACTATTACCACCTAAATGTAAGAAATGCTTAAATTAACAAGGTTTAAGTACTGAATAATAGTGAATATACTATGCATGCTAAACAAAATGGCCATTACACTTAATGTTCATTAATTTTTCAAAGACAGCATCGCTAAGTCTACATCTTTCCAGCCTAAAAATTTTTCTACCTATGCTGAAAAGTCTTTCAACTGCCCCTGATAAAGCTGGCATAGAAAGGTAGCAGCAAGTCAACATCACTAATGTTGGATACTTTATTGCATGGTCCTTCATCCAACAAAATACATGTAGAAATTACTTAAAGAATCAAGCTCACAACAAAGCAAAAATGAATGATGACAGTAAAATTTTATTCGATATAAGCAATTTTCTGTTTTGCTTGAAATCACTGTCAAAACATAAATTCTTATATTAATGGCTTGACTATTCTTATATTTAAAACTTGTCTACAAATAATAACCCCCTCTTGGACTTAATTAAAATACAGACACCTGAGGCTGTTGTTTAAGGAAATACAGTACAGTTAAATATTAAATTTCCTTCAACCAGAATTTTCCTCTCGTGCACTGTTAGATGAATAGTATCCAATAACTATAGCTATATTGAGCATCTGTATGACTCACACAGACGTTCAATATAGTTATAGTTATGATATCATGAACAAACACTCTTTAGTTACAAAGATTCTAAACTTAAGTGCTTTTGTTATCTTTGTATCTTCCTTTGTTCTATTATAGGTAAATTTGATCCTCCCTTATTTCATCCTAATGTCTATCCATCTGGTACTGTCTGTTTATCACTTTTGGATGAAGATAAAGACTGGAGACCAGCTGTCACAATAAAACAAGTAATTTATTATTAATCAATACAAAATGTTCTATTTGGATGTCTGACAGATTCTATTAGGTATTCAAGATCTCCTAAATGATCCTAATATCAACGATCCTGCACAAGCTGAGGCATACACAGTTTACTGGTTAGCTATTGTCACAACAATATAATCTTAGTTCTATAGTGGTGATATAAGATGCAAGGCTTCAATCAATGGTTGTCAATAGACACCGTGATATTTCTTATAAACAAGATACATAGACAATAATTTTGTACTGTGAAAAAACTGCTTTAGATACATGCACTATACACTAATATATTAAATTGAACATAGACTATGTATTCATGTAGTTCTGTGGGATTACATGTCCTATTTCCAATCTCAGTTTATACTATACCTGAATCCTATCCCTAAAGCTAACCTCTAATATGGCAGTATTGTACCATAATAGGTCTGTTTATGTTTCATGTAAACAGCATACCAACCACTGTATATAGTAAACATAACAATTATTGACAGTATACCTATAATACCTCTAATTGTTATGTGTCAACTATTCCATTTTAACTTGTTTTTTAGTCAAAACAGAGCAGAATATGAAAAGAGAGTTAGAGCCCAAGCACAACGTTATGCTGTTAAATAAATTTTTCTTGACAATGACAACTAACGACACTTCTTCTATGTGCCTGTGTTCTCCTTAGCAACTATTTCTATAATCACTGTACTTTAAATTGAGGTTTGTTTGTCTGTTAATATATTAAGTTAAATGGTATATATATATATTATAATATGTGTTACATTACCAATATTGGTTCAGTACTATCTATTATTCACATTATGATAAACTTGATATTCACAATTTTAGTAACAGAATGCATCCACCAATGTCTAAATTCTGTCAGTATTGGAAGGCCCTCACAGAAAATAACCTATTTGGTAAAACTACAATATTATTATAAATATGGTTTAGTAGGTGGAGCATATAATTCCCACAGTGACTTGAATTGTTCAATAAATGGTTTCAACACTTGTTCTTGATCTGTTATAATGATATTTTCCTGGTTACCATGGATACCTTGCAAAGTCCAGTTTAGAGAACCAGTTATAATAATTCTCTTGTCTATTACTACAAATTTGTGATGCATAAAGAAACTGGAATTACTTGAGCGGACTTGAATACCAGTTCGACGCAACTGAACAATTTGGGTACTAGTTTCTATCTCATTGTCTGTGATAACTCGTACCGTTACTCCTTGATAGTGGGCTCTAACTAGTGCTTCTAGAAATACCTGACCAGTTAAAGTATACATACACACATCTAAAGAACTCTGAGTGGAAGAAATATAGTTAAGCAGCGTTGTGATATTGGCTTCTTCTGGAAAGAAAAGGACTCTAGTAAAGGGTTTTTTCTTTTTGGTTATAATCGTATGTACGACAAGGAGGATCAAGGGTACTGCCGAAAATATTGAAATTATACTGAGAAGGATCTTCATATCAGCAGTACACGTGTATAATCGTGTAGGTTATAGATAACAGTATTACAGTAGATATCGAATTATAGGGGAATTGTTGTCGAGGTGTTTGTATACAGGGGCGGGCATGAACTGGTTTATCCGTCCTGTTTCAAGTAGAATCAAATTTCCGATTTGAACGAGCTATGGCCACAGCGTTGGGCTCGTCAACGAATGAGGACGTAGTTAAGTCTAGTCGAGTGTCTGCGCTGTGGATAGGTAGACAGTGTGATCTTGTACTGAGAGAGAAATCGATAAGCTGTGAAGATAATGAAGCAGGAACTTTATTTAATGTTCTTTTAGAAGATGTCATAGGCTTACGTATCTTAGGAAGGACATCATCTGGTGCAAAAGGCCCCTGTAGAACAGAATTACACACTTATCAACAGGTCAAAAAACTTCTCTCAAAAGTCCCCTCCCGTAAGGTTACTACAGAAATGTTAGAATTTAATGATTCAGAAGATTTTGAGACTAATCTTCATACAGCTCAAACATGGAGGGAAGCTATTCAATCACAATGCTTGATAAATGACAGGAAAGTTTTCATAGGAGGTAATGAATATATTTCAATTAGTGTCTCACTGTGTAAGTTGTGTAGGTGAACGTTTACAACCTCTACGCCTTCTTGTTTTTATTAATCCATTCTCGGGAAAGCAAAAAAGTGAACAACTATATCGAAAAGTAGTGTTTCCCATATTTGAAGTGGCTGGTGCCACAATTGTTCAGGAAATAATGACTGGTAAGTAATTAAACAGGTGTTTCCTCTTACCAAATGTTCTCTTTAATTAGAGCGCCAAGGCCATGCCAAAGAGTTCATTGCATCTTTTGACATCTCAACTATTACTGGTATTGTTATTGCAGGAGGAGATGGCACTCTTCATGAAGTAAGACACTAGAGCTAGCTAGGATTATTAATAATTCTTTGTCAATGTAGATTGTTAATGGCCTAATGTCTAGACCAGACTGGCAATCTGGTATTCAAATACCTATTGGTATGTTACCCACAGGGTCTGGTAATGCTCTTCTCTGTTCTCTATTGTATGAAGCACAGTGAGTTATGTACTAGCAAGTGATGTGATTATGTAAATTATTGTGTGAATAGAAAGGTGGATCTGATACTTGAGCTGTATTAATGTGTCTTATACCTTCTATGTTAATGATATTGTCCTATGTTAATGATATTGTTTACTATATATAGAAGAATCAAATCACACGAGCAATTAAGGATGTTTTGACTTTATCTGTCTAATCTAGTTTAGTTTATAATGGCCTAAAATAATAGCATTAGCTGATGTTTCACATTATGTCATATTGCACTCATAATAGTGCATGGATTGAGTTATCATTATACACTTAAGAACACATAACACTGGATTTTATCACAAGTTAACTACCTGACACGCTTTGTATGCTAGAAATTTATTGGCCATATCTTATGTATACATTGTTTGTTCTATTATAACAATGGAAGTAAACAATTGAATAAACTACATACTTTAAATATTGCATCACAATATTATAGTAATCATATTTAGCCTCTCCAATGGATGTGAACGGCTGCATAGATAATCCTTGATAGCTTCAATTCTAGCTTTCTGTAGTCACTCTATGACTTTTGGAAATTCCCAATATTAAAAACTCTCGTGTTTATTGTGATATTATCATAATCATAACACAAATATTTACATTGTTATTGTTACTATATTGTTGTTAACAACTCCAATGTGTTTGTGCTATCTAAACTGGAAGTTGAATGTTATTGTAAAAATACTAATTATGTGATCAATATGAGATGTTATCATTGTAAAAATTTGGCTCCAAAATATGAAAACTACACTTTTCAAAATAGGGAGTACACTTTGGTAATAAGGTATGCAGTTTAGAATAAGGGGTGTGCTTCAAAATAGGGAGTACACTTTTTGGAACAGGGGGCACTTCCTATTTTGAAATATACTCCCCATATTCTAAATTGTATACATTCTATTCCAAAAGAGTATCCCCTATTCTAAAGTATACTTCCTATTCCAAAATGTGTCCTCCCTATTTTGAAATATACCCTCTATATTCTAAAGTACATACTCCCTATTCAAAAACTTATACCTCCTATTTTGAAAAATGTAGTTCATATTTTGGAACCCAATTTTGACACTGATCTTCTCTCACAGATCAAGTCACATTTTCCAACACAGTACTGTTGTAATGAAATGTTATTATCAAATATTGTCTTCTCTCCTTCAGTGAAGAATATTCAGTCGGTAATGCAGCCTTCCAGATAGTTCGTGGAGGAATACAACCTCACGACATAGCTTCATTACAAACTCCTACTGATCATAAATATATGGCTGTTATTGCACACTGGGCATTAACTGGAGATATTGACATTGAGTCAGAGAAGTTTCGCATACTTGGAGGAGAGTTACGCAATGTCATTGGTGCTCTAAAATGCACAGTGTTGAAGAGGTTATATCGTGGTTGCTTGAGTTATCTACCAATGGATACAACCAGTCCAATACATTCAAGTGAAGATGAGCCGAGTGGAAATGAAAATGTAGCTGGAGGTATGCAAAGACCTCAAACCCATCTTCTTCCACCATCTTTGTCAGATCCTGTCCCAGACAATTGGGAAAGTGTTGAAGGTCAATTTTTGTTATTTGTAGGCCTAATGTCTGCCTTTATGGCCCATGACTTTATTGGTCACGCTGATGTCAGAGTAGGTTCAGGAGAGATTCGTCTTTTGTATGGACTAAATGATGTTACACGTTGGCACATGTTGGCTGCATTAGCAGACACTGAAAAATTGATAACTCTTGATGTAGTTCATGAGATACGTACTAAAGCATTCCGTCTTAGTCCCATTACTCCTGGTATCATTTCAATTGATGGGGAATTACTTGAATATGTACCATTTCAAGTTCAAATTCATCCTCATATGATGAAGGTCTTTTCAAGAAAGAAGTTATAATTACTTAGAAAAATTTTTGGCCACCTACCTGCAAGTAAATATATCTGTAATATATCTTTTCAAATCATATTTTAGCACAAGGCCACAATTGTATATATATAATATATATATTTAAACATCATTATTAATATTATTACAACTGTTTATATTGTATTCAAACATTACTTTTATTAAATTAAAAATATTGATTTTATTTATATCATTGTTCAATGACAAAATTATTACGTTGCTATATATATATATATATATGTATTAGGGAAGGGGTGGGGCTTAGAGACTTGTAAACCTGAACATAACTACTACATAGTGGAACATTCATATTAATTATTATAATTATTGTATTATAAATATAAATAGACCAACTATACACTATAATGTTTAAAAGTGTATATTGCAGGTTTCCATTATGTGATTCTATTAATGTGCACATGAGAATAAGAGGGGTTACTTGTTGAATCAAAATTAATGCAGTCGATTACATTGATAAGCATCTCAAAAGAGTGTTTTATATGCACTGATAACTTATTATATATGGATGAACCTAAACACAAAGATTAAATAACAACAAATGACTTATGAATACTGCTTCATCTCTACCTCTACTGAAATTCCTGCTCCATTCAGTTGTAAATCAAGTATTTAGAGAGTAATACTACTAAAGTCTATGAGTTATGTACACAGCTCTTCATTGTTATAGAACAAATACATTCATTCTTTCAAAAGAGTGATAATTATTAGTTTTTGTATTAATGAATACAATAAAGAAGTGAGCTTATCTTAATGTTTCTACTAGTATTAATTTATTGCTGTTTCTATTTCTAATCATTTCTTCTTATCTTCTACTTGTTGAATCAAAATTAATGCAGTCGATTACATTGATAAGCATCTCAAAAGAGTGTTTTATATGCACTGATAACTTATTATATATGGATGAACCTAAACACAAAGATTAAATAACAACAAACGACTTATGAATACTGCTTCATCTCTACCTCTACTGAAATTCCTGCTCCATTCAGTTGTAAATCAAGTATTTAGAGAGTAATACTACTAAAGTCTATGAGTTATGTACACAGCTCTTCATTGTTATAGAACAAATACATTCATTCTTTCAAAAGAGTGATAATTATCAGGTTTTGTATTAATGAATACAATAAAGAAGTGAGCTTATCTTAATGTTTCTACTAGTACTAATTTATTGCTGTTTCTATTTCTAATCATTTCTTCTTATCATCTTCAATCTCCCCTTCTGGTGTGGACTCCATTAGGTTTGCTACAAATCTGTCAAGAAAACATATAAAAGAGGCAGGAAAATGGATACAATTTGTAATAATGCACTCTACACTTACTTGTTGAAACCAATGAAGAGTCCAAAGGCTATCATCACTAATATGACCATGTACAGTTTGTAGCCAGTTAGGAAAGCAATGATTAAAATCAGAGTTAGCAAGAGGAGAAGAAAGACAATGTTGATGAACATCAGCACAGAGTGATTAACACCAGGTTGAAATACATTTAGAATGACATCTGACAGAGAGAATCTTCTTGATTCCTTCCTATCTGATTTTCTCCAACTCTCGCTCTGAGCCATATTGACGATATCTTCATGGAAGCGACTATGCCTGCACCGGAGGAGGTGTGGCTCGGAGGTAGCTCCCGCCTTTATTAAAGCTTATTAGTTATTATTATTTCGCAATAAGACTAATAATTAATAATATTGCTGAGTGCAGATATCTGCCCTCTCTCTTTGGCTTGAATTTGAAATTCAAGATAACTTTACGAGAACTATACACTGATTTCTTGTATAAATTCAAATCTCTTAAAATGGCTACTGGTTATGAGAAGAAGAAAACGCCTGTCCAGAGAGACCCCACCCACCCAGTTTGGGTTGGGAATCTTCATGAGTTAGTTACAGAAGATGAGTTAAAACAACGTTTCTCAGGATTTGGTCTTATTACATCATGTGTCATTATGAAAGATAAAATGGGACAATCAAAACAATTTGGATACATCAACTTTGTTCAAAAAGAAAATGCAGAAAGAGCTGCTAAAAAATTAGCTGGCTATCAATTTCATGACAAGCCAATAAAAACAAAAGGTCCATCTTCCCTTAAAAAAGAAGGTCATCTAAAAAAGGCCATTAACTACCGACCTTTAACTGACTGTTCTTTCTTCTTGGATGGCAATACTTGTAAGAATGGGAATAAGGTTTGTCTATAATACACATTATAATAGATGTTATCACTTATCACAGTGTCCATATCGTCATTATGATGTGGTAACACAAGATATCTGTGAAAAGTGGGTACAGAAGAAATGTACTAACCAATATTGTCCAAAGAGACATCCTCCACTTAAACAAGGTATGTCTTCTATCAGTATATCATACATGTCATTGTACATTACAGGGAGGGCAGCCAGTCAAGACAACTTGTTACTATCCCGCTCTTCATCTGGTTCTCATGCTAGCCTTGACTTCTCAGATTCTAGTGAATCTTTAGACATTGAATTGATGAATATTGAATCAGATGATGACAGTTGTGACTATTCTGATCTTAAAGATAGAGTAATTACACCACCTTCACCTGGATTCACTCCACCATCCTCACCACAAGCTACTATGACACAGCAGTCTACTAAACAGAGTAACCTCTCTCCTAATCCTCGTAGTCTTCTATCCACCATGAAAGGCGTAACAATAAAAGAAATCTTACCTCTTTCTTTTGCTTCTACTCAATCTTTCAGTCCTTCAGAAGATGAAGATTCAGATAGTTCAGACGCCATTTCAGGACATTATTCCTATGAGATAGATGAAGACGAAGATGAAGATGATGAACTTAACATTAGCAGTCAACCAGAGTCATTTACTCGACTAATGAGTCTTGAAATAAAAAGAAAAAAAGGTGTTGAAGAGGAAGAAGAGGCGTTTGGTGAGGAAGAAGAAGTTGGTTCACTCCACTCCTCTCAATCTATTGAACAAGTAAAACCTAAAGAAAAATCTGGTGCTGGTGTTCATCCTACTATGGTCAAACCAATCCAGCTTGAGCCAGTTGGTTTGTTCTGGGACATTGAGAACTGTCCTGTTCCAATTACTAAATCAGCATTCAGTTTAGCTAACAAAATGAGAAAAGAGTTGTTTCAAGGAAAAAGGGAAGCCGAGTTTATGTGTGTCTGCGATATCACCAAAGAAAGAAAAGATGTCATGGACGACCTTCAGAAAGCTCATGTAAGTGATATCTATGTATATACTGACTAGATTGGATTACCAATTTTCTGTAGGTTACTTTAGTACACGTCAATGCTATTGCCAAGAATGCTGCTGATGACAAATTACGACAAAGTATGCGGAAATTTGCAAATACTTATCTACCTCCAGCGACTGTCGTGTTGGTATCTGGAGATATTAACTTCTCCCCAGAACTCAATGACCTTCGCCATGTTCATAACATTTATATTGTCTTAATGCACAATGCATGTGCGACAGAGGCTCTCAAAGTATGTGCTAACAAAACTATTCTATTCGATGAGTTTGTGGCTGATGTTGAGCCTCCAAAGAGGCAGATTGCTCTTGCTCCAGCTACTGTTTATGTCCAAGGACTGCCAAATATGGAACCAGGGAAACTAAGAAACCGTTTATCACGTTTAGCTGATAACTGTGGAGGTAAAGTTCTAAAGGTAGATCGAGTGTCTGGCACTGCTCGTGTGTTGTTTAGGAATGAAGACTGGGCTATTAAGTACATATTATGTTCGTTATTACATCCTTTATCTATTGTTTCATTAGAGCTCAAAAAAGGATGAATGGAGAAGATGTATATGGTCACAAAATCAGAGTTGAATTGGAAGCTCCTCCCCATCCACAACAACCACCTTTCCCTATTGCCCCTCCCACTGTAAGACCACATATTAATCCAGGAATAGGTCATTTCCCAGTTCTTCCATTTGGACCTCCACGTCCTTTATTTAATCCACTCCGTCCACCGCGTCCACCACGATATCCACCTTATGGCTTTGTGCCACCTCCACTACCTCAGCAACCAAGGTTCTTCCCATCACCTCAACCTCAAATAATCACTAAGGTTAGTCTCCCATTATATATATTAAAAGATGTCTCTGGTTAGCCTTTAGTAGTGCCTATGGAGTCAACTAAATTTCTTGTTAAAGGAATTAAAGTGAAAAGTGATAAAGAACATGCAAAAATCATTTCTCAATTCACGGAAATACGACTAGCAGCAAAAGTGAAGGTATAAAGAATGTATCTATAATATATATTAATTTTATACTGCAGAGTAATCGTCCTGAAATAATGTGGAGTAAATTCTCTGAGATCTGTCTCCTAACAGAATTGGATTTTCAAAGTACGGCTGAAGTTAAAGGAGAACAGTTGATACTTACAAAGTTAAAACAGGGCAGCCTTCCTTCCAAAATTGCTATTAAATTTGCCAATTCTTGTGTGACTGATATTAATAATGAATGTCGACGAAGGAACGTGACTTGGATAGTAACTACTTTGACTGGAGAACAAGAAGAAGAGATAAGAGTGTGCTCTAATGTTGTCGAGTTGCTGCGGAAATATGAGAAGCATTGGTCACTCTGGACACAGTTTAAGAATAGCTATGGACAAGTGTAAGTTTATATTGAGTGATGTCCTTATCTTGTTGAATGTAACTACAGATATCAGTCAGCACTATCTGAAATGATGATTCAGAACACATGTCAAGGAGTAGTTGAAATAGTAGGAGCTTCTGATGATAAAGATGAGGTATGATAAAGATGAGCCTTTTCAACAAGTTTGTTATTTTAATGTATTGTTTCATTACCTTTCCTATTGAAATATTTCCTATTTTTCAGGTGATAGTTTTCACTGAATTATCGCCTTTAGTCCGTGTAAAGTCAACCCCAACATTGAGAGTAAATGTTTGCAAACTGCTCCAGTCTCAGCCCAAAAACAGAATCAAACTAATGGAGTATGTTTCCATATAATATCTTCTTCTATATCATATCACATGCTACAGATTTGTTGAAAGTTATAAAAATGCATATGGTGCACTCCCAACTCCCACTAGGAGAAATGGACAAGATTTACAAGAAGTTTTGCATTGTTTTTCAGAGTTAGTTATTCGAGGAATAAAACCTGCTAATATGTTCATAGAGCTACGTGAAAAGAGTCCTCAACATGGTAACAGTTGAGTTGGTCATGGAGCTTCATTTTATTGTCTTTATAGTGGGTGCAGTTGTTGGGATACAGAAAAAGAAATTGGAAGATGTAGCTAAAGAATTTGTTGAGCTGTTATCAGCTACTCCTGAACACCAACTCCCACTTTGGTAATTGGTTTATTGTAACTATTATGATTAGCAATCTCGTTAATTCATTTAGCATAATACAGCAAGAACATCAAACTTACTTTCATAAGTCTATCAGAGTATCTGACATTCTTCCAGGAGAAACTGGGATGAGACGTCTACTTAGCCTATGTCCAGGAGTTAAGGTAACTTTTTGTTGTGTGCATAGTTGTTTTTAAATGGAAGCAGATGAAGAAAGCGCCAGCAGGATCAAAGCTGGGGACTATAGTTTATCTTGAAAATCCCCCTCCTTTTTCAGTGGTTAGTATCTATTATCGAGAGTATTCTTAGTTCTCTTAAATCCTTAAGACGCCTCCTCTTAATGTGTCCATAGCTAACAACAGTGGTATTATCCCTGAAGACAAAGTTGAGAAATTTAAGCAGGAATTACTTGAAGTTCTTTTTTCGACTCCCGGTAACGCATTAGAAGTATGCCGAATACCAGAAGAATTCACTCGCTTGTTTAAGCGACCTTTTGCACTCGCTGATTATGGTGGTCCAAGAAAAGTCACTCAATTGCTACAGTATATACCTGATGTTGTTAAGGTAATTTACTTCTAAGTAACTACTGGGAAGCGTTGGTGGTGTAATGGTTAGCATTGTTGCCTTCCAAGCAGTAGATCCGGGTTCGATTCCCGGCCAACGCATTTTTTTGGATTTTTATATAAAACTTTTTTATTCTTTTAGGTATCAGGAGAAGGAAACAATAAAGTTGTTGAATTAGTTCAAACACCAGAGTCACTGAAAGCAGACTGTGAGAGGAAGTTTGAGGAGTTACTTTTTCACATGAGTGATCACCAAACAACGTTGGATCGTTTCTTGTATGAATATGAGAGGTACTATGGAAAGAAGCTGTCTAACTATTGTGGTCACCTTAAGCTCATCAATCTTTTGGAAGACATGAAGACCATCATTGAGGTAAAGTACATGGATAATTCATTATATTATAATCCATAACATTTTGACTTTAGATCATGGGTTCTGGGGCTCAACGTGTGATCTGCCTCCTTCCTCTTCGTGTATTCGCCTGTGAACTCAGAAAGATTCTTGCAAAGTACCCACAAGGTCTTCTTCTCACTCAAATAGTTCCCGAGTATAAGGGAATGTATAAGAAAGAATTTGATGCTAAATTTTATGGCAAGAAAAAGTTGATCCAAGTATTAGAAGCTATTCCTGATGTAGTTATGGTCAGTCAACCTCAATTACATAACAGAAGTTATCTAGCCCTTATAGTTGACTGGTGAAGGAGCAAAGCGAGTAGCTCATCTAAAAAAATTGGTTCCCAAAACTTCAAATGCAACAGCTACTCATGTTCCAACTCCAACTATGGAACAAGCACGTCAGATGTTTTTAGACCAAGTAACCTGTCTCTTGTTGGAGTGTCCAGGTCATAAGATGACTTTAGAGGCACTCTCAACATTATATTATGCAACTTTTAAGAATCAAATTAATCTTAACCAACTTGGTTATTCCTCAGTGAATGAAGCTGTCAAAGAGCTTCCTAATGTCAAGGTAGGTGGTGTACTCTGTCAAAATCTCAAACATTCTTGATTACATATAGGTATCTGGACTTGGTGCTAACTCAGAAATACAACTACTTACTGCAACTGTTGTTGAATCAAAGAAGAGCCGTAGACGAAGGCAGTCATCATTAGGAGAGACAGAACAGAAGTCACAGTCAACAATACCAAAGACACCATCATTGCAGGGTATTTCACTGCAAACAGATCCATTACAGATAAAGACCACACAAGTTGAGTTATTACAGAGAGAGCCCATCCAGACTGGGGTATTACAAACAGAACCATTGCAGGCTGGGCCATTGCAGACGGATAAGACACAAATTGTGTCTGAAGAACAAATTAAACATGACTCAGTCAGTGAGGAAGAGTTAAAAGGATTTTCTACCAAGATGTCAGAATCTACCTGTTTACGATTGTGTTCAGAAATTCATCGTCTTCTTCTCTCACATCCAGAGCATGCTATGACACTTAGTGAACTCTGTGAAGCGTTTGAAAAAACATTTGATCCAGCCAACCCACAAGAAAAAGATTTATTATATTGTATCAATACTTATGGTGGAAAGAAAAGTTCTCATCGTTTTATGGTGAGTTGATATTTAATAAATAATGAAGATTTAGCTGTAAATATTTGATCTTTTACTCTTTGTAATATTTTAACCTTAGATCACCAAACCAACCCCTGGTATTGTTATAGTGTCTTTAGTACCTTCTGATGCTCTCTGGAAACTTAGCAAAGATATCCAATATCTATTTGTATTTCGTCCTTGTGTCAACTTCACGATGTCTTTAGAAGATATGAGAGCTATCTACTTAGAATGCCATGCACACAAACTCAATTCTTTAGTATATGCCCACGATCGAGTTGAGAAACTACTTAAACATAAGAGTATAAAACCAGTGATCAAAGTAAGCCACACCCATTGGTCATGATTTTAATGATTGATCTATCATGTAGTTTGATGAACAAAACAGTTGTATAGCACTATCAATGAAGGCTCGATATGAAGTCTTTAGTTTATTGGCTTGTGAGCTGCTGTTTCATAAAGGAGAGGAGTGCACTTCAATGGATCTGTTCATAGAACATTATCGACATTATTTTGGAATTCCTTTGTTGCTAGAACAACTTGGTATGGAGACTTTAGAATCTCTTGTTTTAATGAATGAAATATCTCCTTTCATTAAAGTAAGTAATTAAGCATGAGATAATTCAGCTCTATGAAGAGTTATTTTAATTGACATAATGATGAACCACTTTCATTTTTTAGACTGTACCCGAGCCCCAACCTTATCTCTCCCTTACATCTCGAGGCCTCTTCTGTGAGCAACTCCGCCACCTCCTAACAGCTCATAATGGTCAGATTGGTCTTGACATGCTACCCACACTTTTTCTCTCTATGTTCCATAAACCACAAGACCCTAACATTTATAACTGGATAAGAAAACCTCTGCGTCATGCTAATCACATAATTCATCTTGCTGCAGAGGATATTGTGATTTGGGCTCCTACAGGCCATCCTTATCCTAATACAAGAATGGAGGAGCAATCGTTTACTGCTCCTGATTATTTAAAGGCAGATGATGATGAGCTGATGTCAGTTCCAGAAGAGTTATATGCTCATTATCGACAAATGGTGGAGGATCCGCTACCTGACTCAATCACTCTTGATTTTTTGGATGAAGATTTATTGAAAGAGGTTGTTAGTCAAGGCAGTGGTATAGAAGAAGAGGAAACCATTTCCAAAACAAAAACACACAGTAATCATACAGATGAGACAGCTACAGACGATAATGTTGTCTCACTTGATGAAAACTGTATACCTGACAATTTATCGGTTCCTCTTAATAGGAGCCTTAATCCAGCACTTGGACTTGATCACGGGCAGTTTGCGGGTATGGCACCAGAGGCTGTTCTTGAATTGATGAAAAAAGATATTCAAAGTACTTCAGACACCCAGAGTAAAGTCAAATTCATGGACACATACTTTGAATATTTTGGTGAGCTTTCTGCTCGTGAGATAGAGCGAGTGGAGGGACCACCAAAACCCAGATCTAAAAATAAACGAAAGCTAGAACTCGCTTGTCATTTTCAAGGTCAGCCTTTGTCAGAGCCACCTTCCGTTGGGGAGGTGGTACCCGAGCAATCTGAAGACATTGAGTCATTTCTTTCAGAAGATGAAACTCATTTCATACCACAAGCCAGTGTAGACACTTCACTTGAATCACCTATTTCTGGTCCTACCGAGTGGCCCAACCTTTAAGGAACTCAAAATACACACAGTATTTTTATAGATGTAAAACTATAACCTGAACTACCTTGGTTTTGATTCTTACTTTGAAATGAAATAATAATAAATTATAATAAAAGATGTGATTTGATCTTTAAAACATACATTTGTAAACACACATAACACAAGTGAAGTTGTATGGAGGGGAGAAGCTACCAAGACAGAGACTGGTTATCAATGGAACTGGAATGTGGACAGGCCACTTTGAGGCACTTGCTGTAATGAAATTGACTGGAACCTAAACAAAATATCATGACCACTAAGGAAAAGACATACGTTACCAGTCAGACAGACGATGGTAATAAAATCCATCTATTGTTCCTGTAGACTGATGCAGACATATGTAATAAAATCCTGCTAAAGATGCACCATTAATATCAGTAATTCGATGATCAGGAACTAAAAATAACTCCTAAAATAGAGAGAAATAGAAATAATAATAAAATATATTTTATATTGTACAAAGGAGATGTATTGAACATGCAATGCAATGCAAGTGTGGGAGAGAGCATGCCACATGTACAGCAATGTGAAATAATTATTGTCTAAATTATTGTAACAAAATATAAATTTGGATTGTTATTTTTTATTAGTTGGTTACATGCTTTCTCTACTTGTTTCTAGTCTTTGTGTGTGTGAACAGTCATGAAGGTAATAGTAGTTAGGGTTTAACCTTCCATCTCATAAAGATGTGATCACTGTCTTTTAATTGTTTGTAATCAAATTTATCCGAGTTAAAGCACTTTGAAAAATTTCGAAAAGCTAAAAACTTTCCCCAATGTTTTCTGTCTACTTCTTCTGAGGCATCCCATTTCCTAGTTAGAAAAGGATGTTTTCCACCAATTATCTCTCCTTCAAAGAATGTGGTCAAAGTAGGAAATTCCTGAAGTAAATCCAAACAATATTGTCAAATGAAGTACCTACTAATACCTCAGTCAGTCCTTGTATTTTCAAATATCCGGAAAGTAGATCATTGTCATAATCAATATGCTATAAGACAAGACACGTTTTATCGTTTCTTTAATAAAATACCAACCTGAATAATGACGTCAACGTGATATTTATTCCCTTTACTTTGTTGGTAACCTTTAAAACAACTCCCACTTTGAAATGAAGTAGAGGGATAACCTAGTTGTTTACCAACGCCAATCTCTTCGGCTCTTCTGTCGTCTATATCCATCTCTATAATTAATCGATTGTGTCCAGAGCTTAAGGGTTAAAAATAACAATGGGCGTGGTGAAGGAGATGCATGCAGTGTCAAAGATTTTTTCACTCTGTTGCAGGAATGGTTTCTTTATAACAAAATCAACGTCACCTATAGATACAATTCCTGGCATATTAAATAGTATTATTGGTTATGGACCATTAGGTACTGCATTAAGAAGAAATCTACTTGAAGAATGGTGAACAATTTAAATTTCACCAATGCACATACATACCTTTTATTAGGCAATATTCCATTGTCACAACTTGTCATGCTAATGTTCAATCTATCCATTATCCGGTAAGATACCACTCTGTAATGAAAGTGTACCTTTTTCGCAGGGTATCTGTTATGTTGGTTCCAATAATACCAAACACAGTAAGTGAGCTAGTTTAAATCAGATATCCATTAATGTTATATTACTAGATAATACTATACAATGGATGGTAGAGTATGCAGTCCAGATGAAGATGACATTACCTTTTGGTCTAACACACTCCACTATTGGTAAATAAATTTTAAAAAAACATTAAAATTATGAAAATGTAAATTTAAAGACCAAATTTAAACATTAATTTGTTATATCTTTGATTATGTATCTACAATATTCTGGTTCAATAAACTTAGTCTTGTGTAGCCTCCCTTTACAATGGTCTGATGACATTTGGATATCAAACTCATTCTGTGGCATATATAACTGTTATAGTATATTCTTTTGTCATGAATATATCAATGACAAATATACCTAATAAACTAGATCAGTGAAGTTCAGACTAAAAGTAAATACTTAAGTAAATGAGTAAGATAAATGAAGTTCATCTATAAGGCCACCCCCACATAACATGACAAATTAATTATTACATTTCAAGCCAAAAATGAGTTTGGTATATATATGTCACCATGCTCTGTCTCTCGTTGTAAAAGGAGTAACTATGTCATATTAGTAATAATTATTAACACATGAACCATGACCTTATGAATTTAACTAGATTTGGCATTCAACAAGATATAAATATATATATATATATATATATATATATATATATATATATATACACATATTGCTATATAGTAAAATTACAGATTATATTGACATCTTCATTTAGATAGTTCTACATTGCAACAAAGTACAACTCAGAATCCTTGTTCAGAAAAAATGACTTTGTCTTTCTTTTGTCATCATTCATTACACCAACAATGGTTGGTTTACTGGCAACGAAGACGATTAAAATGGTGGAAACAAGTTAGATCCAACAAGTCTACTTTAAATGTTAATATGACAATTTTAGTTTGCTAGATGCCCTGAAAATTTTGTCATTGAAGGGAATCACTCACTTCTCACAATCAAGGTATTATAAATACTTGAATTAATATTTCTATCTTATATATATAGTATGTATTACCAACTATCAAACAAGAAATGATTGTAGAAGATATTAATGTCCACACATGCCAGTCATTAGGTATAGACCAAGCCATGTCTGTAATCACTGTCTCTACCAGACTAAATAACAGTATGTAAAATAGTTTGTATTCAATGTTATAAGTTAATAATAGGTTTATGGAGTATTTTAGTGGATGCTTTCCTTGATAACTACAGACAGTGGGGAGAACAGCCAGCTAATGTAAGAGATGTGTTAACTGGCTTATGCTTAATTTAGTGCATATAGGCACTTTTAAAGCTACACAGGAGATTGTCTCCAGTTAAAGTAGCTCTTTTGTCACAAGAAACGTCATCAGATCAACAACTAGTAAGTAGAACTCCATCTCAACATTATAGTTGTCTCAGTTCTGTGACAAGATTGCTGAAGAGTTAAATTATGTTGGAATTATAGCTCAGTGTCCAAAAGAAGGCTCTTTAGAGAGAAGACTAGCACAGTAATATTAAATATGGCAGTACTCTGCTTGTAATACATGTATAGTCAAGATATCATAGGTACTCCATCTCGTGTACTACTAGATGATGACACACTAGCAAATGGCATTATTTATCTACAGGACAGAGACTCAGGATTATCAGTATGTTTAAATTGTCTTGTTGTTTATTTGGAGTACATTGTAGGAACCCATGGAAAGTGAATCATTATTACATACTGTTCTAAGGATGTATCAGAGATATCATAAAGACATTCAATAATACTAAAGTCATTATCTCTTCCTTTTCTTTGCTCTTTGTTTCATTAATTTTGTTGGTTTGGAACCAGCTTTACGACTGACACCTTTCTTTGATTTCTTTCTCCTTGTACCTTCCTCATTCTCAGCTAACTTACGTTTATGCGTTCTAAAAAACAGTACATATATATAATACAGTCTTTGTGTCACCCACTGTTGTACACATGCTAGCAACTGTACCAGTATAGACAACTAACATTACCTCTCCTTTTACCTTTGTTGTTCTGCAGCCATTAATTTATTAGCAGCCTTAGCAGTATCTAAAATCTCTCTTTTCTTGGAAATCTTTTCCAAAACACTTAAACCAAGTTCTTTCTCTTCTCCTGGTTTACTGACAACTGGCTGGAACTGCAGAAAACATATTTCAATCATTGTAAATACAATGTAACCTACCTTGTTTTTCTTGCCACTGTGTTTAGCAGTAGGTTCAGAAGACTATAAACAACAATAAAACAATTGACTACTTCAAGCAAAACTAACTAGTTGTGGAGTAAATTTTCCAATAGATGCAGTTGACTTTCTTGCCATAGTCATTGCTTGTACCATCTAAACAATAATAGATTTCATAGAGTGTAATATTTATCTGTTACTTGATGTTTGTTTAAGTTCTTTGTACCGGCAGGAGGCAAAGGAACTGTACATACAATATACAACTATTAAAAGTAATATGTGTCTGTCACACCTTTGACTTTTCCACTCTTTTCAGTTCTAGCAATATTACATAATCGTTGATACTCATTTTTTGCTATCCTTTCTTTTCTAGCTTCTGATTTTTTCTCAAAAGGATCTTCATAAGGATCTGGTGAGAAAAATGTCAATGTGTTACCATGGTAGCCAACAAACTTGAATTTTTTGGAACTTCTATTAGCCATTCTTCTTTTGGATCATTAATTCTCTTATAACCCCATCGTGGTTTCCACTCCTATAGTATGTCACATGACTACCAGCAACAGTTAATTATTAATACCTGCGCTTTCTCATCAAACACCATCCTCGATCTTCTTTTCTTGTTGATACCCTACATAAAATGGATTTAATCATGTGACTATCACATGATAAAAGAAAGCATACTTTAGCTTTAGCAAACTGTTCCCACTTAGTGGGAGGTTTGGGTTTAGGAATCTTGAAAGAAATATTAAATGTTACTTCTGGCTTTCGAAAATAAAACATCTTACTGGTTTTTCTCGAGGTAATATAGTTTTGGGTGGAGGTAGCTATAATATAACAATAGTTAGTAATGTTTATAAATAAAGTAGAGTATTGGATACCTGAGCAACAATAACATCTTTCTCTCTCTCAATGGGTAGCTATATCACAATAATATTGTTAATAAAATACATTATCTAATACCTTCCATATTTCATTGATCAATAACTGAGTATTATCCCGCATGATCTGATGAAGATATTCATCTTTATTTTTTCTATATTCAATAATATAATAATATTTATTAACACCATCTTATGTAAGTCTA